>OZ026614.1:14079056-14299056 GCA_964020975.1 Hermodice carunculata
GACCCCACGCTAAAGGGTAGGAAGGAAGCCTACATGTGTGCCATACAGAGACTCGAAAAGTCAACACTTGGATTTCTTTATAATCAAAGTAAAATAAATGGGTCCACACTTTTTCTTGTTTTAAATGTTTTTAATGGAACACATAGGACTTAACACATGCTTTTGCTTAACACCTTGTCGATATTCAAAACCCCATACACAGGTGGTTTTGGCCTGCTTTTATAATGCTTTAAAGAATCCTCTCACTGACAGCTCTTAGGGCGTAGGCAACCCAAACAGATTTACACACCACGGAAGAAGGTGTTACATTATCTCTCCGTACGGTAATGCCGAAAACCAGCAAGTTATGTCACCAGTAATTCACCTAGGTATAAATGCATCCATATGCAAAGGTAGTGTGAACATTTGCCAACAGTGCTAAAATACTCCTCGGCATGTCAAATGTACAATGACAAGATCAAAGTAAGGCCAAATGGGAGAGTATTGGAACGGGGAAGCCTTAATCTTATGAATGAAGGTGTGGAACTATACCATCGAAGGATGTCGTCTGTAATGAAGGCGAAAAAGCTTCCATGACCTAGTCTTGCTGTTTTTAGTGGGGAGGCCAGATCCACATTCCGTCACTGATAAACGCAGTTCCACTCCACCTCCTCTGCAAATGCAATGGTTTGGAATAGTCCATCTCTCACTTTCCCGTATACTGCCCCCTTTTTCATACCCATAGACATACTTTGCTTAACGGCATCAGTGATCTAACAGCACCTGCACGCCACCCTTGGTTCTGATACATCTGTCTCCTAGACGCCTAACAGATATTTTATTGTGTGGGTTAACTGCTCAGCCAGATAGTACAAATGGAAATATATTTATGCTGGTGTAAAACTAACAGTATTAAACTAAGAGATTCATTGATTAACCCCAGTCCCCACCATTTACGTATGTTCTGCATGTCCTGTGCGTATTGCATGTACTATAATATGTATCTTTTGTCTGGAGAACCACTCGATTAGCCCATCGTATCTACTATATTGGTGATTCAGGTTAAATATATATGTTTAAACCAAACTAAACTGTCCCTGTGACATGTTGTCTAACAGATTCTTTCTCACCTAGATATTTGTGTCTGTGTGCAAACACAGATATTCTGTGTTCTCAAAACTCTTTCATTCTTGCTCTCTTTTT
Organism: Hermodice carunculata; assembly: GCA_964020975.1. Classification (NCBI taxonomy): domain Eukaryota; kingdom Metazoa; phylum Annelida; class Polychaeta; order Eunicida; family Amphinomidae; genus Hermodice; species Hermodice carunculata. The sequence continues at coordinate 14,080,239 of OZ026614.1, forward strand.
TTGTGTGTGAAGGTTTTCCGCAGATTTAGTCGGAGATCGTTACTGTTAGAAATCCAAACTGTTGCTAGTCATAGTTCTATTATTGAAATTGATTCTCTCATTTGGAATAATTAATATTTTGTATTGTAAGCAAGCTACAGGCAACTGGAATTTTAAATCATCCATATCTTCAAATCCATTCTAGCTAGAGGGGCAATTCCCATTTCAGTATAAGAGTTAGTATCATGGGCAACTCCTGTAGCATGCAAACAAAAGATGAAGAATTTCAACTTATGCTAAATTCACTTAATCCCCCCCCCCGCCCCCATACACATCCCCGTCTGCCACAGCATGTGAAAGCTGGTTATTGTCATCTACCTGCATGCTGATATGAAACCATTCTGCATGCATAATCAATTAGCGTTTAGTCTCAGAAAATGTCTCCTAGGCAACTAACAATCCTAAGTATAATTGACTCCCTGCTCTAAAAGGCTCGGGTCTCGCAGCAAGTAAGAAAAAAATCCCAACAACTTAGGTTCTCTATAAGATATAGTGAAATTCTTACAGCTCATGTTGAACAGATCTCCATATTCCAAATAACTGAGTGGCCCAATCAATATTGCTGCAAGTTTCATGTCAATAGTGTGAAGCAGCATTGTGAATGGGTCTATCTGAGCCAGCATTGATCCCAAGAGACCACTGGATTCTCGGGAATGTTGATTTCTACATGTATATTCTCATCTATACTTTAAAGAGCAGAGCCTTTCTGGAGTGGGCACTTTGTACCGTCCAAAGGTTGCCACTATATAGAGGTTTCACCGTATGAAAAATACCTTGGAATTGCGTGTATATCTGAGTGCAACTTTTGATGAGATTCAAGTTAAGAATGTGACATGCCTCTAATTAGCATAATTTTAGATACTACAAGTATATATCTTTCATCAGGTTCACCATATTGCATATATGCACCAGCAGCAGGTGGAATTACACTTCTCTGCTAAAAAATTGAAGAAATTCAAGATTATAAAGTTTGAATACTCCCAATAGTCAATGAACTCAATGATTATCCTTATATGCACACATACTGATTTGCTTGTTTGTTTTTTATTTTCCGAAATTATTACAGATACAGGTGTCAATACAACTTCGATTTTTAGGTTAATGCTACATATGCATCCAATTAAATGAAAGTGCAAGATGTAAAATTTGAATTTAGGCTAATTAGGCATACTTCCGAACTTAAGATGTTGAATATATTTAAATTTATTGAACAGAAGTGCAAATAGCAACATCAATTCATTGTTTATGGTATAGGAGCGGCCAATGATATAAAAATGCCAGTTGTAAAATTCTAATTTTTACTAATAAGGCACAATTAGATTTTAATATTAACTAGAACAGAAGATTTCCTTCACAGCAAATCTGTCTGAGTGTAAATTTGCATACTTTTAAACATCATGACTATTCCAAATGAGATGCACAATTTCACAGGTTAGGTCAGTCACCATAGAAAGTCTGGTGGTTTTCAAAAAAATAGTGCTTGGGAAAATCTCCAGACCAACTTGCTCGTGAAGAAGAAAGAAAGAGAGAGAGAGAGAAAAAATTTCAGTGTCTACTAATTTAGTGAAACCTCTCTACAGTGGGCACCCTGGGGACCAGAGAAAAGTTACTCATGGGACCTGAGAAACGTGCCCACTCCTGAGAGGGTGAGCCCTTCTCGGCAGTATGAATGAGTATGTGTGCAAGTATATGTACATTATTCATACATGCACATATATATATATATACAGTGTATACAGATTCAAGGGTATGTGTATACATGCAATACAAAACTGTCTTTCTTCCTTTATTACATTAACAAATTTTAACAGAAGCTGTCAAGAAACTACATATACGTGTACCTGTGAACCAAGACGAGCGCTATACTGTCTCACTATTGGCTATGAAGAACAGGCTTCATCTCACTGGTTACAAGAAAATAAAGACATGAAAGTGTCCACTGAGATGACACAATGCTAGCCTCATTTGTCTGGCCACTCAGCTCTGTATATAGTCAATTTTTAACAGACTGGTACACTCAGGCTTGCCTGCGAAGCAGACTCTAGGTTTTTTTTATGTTCTAATGTTTATGTACACCCCCGTCTACCCCCTTCGCTGGGGTTAGAAAGCCTGCTGTGCAGACAACACTCAGACTTGTTCTGCCCAGAAATCTAGAGCCTGTGTCCCCATGGGACAGATATGCTCAGAAGACTGACATTGCCTCAGACAAAAGCAGGCCAACTAGAACAGCAGTTTCAGTCATCATGGTCATGGTGCACTGACAGGCCTGTGCAGCTCTGGTGGAAACTATGGCCTGCCTGGTACATATGGCAGCATGGAGTCAATCTGTTCTTGCATGAACAGAAAGACATTCTCTGTATTTTATTGAGAGCCTCATAACACAGTTGTTGGAAGACCCCCCTCCCTTTTTTTTTTTTTTTTTTTTTTTGCTGCAAAAACCAAGCATACACCAAGCTTGCATGGATAGAAAGTTGTCTGTGAGACAGGTTCAAGCTAACTATTTATGAACGCAAAATGGTTGCCTGGCACCATAGTGGTCAAGCAATAGGTCATACAGCAGGCAGTTAAAAGCCTGCATGTGGCTCGGGGAGGAATTTGGTGAATTTAGCATACATTAAAATTCCCCAAGTTTTGTTTGTGTGCTATTGGATTTGCCAGTTGTCTCAAACCTGTATATGTACAATAGAACTTTGTGTCTATCTGCAATAGTTTGGAAGATATGGAGCTTTTAAAATTTTAATTGCCCCTTTTTACTTAATTTTATGAATATTCCAACCCAGGTGCTTAATTAATTTTACTGGTAGGTGAGTCACCATGGCAAGTTTGGTGATTGTCGGAATAATAGTGTCCGAGAAAAACTCCGGACAAATTTGGTCGTAAAGAAAGAAAGAATTCTTGGACAAACAAAATGTCCGGGTTTGCATCCAGACATAAACATTTCGATGTAAAGATTATGCAGATCAGATGAAATCAGATTGGTAGAATGCATGTTATGGTAATTCACAGTAACCGAGGCCTAATGCACTTACATGATAAAATATCGATATTCGCTGGCTGATTTCTCCCATTTGAAACGTAAAATCACAACTTCCTTTGCATTCTAACTACATTATCGGTTGTATAGCGCCATCCAAGATGGCGGCTAGAGTAAGCTGAGTAAGCAATATTATAGCTCCATCCAAGATGGCGGCTAGGGTAAGCTGAGTAAGCAATATTATAGCTTCATCCAAATCACCCTGGGAGCAAGGGGTAAAAAAAGCTAAAAATAGAATTTTTGATAATGAAAAGTGATGTCTAATAATTGTATCTTATCTTTAGAAGTGGAGACATGATAAAATCTTTTATGCGAGTGCAGGTGTGTTCTCTGCACGATCATTGATAGATAAAAATGATATATCCTTTATGAACCCATATATAAGTATGGGATAAATCGTACTCGATCATATTACATAATTTTTATCTTGGGGATTTTCACTCTTTATCAATATGTTTTACAATTGAATTTGGGTGATAAGAGGATTATATAGTGCTGTCTCTGCTTTCACTGATGACTGTGGTTCCACACAGATGCACGCATGCCATATAATATTGTCGCAAGGTTTGACCAGACAATGTTGGTGAAAGGGGTTACCTGACCAACACGGGACCGAGTCAGCCATGTACATCTAGTTGTAGTATTGACAGAAGGGATTAACATTGGTGTCTCTTTATTGACCAAACACTTGATCCTCCAAAGTTTATAAGTAGAGGGAAGCAGAAATTGGGATAGCAATTGAGACTTCAGGATGGCCTTTGGTAATTTTGATAAGCTACCCGAGACTCAACCTATACAAAGAATTCAATGGATAGAGAAGTTACCTCTGGCTCCGTTACGTGAAGGTAGCCCCATGGAATTTCACATAGACAACACTGGCACTGACTTGATTGATTTGCAAAAAACACGCCTCTACGTAAAGTGCCGCATCACCAAGAATGACGGCTCTCCTATTGCTAAGTGGGTTTAGTGAATTTGAGTTTACACAGTTTGTGGTCAGAGGCTCAAGTGTACTGGCAAAACAGATTGGTAAGTGGTGGAAGGCTGAATCCATACAAGGCATATCTGGACACCGTGCTGAATGATGCTCAAGATGCCAAAGAAAGTCCAGTGGAAACTCAGATGTACTTTAAAGACAATGCAGATTACATGGACGAATATGACCCCTTGGTTGGTCTGAATTTTGGTCTGACATTACGTAGCGATCTCACAAAAAATGGTCAAAGCGTGGACATGATGGGTTCCATGTATTCTGATACATTTCAACAACCTCATTTATTGCTGAATGGGATCCCCATCACAATCAAGTTGACACCCTCTTCACAGACATTCCGTCTGATGAGTGCTGATGCAGAAAACTACAAAGTGGATATTCAAGCAGTGAAATTGTGGATATGTATGGTCAGTATGGCCCCCACCGCCTATATGGAGATCAGTCGACGTCTGCAAAATACCACAGCCAAGTACCCTATCATGAAGTCGGACCTCATGACACACACTGTGGCACAAGGCACTCCACAAGTTCAACTGGACAACTTTTTCCTGGGTCGTGTACCTGCACAAATCGTAATTGGCTTTCTTGCCTCTGAAGCCATCTGAGGAAGTTACACCAAGAACCCCTTTAATTTTCAACATTATAACCTGAAGTACCTGCAGGTCACAGTTGATAGCGTTCCATACCCGAGAAGAGCATTGGAACCAGACTATGCCAACAAACTATGCATCGACTCTTACCTGACTTTGTTCACGGGGACTGGTAAATGGAATACCAATGATGGAAATGACATCAGTCGAGATAATTACCCTAATAGGTACTGTCTGTATCTTTTCAATATTGACCCAGCCAAGCAGATGGAAGACCTAGTGCCCATAAGTAAGCAAGGCAATATCAAAGTAGAAGTATGATTTGCTCAGCCACTACCAACAACAGTAGACCTGCTGACCTATGCCACTTTTCCCGAAGTCATTGAAGTGGACTATAGTTGCAACATATACCTATAATGAATAACTACCAACTTAGGTCTGCATTGCTGAAAAATTGCCTGACGAGACGCTATTTTCGTGGTGTTTTCCCTTCAGACAGACTGCTATATAAACTGAACCAACACCCGAGTCTGCTGATTGTGAATACGGACCCACATCACAAGCTTGGGAAACATTGGGTAGTCATATTTGTTCCGTGATATGGACCTGTGGAATTCTTCGATTCCTTTGGACACACTCCAGCCTAGTATTACAGGAACTTTACAGATTTTCTGAGACGAACGGAGAGAGGAGTCAAGTTCAACAAAAAGATCTTGCAAGCCCAAAATAGTCTTATGTGTGGACCGTATTGTCTCTATTATGCTGTACATCGCTGTAAAGGGATACCTATGGACACGATCACAAGTCATTTTGGGAGAAATAGAGAAACAATGACAAGATTGTGTACAATTTCATTAAACATCACGTTAGACTATAGAGGAAAAAATAAAGTTATGAAACTGTTATTTACATGTGTATGTTTTTTACTAATAACAAAACGTGTGGTCTTACATGTGCTGTTGTGTGTGCTGTTCTCTGTGCTGTTGTGTGCTGTTCTGCTGTTCTATGTGCTGTTCTGTGTGCTGTTCTGCTGTTTTGTGTTTTGTTTTGTGTGCTGTTGTGCTGTTCTCTGTGCTGTTGTGTGCTGTTCTGTGCACTGTTCTGCTGTTTTGTGTGCTGTTCTGCTGTTCTCTGTGCTGTTGTGTGCTGTTCTGTGGGCTGTTCTGCTGTTCTGTTAGCTGTTCTGTGCTGTTCTGTGTCCTGTTCTGCTGTTTTGTGTGCTGTTATGTGCTGTTCTGTGTGCTGTTCTGCTGTTCTGTGTGCTGTTTTCTGTGCTGTTGTGTGCTGTTCTGTGTGCTGTTCTGTGCTGTTGTAAGTGGTGTTGTGCTGTTGTATGCAATAACACAATTTTGACCTGTTAAAATATTTATAAGTAGAGCTGAATCTATAAACACACTAGTGAGGATGGGGAGAAAAAGAAAGCATTGTCCCATTTGTGGAAAAACAGCCTCTTACACCTTTATTCACATCTACATAATACCCATGGTCTCAATAGTCAAGAAAGACAAAAATGGTTGAAGCAAGCAGTACTAAGTTCAAGCAATACAGAAAATCTTAGAAGCCAAGAGCCCCTCTCAGAGGGACAAGGGCCACTGATTGAGGGACCAGGAACCCTACTTGAGGGACAAGGGCCACTGACCAATACAGAAACACATTTCACCTTTAAACATCCTTTCACTATGATTGTGGTGGTCCCTACGGGTTTTGGCAAGACGGTATATGTGTACAACCATTTACAGAGAGCAGACCAAACCATTGAACCACCACCAGAAAGAATTATCATATGTTACTCACACTGGCAGCCCTCCTATACCGAGATGCAAGACAATATTCCAAACATTGAATTTATTAGAGGTATACCTTCAAACTTGGAACAAGACAGTTTTCTAGACCCAAGCAAAAGAAATCTGATCGTATTCGACGATCTGATGAGCGATGTTAGCAAAGATAACAGAATGACAGAATTATTCACAAAAGGAAGCCATCATCGAAATTTGAATGTTATAGTGCTCATGCAGAATTTCTACGAGACACGCACGGTGACCATGCGCAGAAATTGTCAGTATTTAATTTTAGGCAACATGCCTATGGATTTACAAACGATCAAGACCATGAGTCAGCGCATGTTCCCAGACAAGCCAAATTATATGATGGATATGTACAAAGAAGCCACCTCAAATCCATATGGATTTCTGGTGATTAATCTGAAACCGACAACACCCAACCATGAACGACTGAGAACAAATACTACTTCACACACATCTCCACAAAAGCCTTCAAAATTATCTGCAGAACATTTGAAATCCCTTATGTCTATATCTGATTATTCAGCAAGTGATAACGATGAGGAGGAGGATGACGAGAGGCATCAACAACCTGTGACAAAGAATGACACGCTGCTGTATATGAAATGGTTAATAAGTTCCGACGACAAGACAAATCAAGATCCTCCACAATGGAAAGAGTTTCTCAAAAGCATAGCTCATCGCACTGATATAGATAAATCACTCATTCGGAATAACAAAGCATTGGCTCATTTATGCGTGTATGAATGGAGTAGTCTGAGACCTCACCGTAATATACCTTGCCTCGTGTGTCCACAGACAAGGGTTGCTTTTGAGCTTATTCCGTGTGTGCATTGTGATACTGTTGATATTTATTTACCCCCAAATACCATGGACTGGTTGGTTACGTGCAAAACTGTGAAACTATATGGAAGCCCGACCCCAAACAGATGATTAAATTATTTGCGTATTGTCCCACCTGTAAGAAAACATCTGTTGGTAAAGTGAAAGTGCCTCTAACAAGAAAAAGAAATTAGAGCATGAAAAGATCGATAGTATACATATGGAAATTATAGACTGAAAAAAACTATAAGTAGCAGTGAAAAAACTATAAGTAGCATGTCATCATACTGTAAGAGCATGGACTTTTAAGTACTGCTGAGTAGTGAAGACAATAAACAGTTATGCCCTGGAAACAGTGGAAACGATTTTTGTGTGCAATTGACACAGGAATTAGATTTACCGCGATATTGGGAAGTTGCTGTGAGTGACATAAATATTGACCGAGCAGAAGGACAAACAAGTCAACGTTTGCTGGTGTGTTGTGACATTGTAGACTACACTATTGTCGGGGACAGTTTAAAACAAATATTACGAAGAATATCACCATCAGATAAACATTTTGCCACAGAACTGTTCACCCGTGTTGTGCAGAATCCTGTTCGACAAATACGTATTTTTATATTAGACACTGAGGGACAATCTACAAATATACGCTATTCTGACATTACATTACATTACATTTTCGGGCGTCTCCATTATGAAGATGAAAAGCAATATACCAGGGTTTGGAGCCTTCAATCAACCATGGTGGCTTTCTGGTCCACAAAAACAAAATTAGAAGAAGAAAGAAGACATTACCAGCTATATCTCCCATCATGGCACAGGACCTACAGATGAAAGCCAAATTACAAAACTAGAAAATGAAGAAAAAGAAGAATGCTGCCAAAAGAGGATAGGCACAGAAGAACAATATTGTATCCCACAATCGTGGTTATGTTATGTATTAGCATCATTAAAAGTGGTGGCTACATGTAGTTTTAGTGGAAAATGAAATAAATGATGCATTGTATGATGTGTCAACCAAACAGTTGATACTTGTTGTCTGTAAGCATGTACCTGCGACTAATATTTCTTTGAGGTTTAAATTTTTAGTCAATAAAGAGACACCAATATTAATCCCTTCTGTCAATACTACAACTAGATGTACATGGCTGACTCGGTCCCGTGAATATTGGTTACTCAGCTTACCCTAGCCACCATATTGGATGGAGCTATAATATTGCTTACTCAGCTTACCCTAGCCGCCATCTTGGATGAAGCTATAATATTGCTTACTCAGCTTACCCTAGCCGCCATCTTGGATGAAGCTATAATATTGCTTACTCAGCTTACCCTAGCCGCCATCTTGGATGGAGCTATAATATTGCTTACTCAGCTTACCCTAGCCGCCATCTTGGATGGAGCTATAATATTGCTTACTCAGCTTACCCTACCCGCCATCTTGGATGGCCCTATACAACCGATAATGTAGTATTCTACTTCAAGTTTATACCGATAGCAACAAGTTAAAACCAAGAAAATCGGGGTTCATGTGATTCGATTTGTTTAACACGACCATTTGTGTACCTTACAATGTACCTCCATGATTGACTGTTCAGCGTCAAACATGTCTCCAAAAATACACCAGGCTATTAAATAATTGAAAATTTATCTAGAGCAGCAGTGCATTTCTAAAACTCACAGTTGATAAATATTTTACTATCCATAATTATGATGGTACTTAATTTGGGATGCTTTGCCCCTGTGATATTAACATCTGATAGACACAGGAACAGTATTCAGTACTCGATCAAAAGTTGTGGATCCGTTGACCCGACCTTGACAGGCTACTGGTCCAAGAACTATATATAGTGAACTACATGTTCAAGCTTTATTTTATTTTTTTGTCATCAAAAAGTACAATGTGGTGCATGAAAAAAACCTGAGATGATTGTATGTTAAAGCTGTTTTTATTTGTATGAAACAAGAGCTCTTGCATTTGTGTGTATTCTTCCCAATTCCAATAGACAGTGCAGCTTAATTGGCACTCCGTGTTGACATCATCATAGCATATGAAATACAACAAAAATATATATTTACTACAAAAATATGTATTCAACACAGAGTGGAGGCCAATGGTGGTAATTTACTGACAAAGAGACACATAGCTTAGTTGCACCTGCAATGACCCTCTGCGGAGAGTGGTCCACCCTGCCATAATTTATATCCAATTATATTTGACTTAGATTTAGCCAACAAATATGATAATTCCTCTTGACACCACTTGTGTACCTAGCAAATGTGAGAAAACAGTGAAATATGTCATTTGGTTTAGGCGTATGTACAGAAAAACATGCATATACATGAAGACTCAAAAGCCTGTATATTGGGGTATAAAGGTCTTAGACCAGTAACCTGGGCCTAATGCATTTACATGTTAAAATAGCGACATTCGATGGCTGATTTGAAAAATAAAATCACAACTTCCTTTGCATTCTACTTAAAGTTTATACCGATAGCATCAAGTTAAAACCAAGAAAATGGGGGTTCATGTGACTAGATTTGTTTAACACGACCATTTGTGTACCTTATAATGTACCTCCATGATTGACTGTTCATCGTCAAACATATCTCCAAAAATGCACAAAAAAGTCATCAAATAATTTAAATTATTTCTAGAGTAGCAGTGCTTTTCTAAAACTCACAGTTGATAAGTATTTTCCAATCCAAAATTATGATGGTACTTAATTTGGGATGCTCTGCTCCATTGATATTAACATCCGATAGACACAGGAACAGAATTCAGTACTCGATCAAAAGTTGTGGATCAGTTGACCCGACCTTGACAGGTTACTGGTCCAAGACCTATAATCTGACACCCAGACATACCTAATTGAAACCCATAAAAGGTGAAGGCTAATTTAAATTCAAAAGATTGTTTTCAGGATACAGTCGATTATCATTGAACAAAATTTTAAGATACTTTTATTTTTACTAATTTTGAAGACACACAGACAGATTTGCTCAGAACATTTCTTTCTTTCTAGTTCATTGTTAACGTGTAGTACCCGCGTGATGCCGCGAGAGTACACTCAGCTGCGATCTGGCTTTTACATCATTCCACTTTTTGTATTAATTGGAGAATACATTAAATGGAAATTAGTGTATTCAGTAGCCAAGCCATGTTAATTCCAACATTTTTTCCAGAAAACAAATCTAATTTGCTGATAGCTGCGTGACCTTAACATCAAGGAGTCTGTCATTGTCAGCGCATTAATCACTTTAAATGTTTTACTGTTTTAGACAGGTGTGCTGACAGTAAGCTGGATCACCATATCAGCTTATATAATACCTTTCATTTTCAATCACCATTCCATGTACTACAACGACACAGAGCATAACTAGAAAAGCAGATTTGCTTCAAAGCAAATCTGTCTGTGTGCTTTCAAAGCTTGCATAAATCAAAATCCCACCATATTGACCTTGTGTCCATACAGGCTGTCATACAGCAAGACATAAGAGACCGTGTGAATGACACAAGCAGTCTTTTAAATGCTGAATCTTGCACACGACCTGACTTGAATCGAAGATGGATTGGCAACATTATCTTTAAATAATTTTGACGATATACTGATCATTCAAACTGATTAGCATTAGTGACGTATTCCCAACCTTTGCAGGTAGCACCGAAGAGACTCGCTCGGTACCCTATGCAGGTAGTACCGAAGAGACTCGCTCGGTACCCTATGCAGGTAGTACCGAAGAGACTCACTCGGTACCCCATGCAGGTAGTACTGAAGAGACTCGCTCGGTACCCCATGCAGGTGGTACAGAAGTGACCGTCGTTTCGTTCCCATTGAAAAGCATTCTATCACATGATAGTCCATGTATCACAACATGCACAGGTTTTGAGAATTTTCATGCTTCATAGCTATAATGTCTGGTTGAAAATTTCCAGCCCTGCATATCACCGCTTATACAAGAGGGGTGTCACATATGAAATTGCAAATAGATTAACTCTTTCACTATAATAAGTGACTCTGGTCTTGTGTAAAGTACTGTAACCAAAAGTACCAACGCTCAAATGCTTCGTGCAAAGAACTTTCTTCCAAGTGCCTACAAGCCTATAGACTTAAAAAGATAATAGTTTCGGTGGAAACTTGCCCAGGATAACATTATTCCTCTGTGCACTCTGCATGCACAGCTTTTAAACTGCACCAAAGGTAGGTCGTGACTCAGTCCTTAGCTTAGAACTGAAAAAGTTAAGTGATTGCAGGTTATTCCATATCTTTACTTCTCATCAAATTTGGTTGTTCATATGTTCACACTTGCTGGTGAGTCCTGCAGACAGGCTTATCAGGACTGCAGCCTCACAACATACTGTTGTATCACGGGCACTCTGAGTTTCCTATCTGCACAATGGTGCAATGTCTCCCTGTAGCACTTCTCTGCACTCTTATAGCACTTTGTGCTACAGTGCTACATGATGCCCGCCCTGCTTATCACCTTTTGATATAAAATGTATTCACACACACACACACACACACACACACACACATACATATATATATATGTATATGTATATACATATATATGTATGTGTATGTATGTATGTATGTGTATGTGTGTGTGTGTGTGTGTGTGTAATAAATGGAAAGGAAGAAAAAAGAAAGCATTCCAGGGAAAACAAAATATCTGTGTTTGCACACAGACAGAATAAGGGCGGCAATTTTGAACTTATTTGACCCAATTTGCACATGTACTATGACACAAGTCGTACATATCTGAAATCTACATCACATTCCACAAATGAACTTGCGTTGTTCGCCACCTGGCATTTCTTCGTGCTTGAAATGACACAGTTGCCTGCCAAGCTACACCATTAACTGCCTACAATTTCTTTTTAAGGCAAGGGCTATGATCAAGCACGCAAATCCCCCAAGAGAAACGGTAGTCCACTGATACAGCTAACTAAGGCGGCAAGAGGTCAACAGATTAGGCTGCATGACCATCACAGAAATAGATGTTTTAGTGTGTCTTCTTCCACCTTCACATGGGACATCTCAAGAACCAAATGTCTCTTGTCAGAGCCATGTCGCCACAGAAAATGTCATATATCGCATTACGATTTCCGGACTACCTTCCAGGGCTGGGACTGCTGCAGACGTTTGCTCTACACTGGAGAAGTCGTTGCAATGGAAAAAAAATAGTGTAGGATATTCTTAAGCAGAAGCTTATATTTTGTCGCCATAGGTGTAAGGTGTATACCGCCTTGCAAATTTGATAGTTTGGTATGCGGGACGCCAGGCTGAATATTGTCAAAACAATACGACTTTGTTAGGACCAAAAAAAGCGTACATTGTGTGTGTTGTACAATATATATCCCTGAAAGGGTCAACCAACTCTCTTGAACTATCAAAAAAGTTTATGTGGGGTTTGGTCAGGTCTAAATAGGTTTTAACAAATGAACAACCCAACCGGTGCTCCAACTTTATAACTCGCCTTGCTCTGCTCGCTCCAAACACCCAACTGCATATTCAGAGGCACCGTAAAATCACTGTGTAGGCCTATCATTTTGTCCACCAGTGCATCAGAGCAATTACGATATCTTCCTTGGATTTCTAGAAAGTTTACTTTTAAACTTTACCACACTTGTATTGCCGCGATTTTTCAAGGGTCCTATTGGCATACATAACACAATATTAACTGCACCCGCAAAGTTTCGACTGCTATAAAGGTTCTAGGCTGGAATAATGAAAGAACGCATGGGGGGGGTCTTTTGATTAGTGTGAGTGTTTGTAAGTTTTTGTTTGTTTATTTCTTCTTTAAAACTGTTTCTTGTATTGAAACGAGTGTTGACATTCCACCAGTTACCATGCGTGATAACCAGTTATTTTTTGTTGTTTGGCAGTCTTTTATTGTATTAGTATATCAATATAAAAAAACTTGAAGTGATTTTTAATATTGTGATTAAATGTTACCAGCAAAATGCTACAATTTCAAAAACTGTGAGGAGCATGCACTTGTCAGGCAGGGTGTGACCATTCTTATCTCTTCGCTATCATATCCAATTGTATTATATGGTGCTTAATTCCTCAGTGACCTTTGACACAAGAAAGCATCAAAGTTGTCCCAAGCCATGCATGAACATGGTCTGTAAGGTTTATGCAGGTGAAAACTGATGACCGCAATTTTTTCGGTGAATGTAAAATCCCCAGCTCATTTGTCAACTTTCCTTTTTGTCTCTCATTCATCGTTCTCCTGCTTACTCCATATATTCATGCATGCTTGAATCCCAATGATGGTGTTGTTCCACTTCTGCAGCCTCTCTATACGACCTTTTACTACAGGGGGGAGCGTGTTTAACACCTGTACAATGCAGGGTTTTCCTGCTGGGACTGGGCTACGCAAACTTCCTATGGCTGCTCACAAGATAGAGAACACGTAATATAACAGCACACCTTATTACCACAAACATGGGAGGTGTCTTGGGGTGAAAGGTGACAAAAGGGCACGGAGACCATTATTTCACATCTAAATGTCATTTTGTGCCTGATTTCCCTTCCTTTCACTTTAACAACACAATCCGCTGTTAAACTGTAGAGGTCGCTTTTCAATAGTGTGGGAAACCTCGGGACCAGGCTGCTTAATGTGGATGTCAAGTTCATCGTTGCGTAATGTTACAAAGACAGATATACACCTATTGTCTATTATTCTAGCTTCTTTACAAACAGACATAAGCGTCACACAATGCATCTGCCTTCCACATTTTGTGAAGATCTCTCCGTGCAGTTTAAACAATAATAGTCACTGCTTCACTGAAGAAATTGTAAGCACAGTGTAGTACTAAAGACTTTAAGTACGAGACATTGAGAAAGTATGGGAATGTAACAGTGGAAATACGACAAATCAGGTGGAAGAACTTTGACTGAAATTAAACCTCAACGAAATAGGATTTGAAACAGCTAGATGCATCCCTGTGCTGTTGAGGGATCCTCGTACGTGCCCCCCAGCAAGCATGTTTCTACCCGGGGTTTCTACACATCATCTTTTACAAGTTTCTTAGACAAATGCAAGTCTCAAAGAAGCCAAGCACGATGCCGGTTCACTTGCAATTCTGTATCCCTTAAGCCAAGAAAAACAATCACAGATCCTCAAAACAATCTGACGGGTACGAGTCCACTTCAGCTTTTGCATTTCTCCATGGCCCTGGTGGATGCATGAGGTACATAAACGGCAGGACGTCAAACTGTTTTGTCTGCTTTGGTAACAAACGCTAATGCTCTCGGCAACGATTTGGGCTCATTCAGCCTCTTTCAAGAAAGGGGAGAATTTCATGAGCACAAAAGTTGACAGGACAAGCGCTGTATTTCCCTGCTGGTTCCAACACGTTATATACCCTTGAGTTGATTGAAGAGCAGTGGCTCCTATTTTCCTTTTCAGTCCTGTTCTGGGCCTGGACAACCAACACCCGTCATTTTCAGATCGCTTCGCAGTAAACTCACTTGAGTACTGACATTAAAAAAACGTCCTTAAAAAAATCATGCACGGAAATTGTCTACAGCCCCGGTGTGATTGTAACTGTATTGATATTGTGTGTAGAAGGACATTACATTGATAGAATCATGTAACATATCCACACGTGTCTTTGTAAAAACGTTTCGCTCAAAACTCCATCAATGTTCACCCAGAAGTTTCTCATTTATCATTTTTCTTGTAAGGCGTGTCAAATGCTGTTTCCAGTTGCTGATGCGCACAGCTTTGTTTAGTCTTTCATCCGCCCAGTGGTTACTTCTTCAAACAGCCAAGCGCAACATGCGGTACAATTTAACGTGCCGCTCGTCTGCTGGGATGATTTTTCTGTTTGCAAAACATTATGTAATGAAATTAATAGTTGCTGGTATGTAGACATACATGTCTAATTAGATCACGATAAGGGACGCTGATAACCTCACTCTGATACATTAAAATAACAAACACGACACACATACTTATTCGTTCATAACTATACAAATGGTGTTTATGTCAAGGAGTTGCTCTTATATATATATATATATATATATATATATATATATATATATATATATATAAATATATATATATATATATATATATATATATATATATATATATATATATATATATATATATATATATATATATATATATATATATTACTATACGAAACAGTCCGAGTTGCTTGCATTATCCACTCTATAAGTGGAGTTGCGATTATATGGAGCTAACCTGCTAATATATCTGGTTCTATGTACCTCATCTGAATCCATCTGTTCATTTTGGTTATGCATCACATGTGGTCACTCGTTAGTTCGTGCTTTTCTGTCCATGATAGTCTGTACCAAGTTTTGTTCGTGCTGTTATTGCTTCGACCGTGGCGGTATTAGACCTGTATGGTTCGATATTGTTTCTTTCATACTTGTGCGTCCTTACGTTTTCCTATTAAAGTTTTGCTATATTTTGTTTTCTGACCATGGAACGGCCGGGTCTTGAACCAGCAACCTTCAGCACCAATCAACTAGCTGAAAATGGGAATTGCATATACAAACTGTACCAATTATATATTTTTCCTCAACTGTTTTGGCTAAATTATGCCCTTGTTTTTAGTTCCTTAGTGCTGCTACGTTTTGTGCGAGCATGTGTGTCCGTAGAATGACTAAAGGTTTAGAGGCCCAGATACCATTAAGTCAAGCTACTTACAAAAGAAAGTTTTTGAAGCCACTGTTGTACTTTGGTAGCAGTGAGACACCCTTCAATGTCACGAAAATTTAACGTACACGTTTCTTGGGAAGTTGCTCGTGCAAAATTTTCCTATTGCATGGATCTCCTGTTTCCTTGTGTTGTACCCATGGAAACTCTATACGCGCCACATCCACGCAAAGGGAGGTTATTTAAACTCTTAGGATGTTTCCAATAGAGACTTTATTTGCATGAAATGTCTGGACAAAACTCTAGTCATGTAACTTCACACTTTCTTGCTTTTTTTCCATCTAATCAAATTAATGTTGAAGGCTCCATTTTGCACCAAATGTGTCTACAATTGTCAAAGTGTCCAATGTTACACGGAGGGATTCAAAGCAAACGAAAACTACCCACTTTGTTGACATATTGAAATACAACTGGGCCTCACAAGTGTTGGTTAATGGATCCTCCAGGGGGATGGGGGTGGCGGGTTGGTCAAAAGGCTTCGTTGTTTGTGCGTCCCGCCCTTCATATGATTAATGTCTACGAAGCGTTACAGCCAGCCAGATCGGGATCGAGGATGGCTTCCTGGTCATCCACAAGGGTATCTCCTTACCAAACATTAACCAAGAAACCTCTTGTGGTTGGCTGGTTGGGAAACGCTTGAGTAAACTTTCATATCCGTCTTTTATCTTCGCCTCTGATCTCTTCGCCTAATAATATGCCACTCGGTATCAAGCGAAAGCGGCCATTAGACAATTCGAGCAAGAAACTATGCGATTTCCAGCCATGCCCAGTGGAATTCTGATAAAATATAATGTGATATACATACCAGCCTCCCCGCATGAGGCATTGTCTTCAAAGGTATGGCACAGTTTCGCGGAACGTATCAAATTCCCTGTTTCCTTCGTAATTCAGCAGCTTTCTTTTAGTCAGAAGGCGTTATTCGTACATGAACATATATATATATATAAATATATGATAATTGTGTTACCTCAGAAATATCTGAAGCAGTAAACAATTTATGTCCAGTAGAGCAGAAAACTGGAAAAAATAAACTTACAGTACAAGTTTGTCAATTTAATAATGCAGTGGCCAAAACCCTGGCATACTACAAAATGTCCAGCAGCCTTACCTGGCTTCGCTGAAGAGTTTTGACTGCACAGCCTCATTATCACATTTATAACATGCGACAGATCTCATAGAAATGCTTTACTCTCAAATATATTACAGTAAACTTGTGGGTCGTAATATATTTACGAGGACGCGTTTGTAACCAAAAAAAAAAAAAAAAGTGTTCTTTTGATGTGTTTGTTGGTCGGTAGATGGTGCTTCCGGCACCTTGGCACCAACACCTCCAGAAACGGCATAAAGAAGAAGAAGAAGAAGAAGAAGAAGAAGAAGAAGAAGAAGAAGAAGAAGAAGAAGAAGAAGAAGAAGGAGAAGGAGGAGGAGGAGGAGGAGGAGGAGGAGGATCAGAAGAAGAAGAAGAAGAAGAAGAAGAAGAAGAAGAAGAAGAAGAAGAAGAAGAAGAAGAAGAAGAAGAAGAAGAAAAAGAAGAAAGCTTCAAAATTCCAATCTTGAGAATGGTCAAAATATGTTTGTAGCTTTTATAAGAGATATCTGGAAGTACACATTTGAAAAAATAGAAGCTATGCCAATTATAGAGGAAAACTCCCAGTTGCGTCCTCTGTATTAAAATACTATACAGGACACGCTTAAATACAAGCTTACAGATCTGCCTTTCAAGCGTGATAATATCATGCTTGAAAGGCAGAATGACAATCAACTATACGTTGTAATGTATTATATTTTCTGGCTGACAACCCAGCACAATCAGAGCTGAATCAGAGGGTTATAGCACTATGCATCTTATGCCCTATGAACAGAGGTAAGACAAGAGCCAACCAAAAACCAAGACACGAAAAGTATATCATGACAAGTGCAAGACACAGCTGGCAATGACAGTAGAGTGATAGGGCATATCATGGTAAGACACAACACACCATGTAGCAAATTATGGTTAAACACAAGACACCTTGTAGCAAATTATTGTAAATAGCAATGTATAAAACAACACATCAACATAAAAATTGCTGGACACAATGTAATGCATGCGGCAAGATACATTACACAGTTTGACTCATCGTGGTAATGTGCAATATACAATGTAACACACTGCTACATGCAAGACACGCATGATATATATATATATATATATATATATATATATATATATATATATATATATATATATATATATATATATAGTTTGACACATCATGGTAAGATGCTATATATAATGTAACACACAATTGCAATGTGCAAGACGCCATGTAACGCATGTGGTAAGGTGAAAGATCTGATTTGACAGAACATATAGTAAGATGTGAGTATTTTGTCATGGGGAATTAATAAGCAGCGAGACCACTCGCCAACACGTTGTGATTCCACTCCAATTGATTGCCTGCTTGGCCACATAGGTGTTGGCGGAGCAGGCAATCTGGGAAGAAGCTATGGGTCAGTTCTCTCTCTCTCTCTCTATCTCTCTCTCTCTCTCTCTCTCTCTCTCTCTCTCTCTCTCTCCCGAAACTGCCCCTCTACACAATGATAACGATATATGTGTGGGTTTTTTTTGGATAATGGGCCTCAAAGCGAACCAATGGAGTATACCACTTAATTTTGTCCAGATATTAAGTCTTCATCACTTCCGTTGGCCTACAGCACTTCCTAGACTATTCGCAGGAGTGAGACGTTGTCGTTGCCGGAATAAATTTAGACATGAGTACTCACGTACAACAAAAGGTGTAACGTAGCCCAATATATGGCTTCCAATTTAGATCAACAATTATTTTTTACTTAATTCTCACTGTGGGGGACGAGCACCCATTAACCTGTCTTAACAACCTTTCCATGATGCCAAGAATTTTAGAAAGTAATGAAAAGACCATAAAAATGCTTATTTTGCCTTTGTTTCTCCAGCCCAGGGGTCTGGAATTTTAGGAGACATATCAAGAGCCATAAAGGTTCCAAATATATACTCTCTGTGAACAGTCACCTTCTGACCTGCTCATTAGTAAGAGGCCGACATGCGTTACCAGGAAAGATGAAAGGCTTTATTACTCTTCTTGAGGTGAAAGGTTTCTATCTCTTGACTACCAAAAAATATTTAGGTGGAAAGTTTGTAAGACTCGCATTTAAACTGAAGCTCAAATCAGCTTATCATATTCCCTTTAAAATTTGTAACTATGATATAGGCTTGGCACGGTAGGCACTGTATACCACACATGGTGAGGTGTATGGCACAGTGTAACACACCACAGTGAGTTGTATGCAGTGTAACTCTACATAGTGAGATATACAGTGGCACGAAAGAACTGTAGCACATCATACAGCTTATGATATATGAAGTCACGGTACTGTAGAACACCATGTTATAATATATCATAGCGCGGTGCACTATAGCACACCATGTTGTGATATATCATAGCGCGGTGCACTATAGCACACCATGTTGTGATATATCATAGCGCGGTGGAGCACACCATGGTCAGGCGTATTGCTCAGTATCTTCATCAGGGTGACATTACGTTACAGTGTTACACATCATGGAGTAATTTATGTGACATTGTAACACCCCATGACGCGATTAAGGTTTAGGTCCGAATTACAGTCTTGGCTGTAAGTATCATGGTGGCGTTGCATCATGATTACATGGTAAGGCACCACAGGCCGTGCACCTCCAATATGGGATCATGCAATATGGGTACAACTCACCATGATCGCTTACCAAGCATATAATGTAAGAGTGAGGCTCCGAGATTCCATAATCAGAAATTGGAGGAAATAGGCATGACCACCGTTGGATGCAACATATGGGTCACAATAAATCGTGCAAAACAGAGAAAGCGTCATCCACCAGGAGTTCAAAGTGGACTGCTTGCATGCCTGCTCAACAGACAAAATTACGTGCAACTCCACTTGATGGGGGTATGGGACGCCATACTTAACACCAAGTGGAATAAATTGCAACAAGGTTGATCTGCTTTATCGGACAGTTATAATAAATTCCACTGTGTACATCCATGGAAGGTGTCGCAGGCGAATATACGAACATGAGCAACTAGAAAATTTGATTTGCTTGTCATCAAATCAGTCTGGGTGCCTGGAGAAAGTGCAATGCAATGTTTGCAGCTGTGACATAAGCTCCAATTGTGTAATGGCATGTTAACAGTATGGCCAAGTTGGTGAAAAGTGTTGCAGAATGATATAGGTGGACATGTCTAGCTTTGACCTTTCAAGGTCACTCTAGATAAAAAAAGACAACACCAGATGAAAGCTTATATGTCATTTCCTACTCATGTTCAATAGTAACTATGGCCCCAAAGTGCACCGTTTTCCATATACAGAGATTCTAATGCTGTGTGGCCTTGCTTTGACCTTTCAAAGTCACTCGCAGTCAAAAAGACAGTACCACATGAAAGCCTATATATCATTTCCTATTCATGTTTAATAGTAACTATGGCCTCAAAGTGCACCGTTTTTCATATACAGAGATTTCCATGGTGTGTGACCTTGATTTGACCTCTCAAGGTCACTCAAGGTAAAAACAGACAGCACCAGGTAAAAGCCCAACTTCCCTGCTAGGTGTATTACCATGCCAAGTTGAAACAGTGTCGCTTGCACGGTGTCAGAGGAAAGCTCCGGACAAATTGGGCGGAAAGAGAAAGAAAGAAAGAAAGAAAGAAAGAAAGAAAGAAAGAAAGAAAGAAAGAAAGAAAGAAAGAAAGAAAGAAAGAAAGAAAGAAAGAAAGAAAAAAGAACTTTGCAAAAACAATATGTCTGGGTTGGCACCCAGACATAATTAGCAGCGGAGTTGTGCGTCACTTCAGCAGGATGACCATGAAATGAAACTAGAAAGGAAATCATGCACATCCCAAAGAGTACCCCATGTGATGTGATCTCAGCCTACAAAAGTGCTCTAGGGGTTTCCAAAAAGAAGAAAAAGGATCGAACAAATTAGGGAGGTAACACGTCCTTTGGTATTGAAAATATCCACTTTATGTCCAGATTGTCTTGAGAATTGAAACGAAATGCTCTTCCCATCGCTTGGTGCAATCTGTCAATTGAGAAAAAGGCGGGGGAAGGAGGGCTTGTGACATCTCAGCGGAGGAACTTTTAGTTTGTCTATCAACAATTGTTCCCACGCTGGTCATTAATTGGCCATTATATTTTCTCTCTTGTTTTGATTCAATTATGCAGGTGCCAGCCAGGTGACCTGCAATAGGTACACACAATTTTGCCGGTGGGTTCGTGAATGGCACTTTATAGTCTTCATAACACGGTATAAATTATAGGCGGGAGTGTCGATTGTGACGGCTGGGGAAGCCCTGGCACGGTGTTGTGGGCAGGGTAGAGACACTCACCAAACATCACGGCCACGGCCACCGACTTCAGGCGGGAAACACACATGTGCTTGGAAGCTGACATTTATGGGCGTCCCTGGTAACAGTTTGAACCTGTCAATGACCTCGTCCACCTGATGCGACCACTGGGTTTGGCCAGGGGCCATGCAGGTGGCAATGAGGCTGTTCATTCACCTGTCCCATCCTCGAGCCAAATACCAGCCACACGGTAAGGTTGACCTGCTCATCAGAATGAAAAATGTTTTAAACGACCCAAATATGCACAGGTTCCTTCAATCTTTATGAATCTTTTTCTACCATGACCTCAGAATTTCGTTCACAAACACAACGTATTGGAAACGGATTTTTCTTTTATGTTCATCACGCAGAATAAGGAAAACATTTTTTTTTTCGTAAGAAGTACTGCAATTATGTGAGACGCACGCAGTAAAAAAAAATTAAATATAAAACTGTGCGTAACCGTGAATCCAAAAGTCCAAATTTCAATAAATGAAATAAAAGAATAAAAAAATAGATGACCAATCTTCGAAAAGTAATGCTGCAAGCTATAAAACTTGACAGGGAAAATATCACTTCTATCGCAACGGGTTTGACAGTATTCTAGCGTAGCTCTTACCCTTGAAAAGAACATCGACATGAAAACCTTAAGGTGGATGATAATTATGTAGGTCCGCTCTTCAATGGAAACTTAAAAACCGTCGCGGAGTCATGCACATCAAAAATACGTACACTTCGTTTAAAAATGCCTATCTTGCATTGAAATGAATTGAAAATATGAGGAAAATTAATAAAATCGATCCCCAGACAGCGCAGCCACACAGGTACACACGCTGCCCAGTTTTGTTGTTGTTGTTGTTGTTGTTGTTGTTGTTGTTGTTGTTGTTGTTGTTGTTGTTGTTGTTCCTGTTGTTGTTGTTTTTGGGGGGGGTGGTGGTTGTTGTTGTTGTTGTTGTTGATGTTGTTTTTTTTTTTTTCATTCGTACATTATTGGTCTAAAAGGTAATACTGTAATTCTGACAGGTCCATAATTATTGCTTGTATTATACAACATCAGCCACTAGTGCCCAAGACCATACAACTTTTACATCTTTCTGATGAGTTGACGTGCCCGCGGGCTCTGTGACACGTTTACACAGCGTCAAAAGGCTGTACATTTAGAAGCAGAATTCAATTCTTTGCGTGAGATATTGGATGAAGTGTGCTACTTTTTCTTAGACAATGACAAAATGTTAATTAAGTTTCCAGAAGCAATGGGAAAGATCCTGCCTGCTTCAGTCGTGTTGTTAGGTGATCAGACATCGTCGCCAAACGTCTCTGCATTCAGGTTAAACATTGCCTGCAGCGCATCTATCGGACTTGATTCTTTATTTATGTCTGTGTGCCAAAACTTCTTTCTTTCTTCTTTACCAGCAGTTTTGTCCGACAATTTTCGCGAACACTATTACATTTGAAAGCTCCAAACTTGCCATGATTATAGCTCCAAACATGAAATTATTATATCTAAAACTATTACAGATACAGGTAACCAATCCAACCTCTATTAACATGTTTGTAACACTGCACATTTTTGTTATTTTCATGTGACCTCTAAAGGTCAAAAGTCAAAGTCAAAGTCATTTGGACATTTGAAATTTTCTTCTAGCCATAACTCTGTCAATTGTTATCCAGTTTTGATCATGTTGGGCTTACATTGTAGATATTGTAACACTGCACATTTTTGTAATTTACATGTGACTTCTAAAGATCAAACGTCAGGGTCATTTGGACCTTTGGAATTTTTATCTAGTCACTGTAACTCTATCAATTTTCATCCAATTTTAACCATGTTGGACCAAATTTTTGTATAACAACACTGTATATTTTTGTAATTTACATGTGACCTCCAAAGGTCAAAGGACTTTGAAATTTTCATCTAGCCACATTTACAATTTACAACTTTGAAGGCACACAGACTTTTTTTGAAGCAAAGCTTCTTATCTAATATCTATAAGTTTTTGTTTGTTTGTTTGTTTTTTAATATGGCGGGGTTAACTTTTTATTATGTCTGTGTGACAACACAGACATTCTGTTTTTGTTGGGTTTCTTTATTTCTACCTTTCTTTCTTCTTTATCAGCAATCTTGTCCGACAATTTCCTCGGACACTATTATATGTGGAACGATTATAGCTCCAGACATGAAGTCATGTCTTTTTATGAAGAGGGGTAATGATTTTGAATATTTTTGTAATTTACATGTGACCTCCAAAGGTCAAAGGACTTTGAAATTTTCATCTAGCCACATTTACAATTTACAACTTTTGAAGGCACACAGACTTTTTTTGAAGCAAAGCTTCTTCTCTAATATCTATAAGTTTTTGTTTGTTTGTTTGTTTTTTAATATGGCGGGGTTAACTTTTTATTATGTCTGTGTGACAACACAGACATTCTGTTTTTGTTGGGTTTCTTTATTTCTACCTTTCTTTCTGCTTTATCAGCAATCTTGTCCGACAATTTCCTAGGACACTATTATATGTGGAACGATTATAGCTCCAGACATGAAGTCATGTCTTTTTATGAAGAGGGGTAATGATTTTGAAAATTATGCAAATAAGCCCCATTTGAAAATTTAAATCTTGAATATCTCCAAAACTATTATAGCTACAGGTAACCAATCCAACTTCAATTAATATGTTTGTAACAATGCACATTTTTGTAATTTACATGTGACTTCTCTGAAATCGCTGGTCAGATCATCATGCGGGAATTTACCTTTGGTGATTCTATACCAAATTTTGTTTAAATTGTCACCGCTCAGTGATTTTTGGATTTTTAAAATGAATTTTATTGTCCATTTTTTACAGAAAAATTTCAGAAATCCACCAAAAACAGCTGGCCAGATTCTCCTAAATGTTGGTAGGGATGTGTATTGGATGGGTCTTAACTATTTCATATTCAGTACTTTTGGATGCTTAATTATATTTTTTTCTTTAATTTTTGAACAAATTATCAGAAGTCTTCGTGTCTCCTGGTCTGTCTCAATGAGACAACTGCATTCGGGCTAACCAAATACTAAAGGACATACTGTTCCAAGGTGTTGAAAGAAATGATACAGTAAAAGAAGTCATTACAGTGATGAGAATTCTGTGAAGGTTGCATAAGTGTAATATGTGTAAAGGGTAGAATAAGTGTAATGGAAGTATGTCAAGGGTAACATAAGTAGGCCTATTCCAAGAGTAGCATAAGTTTGTCAATGTTTGTAAAAGTGTGCCAAGGTGGCATAAATGTGTCAAGGGTTTCAGAAGTGTGCCAAAGGTGACATAAGTAGGCCTACATCATTGGATTGTAGACTAGGAATTTCTTTGGATACACCTGATGCATTATAAAAAATAAATTCATATTGTTTTACATACAAAATTGTGCACTGATGACATGCTTTTAAATAAAATTTTCAAATATATTGCTTTTTCACGTAGTTAGAACAGGCATCAATTTTGGCCTGAAAATACACAACGTAGCACTATTTTGGGGGGTGATTTTTTTAAATTTCAACTTCTCCCCTAGATCAGTCTTTTCCGCCAGGAAGCTCCCCTCCCGCCCCCCCCCCCCCCCCCCTTGGAAAATTCTGGTTACGGGCCTGCCAGTAGTCCCAGTACGGGTGGTCTGATCCATTTGAGGATAACGTCGGAATCACGGGCTGTTGGATTTTCATGTTTTCGCAAGGCTGTGCCAAGCGAAAATATAAATATCCAACAACGAGTGATCCCAGTGTTATCCCCAATGGGCCCACCATAGGCCTACTGGTTTTCTTTTTCCTATATCTAAAAATGGCAAATAGGCCTACGTACCAAATCGAAGTGCTATCGGGAAAATGAGTGAAAACGACACCATTTTGAAAGTGGGAGGAGTCAGTATTTATGAAATGCACCATGGCATCACATTGGTTTGAAACCAGCTGAGTGACATCGAACCTATTACAATTAAAACCTTTTCCTTAATATCCATGCAGGATAACCCATTCAGGATAAGCTTCAGACATAGGACAAATTATCGTCACGCTTTATCAGCTGTTTAGGACACAACCACAGACCCTCCGATACTACTAGGAATAATTCCGTGATGCTCACAGACTGTTTTCGACGTGGGCCTATGTCTGTCTTAAATCTGTCTTTCTACCCTTATTATTCTATGTTTGAGGGTGAATTATCGTTCTTGAGTGAAACTCAAAAGTAGTAACTCGCTGTAGATCACATAACCTAAATTAAACATCGTTACAACTAAATTGTGACGCGCCTGCATCACGGACGTATAGTGCATTAACTCGAAAACAATATACAAATGGTGCCCTTGGCCGAGGGGGACAGGAAGAATTGTGAACCTGAGGGATGGTCTGTCCACCCGACGCGAAGCGGAGGGTGAACAGTCCATCCCGAAGGTTCACAATTCTTCCCGTCCCCCAAGGCCAAGGGCACCATTTGTTTTATTATACAGAAGAACAATAAAACATCAAAGCTTCCATTTAATAGATTTTAATAACACACATTCTATACATTTGGCACACAAGGCAAGATGGCAATCATGGAGAAAAGTTCACAAAATCTTGCCTTGTGTGCGCGCTTTCGTCGTCTGCTGTGTGGGGTCAAGGCTGCGGTCATGCGACATCAGAGGTGCAGCGCCATCTAGCGCTACAGTGAGCGGTGGACAGTACTTTCACAGAAGTGGACAGGCAAAACTGTCCCATGCCCAATTAACCAATCACGTGTACGGATTTCCCTCTGAGGTATAATAAAATCAAATGTACACGAGGGATGCTTGATTATACGTCACACGTAACGTAACATAACTATAACGAGCGCAAACAAACACGACACACCAGATCGGCGTTGAAAGCAGACATAGGCCTACAGCATATTTTTGCGATGAGTAGGCCTACCCAATTAAACTTAGAAATAAAGAAACTCTTACATGGCTGGAGAGTGAGTTACTACTTTTCTTTCGCTCGGGATCGTAGTTGGCGGAAAAAACACTCGTGATTTTTCCCATAAACATTAACAAGGATCCCTTGTGAGAGAAAAATAGTAGGCCTAACTCACACTCAGCCATGTAAGATTCTCTATCTGTTATTGTATTTTGTCCCCAAACATTCTAATCAACTGTATTGCACCCAGATAACCAGTGTACATAATATGTGGCTATTAAATTTGATGTCCATCCACTTGCCGGACGCACGCCACACAGCCGATCAAATGACAAGCAACAGTTGTTATATGCGCTCGAGGACACGCAACTATCATTTTTTTCAAATGTTCCTTCTACAGTATTTATTTGAACTTGAAATGCTTATACCCCGTGTAAACCTCTCGGGTGAGGTACCATTATTTATGTCAATTTACCTGGCAAGTTATTTGGGTCGATCCATGGAATCATGTGCAAAAAACTGCAAAAAGAACAGTAGTTCGCCGTATGTGACGTGAAAAATCAAGCGCAATCACTCACGCATTTATTACTGAAAACCCAACAAACTCTCTTGTCTGTTGATATCACTATATTTATGTCTGGGTGGGACCCAGACATTTTGTTCTTTCAATAACCTGTCTGTCTTTCTTTCTTCTTTACGATCAAGTCTGTCCGGAGTTCTTCTATTGCAGATAGGCACAAAATTCCAATATGCATGTATAGGTTTTATTACATATCTGTCAATAAAATGGACAGTAGGCCTAAATGATAGTTGTAGAATTTTAAATGATGCTAATTAGGGGAATTGGTAAATTTGAAAGTTGAATCTCTCCAAAACTATTTTACGCAGAGATGCCATTCCCACTTCAATTTGTAGATTTGTGGCAAAGCCGCATTCAATGTTGTCTCCAAAGCACACCCAAGCTGCGTATTTTGTCTATTTCACTGGGTAGTAATGCAGAACTTGGTCTGCTTTGCAATTGCAGGCAACATTCAACGAACCGTGAACCAAAGTTGTAGGATTTTGATCTATGCAAATCAGGTGAATATGCAAAATTCAAATTTTGAATAGCTTCAAAACTGTTATAGATAGAGGTACCATTCCAACTTCAGTTCATGGGTTTGTGACATAGCTGCATCCGATTAACCATGATCCAAAATCGTAAGGCTTTATGTTTTGCGATATAGGTGAATACACAAAATTTAAATATTTGTATAACTTCAAAACTATTATAGATAGAGGTGCCATTCCAACTTCAATTGGCAGTCTGTGACATAGTTGCACCAATGAACATGAACTGAAGTTGTAGGCCTACAATTGTAATTTATGCAAATTAGATGAATACACAAAAACTTAAATCTTGAATAACTTTAATAACTTCAAAACTATTACACATGGAGGTGCCATTCCAACTATGTGTAGGTATGTGATATATCTGCATCCAATGAACCATAAACCAAAGTTGTAGGCTTTTAATTTATGTGTATTATGCAAATTAGGCAAATACACAAAATTAAAATCTTGAACAGCTTCAAAATTAACATAAATAGCGGGGTCTTTCAAACTTCAGTTTATAGGTTTGTGACATGGCCACATACAATGAACCAAGAACACAAAGTTGTAGCATTTGAATTTATGCAAATTAAGCTAATACACATGAATCAAAAAAACTTAAACAGCTTCAAAATTATTATAGATAGTGGTGTCATTGAAACTTCAGTTTATTCTATGTTTGGCAGTGAGTTATCATTTTCTGGAGTGAAATCCAGAAATAGTAACTCACGGTAGGTCACATGTCATGACCGGTAGCGCCGCTTCGGCACCCGTCCCCTTGCCGCTGATGCCTACCAGTACCAGACCAACAACGATCCCGAGTGAGAGAAAAAAAAAGTAACTCGCAATCCAGCCATGTAAGATTTTGTTTATTCTGTGCTTGGATGGGTATTTATCGCCAAAAATATGCCGTATGCCTACTTACAACGCCTACCTGGTGTACCGTGTTTGTTTGTGTTCGTCGCAGTTATTTACGTCACGCATGATGTATAATCAAACATCCCTCGCGCACATTTGATTTTGTCCAAACGTTAATGCACTACGTCACTGATGCAGGCGCGTCACAATTTACTTGTAATAATGTTTAAGTCACGTGATTTACAGTGACTCCAAGTGAAAAGTCTCCGCTGCAAAATGGCGACACCTAAGCAACAAGAGCGACAATTTTTGCGGTAAATACTCGATTAAACATAGAATAAATAAAATCTTACATGGCAGTGAGTGAGTGACGATTTTTCTCTCACTCGGGATCGTTGTTGGTGGGGAAAATCACTCGTGACCTGCGGTCACTCGTGATTTTGCCCACCAACAACGATCCCGAGTGAGAGAAAAATCGTCACTCACTCACTGCCATGTTGGCATGTAAGATTCTATATGTATACGTTTGTGACATGGCCACATCCAATGAACCAAGAACCAAAGTTGTGGCGTTTTATTTAATCCTTGCAAATGAGGCTAACACACAAAATTTAGATTATGGTGAACAATGGCACAAAGTGGGGCATTTTTTAAACTGTTCACATTTTGAAGGCACCCAGACAGATTTGCAAATCTTCTTTTCTAGTTTTTTTGTTGTAATGTCCTGGACAGATAGACCCCTAGCTCAGGTTGGAACACGATGAGTTTGGTCTAGGCGCTTTGGTCGTAGCATGAAGATATTTATCATTCAGTGTTGCGCAGAACCTCAGCCGTCTCAATGTGGGCATGCCTAAAGGCATACAGGTTGGATGTGTCCCGTCTGTCTGTGCATTGACCAACGTACACACACACACACACACACACACACACACACACACACACACATATATACACAAAGTGACGTTTCGTTGAAGAGAAACATGGCCGGTCAATGGCACAGAGACCCCCGCCAGATTATGCTGCTGTCCTCCCAGCTGTGGTTGAACTTCTTGGAATAAGGTCATCATACATCTGGAAAGTTACTCTTCGTCCTATCAACTCGCTTGCATCTGGCGCGACTCGGATTTCACTGCCTAGAAATTAATGGCTTGGCGTGGCTGTTCTTACTGAACAGGAACAGCTTGCCATGAACTGTACAGTCTGCTGTACACTGTCAAACAATGTGTGTGATGCTTTCAGTACAAAAGCAGAGTACGCTGTAAACTTACAGAAATAAACATATCTTTATACAGCTCTTGTATACATACTTAAAATATGTCAAGCTAGGAATTATTATAAAGTTGGATTTTTATGCCTTGTCATCTTTTCAAGGTGCAATATATAATGTGTAATGCTTTCAATACAAAAGCAAAGTACGCTGTTAAACTTGCAGAAACAAACATATCTGTATACAGTTCTTGCATATATATACTTAAAGTGTGTCAAGCGAGAAATAATTATTAAGTTGGGTTTTGATGCCATGTCATCTTGTCAAGATGTAACGTATAGCTTTTACGTATTTTTTTTAAACAATCTGTTATGGTACAATATTCTGTTCACGGGAACTCTTCTTCATTTTCTTCTTCTTAACTTGTTCTGCAATATTAAGTGGGTGATATAAAGATATTCTATCTACATTTTCATTCTAAACTACATGTATTTTTCCTAGAAGTTACCAGCGAGTTACTGTGCTTTGTCAGACGGGATCACTGTCCTCATAGTGGGAAAGATACCTGTGATTTTTGTGACAAGTTTTTCAGTGTATGTGCTCGTCGCCAGTTTACAGCAGCTTGCGTCATGTTAACACTTCTTGCAAAACTGTGTACTCAATACTACTACTACTACTACTACTACTACTACTACTACTACTACTACTACTACTACTACTGCTGCTGCTACTATACTACTGCTGCTACTACTACTACTACTACTACTACTACTAATAATAATAATAATGATGATAATAATGATAACAATTTGATTCTGAACAATAAACAATATTTGGGATAGTGGTATTAATGCTTGATTGTGAGGTGATTTCATTCATTTACTTTTATTTATTTTTATGATTATTTTTGCTGAACTATTCTGCAACACCCACCACCCACCTCCGAAAAAAAACTCTTTAGATGACAACATGCATGATGAACATAACAAACTTAATGGTTTAACACACATTATGGGAGCAAAAGTCACACATTCGCTCATGAGACATGTCTCAAGAATATGTTGGGGGGTTGCACGTGGTCTATTTCAAAGAATGAAATGTCCTACAAGCACTTCCATGTAATCAGTACCAGAAATCCACATGCAGAGTTCTGAACTTTCCATGTCCATTCCTGTCCATGCCTATCTTTCTCTAAAATATAAATACAGAAATATCGAAGACATTCGGTTTTATCTTTATCTTCACCAAACAAGCTCAACTGATATTTTTCAAGTCTGTATCACCATGACAGATAATAGCAGGTCTCTATGAAACTATCATGACTGTTTCGGAGCTTGGAATATCCGGATATATATCACTGATATAGTATAAAATTTGAATCCCTCGAACCTGTACTGGTGACATAAAATCAATGGCTGCAATTACTGATAAATTTCTAAAACCAACGTGTAACCACGAGAACCAATTTTACCAAAATGAGGCATGTATACGATTTCTTGTTGTTTTACAATACACTTGCTGTTAGATGCAGTTGACAAATGTGAGCTCTGATGTGTGTGTGTGTGTGTGTGTGTGTGTGTGTGTTTGTTTTTTTTAATAGGTGTTAACAATCAATTTTGTAATTAAATCACAAACAGGTGCCGTGGCATCAAATTCGGGGACGGGCACAGGGAAATAAAATGCAACCCCTCAGGCCAAGTTTATATAAGAATAAAATGGCATTTGCTGAAACACATTAATTAAGAACAGTTATGGTCTTGGAACAAGCAAATGAGTATTTTCTCAGCGTAATAATCACTAGAATAAAGCTCTAGGTGAGGCACCTTTGACCCAAAAGATATACATATGCATAAGCGGCATCAGTGAGACCTAATTAATTGTCAGTGGCACCGTATACTCTTTTGGATTTATTGGTTTTTTTACTACGATTTTATAGGTAATGACACATTAATGTTCTTTCTCATCAAGGCAAGTACGAGTTCACCAATGTCCTGCTGTACCTCCTCGGTGGCATTTTGGCGAATCTGCAACGTGTTTTATAGTATCTTAAGAAGACAAGTTATGCTTTGTATGCAGAATATATTTGTTGCAACATTGGAGGTTCAGGTTTTTCACACGCTTTATTTTTCTTTTGAAAAAAAGTGCGCACGAATATCGATGCATTGTGTGCAAAGAGCAGCTAGTCTACTTATAAATTGCTTAGCGCTTCTCCTGTCAGACCATTAAGTCTACTGCTTCCCTTCTTCAACAACGAAAGTGAAGGCTTCATTCACTGTAAATACCCCCCTTCCAGGGTTACTTTAAAAGAGTTCTTTCACTTCCGAGTTTTTTTATCATTCTGAGTCGAAAAAGAAAAGAATGTCCATGCCTTGAACATGGACCTTGTCTCCAGAATTAACAAATAACAAATTACCGACAACAGCAAATATTTGAGCCGTTCAACTTCAAGCGGCTTTTTGGTGCTGTCACACTTCCACATACTGTATATGATAGCACCCTCGTGGCCCCGCAATACAGGCTTGTGGTGTTCACTTTCCGCAGACATGGAGTAAGCATATTCAATAGCTGTCACACTGTCTCAGTCAACAAGGTGCTGGGTGCTGGATAAGAATGTTGATAACAATTGAGACACGGAGAGAAAGTATATGGCACGAGCCGGGGTGTATTCTAGGGATAACCTTTTGGTAAGTGACAAGCACAGACGAATGTCAATTGTCCGCAAAACGTAATGGAGAGCTGCATAGACGCGATGTGAAGTGCCTGGTTGGGAACAAGGCCTTCTCTCCTTACCCATCTCTGGACGACCAAATAAATTGGCATGATATTTCACTTGTGCCTCTGCACAGTGAAATTTGATTCACTCATTATTTTCTATGTGTTAATATCAAACTTCGTATCCTGAACACTGGCATCATTCTTTTTTAAAAGCGTTTCACACAAATTACAATTTTTCCACTTACGCCTGGTTTGCTCAAGGTAACAAGGGAACCTTTAAAAGTGGTCAAGTCTGTTTGATCAAGTGTAGCCTATATTTAGTTGCTTGCGAACTTCGTCTAATAACACGTAATTGGTGATGTAAGAATTTTTTTTTATAATTGTGGACCTCCCACGTTCTAATCACTTGAGTTTGTGGCTAACAATTTAGTAAACTGCTTGTAATTTTTTAAAGTAAAAAAGTGCGGCCGGGAGGCATGTTATTCTCACTCCGTGCGTCCTGCTCCTGGGCTTATGTGGCCACAGGCCGTGTCAGCCTCCTGGCCGCGTGTGTCACTGTGCTATTTGTCACCGTTACCATGGCAACGGATATCCTGAGGCAATTTGCCCTGGGGCATGCCGAGTGATGAGGCGAAACCATGACAATCTTTGCATAAATTATGTCACAATCACATCATTAGCAAGTACAATAATAAAAATACTAACTACCGTTCCTACCTGTATATGGCCTTCTGAACCATTAGAATAAAGAGACCCCAAGTTTCTAGCTTTTCCTCTTCCACATTTATATGCGTGACTCACTAATATTTTAAGTTCGATGCCAGGCATATTCACTTGCCTCAGAGGCTTCTGATGCATATTGCATAAAACAGACAAATATAGCGAAAAAAAGTTATTCAGATTCTCACACAATTTTACAGACATAAAATCGACACCATTGTCATAAAATCAAAGGTACACATATTTGCACTTGTGTGTCGTTTTCTATTTGTGTTCGCGATACATTTTTCACATTCCTAAACGATACTACATGCCCCAATCTCACTCTGAATATACATTTAAATATTCATTAATGCGTCAAACGTAAATCTGTGTCAAAAGTAAATTTGAACCCCCGAACTGAATGCAATTTATGCAGCGTCCACCATTTTAAGCATCACTAGCAACCATAAAGTTTCTGGGGTATACTGCACCGTATGGGACTTGATGCAGAGCATTGTGAACTGAACTTCTCTATTCAAGCACTATTTCTCTTCAAATTGTTTGTCGGTCTGCCCCAGTACGTCCTATAACATTATGCTGGGAATATAATTGATAAATAATTTCGATTTCCTTTACGGTCGCCTTTTTGCGCCCCTGTCCTTTCTCCTTTAATATTTAGGTGTTTTGCTCCAAGTCGGCTTCAAATCGACACGCGTTGGCAGTTTGTGCTCATGTTTCCATATATTTGGGCAAATACCATACACATGATTGGGGATGACTTCCTAGCACTTGATGGTCTGTCCGCCTGTACAAATTACATCTACATGGGATGTTCCGGCCCCGGGCGGATGGGGTACTCCCATTAGTGACGATAGTGCATGGGGATGTGCCGCTCTGAAGGCCCCGCTTTTCAGCGAAATTTCCCAAACAACGATCCGGTTCATTGCCAAGTACTCCCTAAAAAAAAGGGAATTCTTTTCTCTTTATGGGGCCCCAAATTCGGGAAAATTTCCCTAAGGTAAAATTCTCTTCCTGGAGCATCTTTCACGCCAACTCGTGACCATATTTTCCACTATTTCCGTCAAAAAAATTCCCTAACAAAGATATCATTTTTGTGAAAAAGAGCCCTAACAAAGGGTGGGTTTTTGAAAGGTCGAGCCAGACACCCCATCAAAAATTTGAGGAAGACCCCCACCCCCCACCCCGGGTCCGGCTTGATCCTTTGAAGACCTGCATTCTCGTATCTGCGCGTGACATTTTGCGTCCACCAATCGTTAGCTGCACGAGGGATACCACACTAATAATTTGTGTTACAGGTATAATAATATGTGCTACAGGATGATAATATGCGTTACAAGTAGGCCAATATGATGGACTAAGGTGCTTCCTAAAGGACAGCTGTAAGACAACTGTGCTGTTACGAAACGGCGATGCTATGCTATGAAATTAAATGTAATGGCATCAAAAGCCCAACTGAAGGCCATTTTGTGAAACATACACCCACAATGAAGACGTGAGAGATCGGGGACCTCTGTGTGTCCCTGTTGAGCCTTCAGATCCATGAACAACCCAGCGGCCCAGGACACAACAAAGCGTACAGCGGAAGAATATCATGCACAACAGTCAAGGGAAGAAAAGGATGAGAGGAAGAATTTAAGATGAGTCACGAAGTGTAACTGACTCTGACCAGTATTTGGTACTTAGTTGTAGTGTATGTAGTCTGCGTGTGAAATACAAAGTTAAGCCTGGGTTCAATTGACTCTGACGACATTAAAACACCATTTAAATTATGTAAATTAGGAAAACACAAAATTTAATGTCGAAGAACTTCAAAGTTATTGCAGATAAAGGTGATATTTTAACTTCAGTTGATAGGTATTGTGAGATAACTGCATCCAGTGATCCATGAATCGAACTTGTAGCAGTTTGATTTATGCAAATTAGGCAAATACACAAAATCTAAGTCTTGAAAAACTACCAAATTATTACAGATAGAAGTGCCATTCCAGCTTCAATCTGTTGGTTATTGTTGTAGAAGTGAGATAAATACTGAATATGCATTCATTGAAAGTTTTCTAGGTGCACAGATTGATTGGCTGACAAAAAAGTAACTTTTTCTGGTCCAAGCTGCAGTATTGCCAATCTCGTGACTTTTGTATGAGAATTACGTTATTTTCGATCCATCTACGTTATACGCGGTTATTTTCTTCAGGTCCAAAATCTACATTATTTAAAAAAAGTGTCAAGAATACCACATCTGAGCAAACTTTTCATCTCACGATAGTTGCACTTAATTGCATCATTTCAAGGTCCAATTTTTTATTTTATTTTTTATTTTTTGTTTTTTACAGGATGGGGTGCCACCCACGCTTTTACCTTAACTCTTCGTGCGCTGTATAGGTTCTGTGGTCGTGGGCTGGGCTCGGTTGCTTCGCTCCCTCAAAAAATCTCATCTATCTTTTTTCCTGAATGTGGGAAACCCCGTGGGTAATTCTTTCGTCTGTTTCATGTGAACATGATATCTGTATGCAAGTTTAAGTTAATTTATTGAACCATGAGTCCGTTTGAGCAAAAAAAAAAAAGAACTTAACTGTACAAATGCGATATAAATAAGACATACTTCATGTTGCTCCACAGCCAAATGTACAAACTGCCAAGAGGCACGCTTGTGAAGTCAGCACATTACACGGGTTTCAACTTTTAGCTGCTGGATAGGAACCTTTGATCACTTAAAGATAATTACACATTACAATTACACAAGGTTGAGCTCGCAAGCCAAGGTCTTAAAATAAACAAAACGGATCTGGGAAAAACATGTACCGTGAAGGGCTATTAAACATGTGTATTTTAAATCCAGTTTGGAACCTGTTTTTCCCCCAAGGGTTTTATTACACATCATCATATTTCAAACAATAAACTTGACATGCAGTGAAATCCATAAGTGTAAGCAAGGCATGTTGCCTCAAGATAATCTCAAGCAGATCCAAAATGTAATATCATAAAAACTAAATGAGTTATCCATAAAACTTTCTGGTGCAAAGTGACTAAAATCATAACAAAAAAGCAGAATAAATCTATACGGTTCCTTGATACAAGTATCCGCTAAAACATTTATTGTGGTTTATTTGTTGTATTATTTCACTCCATGCGCATGAAATGTATTAGGATATGAAGATTCTCGATGTGGAGATAAAAGTGTTCAAAAGTTTAAATTTGTGGATAATGAAGAACTTTGTATTGAAAATTTCTATTTGCGCCGCTGACCTGCTTGCCTGCTTGACGACCGCCTTTGCCGGCCGTGTCAAAGACAGTGGCGCCCCTTGAACAGTATTTTCCTCAGGCAACTGACTTGTCTGAAGGTTTTAATCCACCCTGCCGCTTGCCCCGACATACATCTGTTGGTGAGCATGGACGTGTAGGCCATGTGCGTGTGGGGCAGTGAAAGCGCGTCCTGATCTCCCCATTGAACGGAAACAGGAAACACGAGGCACCAAAATGTGTCGACCTTTGACCTCATAAACTGACAATCTTGTTACTTACATGCAACATGTACTCACGTAAAGCTTTTGATATGAAACGGAGGTAACTTGTCATTATTTCCTGTTACATGTCCCACTTTCCCACTCAGTTTGCCTTCCCACAAAGATAACCCCTGACGCGGGGGAAGCGTGCGACATGCCAATATGACAAACAAAGCCCACTGGACAGCGCCACATGGTTGATCGTGCTGACCAGCCACCCTGGAACCCTCATCTTGATGTTCTTTTGACCATGATGAGGCAAATTTTGATTGTAACTCTAATCTATGAATTGTATCAACACGTCTGTTAAGCTTGACTGAAAACACTACGTAAGCAAAAAGATTCATGATTTTTTTCACATGTCCGTTTACAATGATGACAAGGCCTTGAGCGAAGTGAATTCAAATAGATACCATTCCATCACGTCTCAGTTTCCTATGGCCACTTGTAGTTTTGTCATGCTTGGAATTGCTGTGTGGTATCGTGCCAAACAAACCCACACACAAAGTGGTCTGACTTCTCAAAAACTCGCATGATGCGTAGTGTACCTCGCATGCCAGACCCGTGGCGAACACACACGATATTCTTTGCATCTAAGGATTTTTTTCTGAGACTTTCTCTCTATTTTCGTGTATGTGGATCTTGATGTTTGTTTTTCATGTGCAAGTATTTGTACTAGCGAGTTGCGTGTCTGCAGGCAATAATAAACACATGGGACAGTTCATTGCTTTTGTGAAGAACAGAACGAGGAGTGGTGCTGGTTTGGGGTGGGTTTTCTTTGTTTTGTTTTTGGTAGGTTTGTTTGTTTGTTTGTTTGTTTTTTTGTTTTTATTTTTTTTGGACGTTATGAAAATCGTAGAGGATATAAATTTATAAATTGGGAAAAGAGGCAAATGTACACATCTTTAATGGTTTGTATGTTTCAGTATATCAGTCTATTGGGGGTAAGAGAAACCATCAGACTCTAAAGGTGTCCTCAGGTATTTTAATAGATATAAATGTCTTATTTTTCCCCCGAACAAAAACTATAAGGTATATCAGGTATGTTGAATATCATTCGCATACTTGGGTGCACAGTAATATGGTCCCCTGTGAGCCTGATTCCGTTGGTACAATATTTCAATAAGTGCCACACCTTGTTTTCAGTTTTTGTCGTAACTTCTAAGTTTTTTCTCCAAATGGTTATTATAAATGTTTGACAGTCGACTGGTACCCAGCCAAGTTGCATAAGCTGACCCACTGATTCACGTCCACTCCTTGTCAGAATAGCCTCTAGCCAGCGTGAATGCAAAACCTTCAGCAATTAAAAAAAGGAAAACCCCGAAGGAAAGTTTCTGCTTTCAAGATTCTTTGAGTGGTCATTCACAGAATAGTGCACATTGAAAATGTTCAAAGGCTCCTTAACATTTCAGCCGGGTCAGAAGACAAGTGACTTGTCTGAGGCATCTGCTATGCCCTTAAGCTAGTGAGAATATATCCTACAAGAGACCTTCAAATTTCTGGTGATAATTACAGACCCAAAGACCTATCATGTATGAAACGTGCGTCTCCAATTGCTTAGAGCAGATACACGAGACCTCTGTGTTTATAATAACATACATATGTTTTCATGCCCTGTCATCCAGTCCAGATAGCCATAAAAAAACCTTCTAAATTTGGATAATGAGGCTCGTGTCCGTTCTAGAGGAACTCAATGCTTTAAAAAGACTAAACCAAATGAGCCTATTCAAGAACTCGTGGCGCTGCTCAAGTGAAACATGACCTGAGGGGAGGAGGAAGTCCCTGTAATACTTTACTTAAAAGTTGATGGTACAAACAATTCCGTACCACATATGTCCAGGGTTCAATTGAACTTTACTGACACCATTCATTTAACCCTTATCCGCACAAAATGGCCAAAAACACCCGGATGTGCAAGAATGTCTCCATCAGCGTTTCTAATTAACAATCTCCTTTGATAATAACAACCATTTTGATGAGAATTGAAAGATCGCAGCTGTCAGGAAGGCATGCCCCAGGTTAAAGGTTTTCTTTAGGATGGATGGGTCCTGTTCCCTTACCGAGTAAAGCTGTTGACTCAGTCTTAATTTGACCAGAAAAAGTTAAAAGAAACACACACACAAAACATTGCGAGTGCAACCAAAACAGTCAGCATTACCACCCGCCCAGAGAGATTGTCATGTCGTCAATGCTGCATTCTGGGATATAGTACTGCAAAGATGGCAGCATCCAGGTGTCAATATATATATGCGACACTGAGAAATATCATTACCTTTGTTCTACTGATCTAATCTGCGTAATCTTCACATCAAAATAATCCCATTGTCAACAAGGTTCATATACGATAATGTTCTAGGTGGGCGTATTTTGGATTTAATTTTGCCACTTGATTACTGAATAAATTTTTTTTTTTAATTTTTTTTTTTTTTTGCTATATGTTCTGGAGCCATAAAAGGATTCAGACACTATATTCTTTTATATTTGCCCAAGTAGAGTGTTCTGCGACTACGTTTACACATTTTTTGGATAGTTTTCTGTTGAATAGATTATATTTTTCGTCAGGATATGTATGAGACCTTACAATCACGACACATTTCGCTATTTGTCATGGTGACGAGTTTTGCAAGCCAATTCATGTGACGCTAGTGCCATCGATCTGTTACTGCTAATATTACAAGCATTCATTTTGTATTTGATCTAAATTCATATGACCAATGTGGAGGGTCACATTTGCGTGGACTTACAGGTCTGTAAGACATAAGGATTACGGTTAAATTGATATTTGGGATTTAAATGTCTGTCTCTGCCCTTGTTCCCATTCAGTATGCTGTATAAACACTTTCAGATTTTTCTAGCCAGAGCTTAAGTATATTAGTCAAGGAAGGGTGGAGGAAGACCCATCACTCTGTCAAGTCACTCATATACTGCACCTTTCATATTAACCGCCATCATATAAAACTCTTATTTTTCGCCCAGATAGAATGGAAGTGATGTGACAACTGTTGCGTTTGTTGGCTCAAAACTACAGCTCTATGGCGTGACCGCTTTATGATTATAATACTGAGAGCCATGTGGAGTTAGCATGGCTGACAAAATACAGAAAAGCGTACGGTTTGTTTAAATATGCCAAATATATACATATATATATATGTATATATATATATCTATATATATATATATATATATATATATATATATATATATATATATATATATATATATATATATATATATATATATATATATATACTGCATAACCGTGTTGATATGGTACTCGCACATAACTACCTCCATTGAACCATTCTTTTTCGAGTGGATATGTACGTTTCCCATTTAAGCTAGGCGACTGATGCCAAAGGTTGCAGGTTCGAGTTCCGCTCGTTCCGAACATAAAATACATGTAGAATTTCATCAACTGCATGTTGACATCACGATCGTATTCATTCACTTTTTGTGTCTTTCGCCTCCGAAAAGTGGTTTCAAAATGTATATCAAACCAATCATCTGCTCAATATGCAGAGCGTGTGTGTCTGTTGTTCGAGGATAATGTGTCCCTCAGTCAATGGAAGGGACTTGTGCTCTACTGAAAGGTTTGAAGTTAATGTGGAGCAATCCTATAAGAACTTTGTTGTAACAGGTGCAAAATTGGGCAATATTATGAGGAGCGTAACATATATATTCATATTGTCTGTTTAAATATGGATAGATTGGATATTGCCAAATCGTTCTCAACAGAATAACTACTGCTGCTGAAACAACTGTTCAGCTGGATGCTAACTGCTCTGGCTTTAATAGCAGGTGTGAGCATATACAACCAGTTACAAACTGAATCAAGTTTAGAAACTTTGTGTAAACAACGGGAACAAGAAATTTTTATTATTGCACAATATTGTAACATATAACTCCAATATCTATTATTTAAACATACTTTTATATCGAAAAAGGCGATTGGGAAAAAAGCATAGCCCTATATAAATCCCTTTCGCACATGAAAAAGTACGAGAGGGGAGGACGATATACAACAAAAAGACACTGGTGCGCAGAGTGGACATCACTGCACGAAGATAGAGAGATCGGCAAAGCAACACAAGGAAAATTGTTAAAACACGGCACCGCTTATAGAATAAAAGAGTAATGGGGTATGCCATAGTGAACACGTACTTAGTTATTCGCATATGGACACTTTTACAAATCATGTGACTGCCCCATGCCCTCCTGTTGGTTAGATATGTGAATGTACGGCGTTGAAAACTATATCGTTATCTTGAAAAGTACAGTTTTTTTAAACAAAGAGTAATGTTTGGACAGTAAATGGTGCCAAAGGGATTAAAATATTTGGTATTCTATCTCAATCTGTCGTAAAATTTGCACATCCTAAAAAATGATGAAAAGCGTCCTCGTTTACACTGTCACGGGCACACCTAGGGGAGTCAACAAGACCATTTTTGAACAAGTCTGCTTTAACCATTCTACAAATCATGCGCAAACGAGCCTGTAAGACAGCTACTCGCCTGGTCCCAACGTTTCAATTTCATTTATTTTTAAAATCTTCTAGAAATTCAGTATCAGGAGTGGCAGGCGGTAAGTCGTTCCAAAGACGAACAACTGATGGTAAGAAGGATCCATTAAAAAGATTGGTCCGGCTCGAATTAAATATAAATTATAACCTGTTCTAACACTGTATCGATTCCGCTGACCAAGAAATCTTGGCAGCAAATCTATCAAATGCTAAGGTGCTTCACCATTTAAGGTTTTGTAGAAAAATATTTATTTATTCTTCCCGCTTCTTTCTGATTATTTTTCAATTCCAGATTCCTGATAAATTAGATCGTAATTGGTCCCAACAGTGGGTCTTGTACTTACTCTTGCCAAATTTACCTTTCCTAATTGTTGACAGTCATTGGATGTACACCCATCCCACACAACATTACCGTATTCCAGAGTTGGATGGATAAAAGAGAAGTACAAAATTTCTGAAGATTGTCTGCTTTACCGAAACTGTAGATACTTCATAATATTGACCATTTTTAATGCCTGTGGTAACCAAATTATTAATATGACTTGGCCAACTGAAATCTGAACGTAAAACCAATCCCGAGTGCCTATGTTACTGTTTGTTCTGCAAGGGTTCTTTCATAAATAATGAATCTGGGTGGTTTGTTGAAATACGTTTCCTGGATACGAACATGGTACTAGGTTTAGCTGGATTAAATGACACGAGCCACTTGTGTGCCAAGTT
Organism: Hermodice carunculata; assembly: GCA_964020975.1. Taxonomy (NCBI): domain Eukaryota; kingdom Metazoa; phylum Annelida; class Polychaeta; order Eunicida; family Amphinomidae; genus Hermodice; species Hermodice carunculata. Next base: position 14,121,856 of record OZ026614.1, read on the forward strand.
TTCTACTTCTTGTAGATCGGAATTTAATAAATTCGCTGCAAGGACTGGTTCCTCCACTCATATATATATATAAAAAGTGTATTATCTGCAAATAATCGAATTGATGAGTTTACATTATTAACTATGTCGTTAATATGAGTCAAAAATACGAGAGGGGGGGCAAGTACTGATCCCTGGGGAACGCCTGCTGTGATTTGGCTCCAAGGGTCAGTGCCCCCCCCCCCGCCCCTTAACAACGACATGCTGTTGGCTATCGTAGAGGTAATCGGCACACCAGAAAGGACCATCAATACCTGTTTCGCGTTATTTAAACAGTATAGTCTGGATTATAAACACGGTCTAAAGCCTTAGTAATGTCACAAAATGCAATTCTAACTTCCTTTTGTAAGTCAACAGCCTTATCAAAAATGGTGGTACAAGTAATCAACTGCTATCTCCCGGGACAAAACCTGACTGATATTAGGAAAAAACAGCTTTGTCCCGAAAAAGTTGAAAACATGTTTAAAAACTGCTTTTTCGAAGACTTTGCTGCCAATATTGAGTAAAGAAATAGGTCTTTAACTGTTACAAGCTAGCACATCCTTTTTTTTAAATTGGCACAACGTTTGCTTTGCTTTGTCCATTGTGAAGAGAATCTGTGACAATCAAAAGGCGTAATAACCTCATATATATTTTGATGAAAATTAACCAATCTATGGCTACATGAAAATGCCAAAGGGCCAAATAACCTTGGCCTTGACTTTAGAGGTCATATGTAAATTACAAAAAATGTACACTGTTCCAATACCTAGAAGTCGAGTCCAACATGATTAAAATTAGACGAAAATTGACAGAGTTATGGGTGGATGAAAATTTCAAAGGTTCGAATTACCTTGATCTTTGGCTCTGACCTTTAGAGGTTACATGTAAAATACAAAAGTATGCAGTCTTGCAATACCTACAATTTGAGTTTAACGGGGTTAAAAGAGGATGAAAATTGACCAAATTATGGCTGGTTGGTAATTTCAACGGTCCAAATGGCCTTGACTTTTGACCTTTAGAGGTCACATGTAAATTACAAAAAAGTACAGTGTTACAATATTTATTATAGGTTCGTGTCAGTGGTGAAATAAATTAACAGTAAAATAAAGTTGTAGTATTTATATTTATCTGATAAGGGGCACATGAAAACTTTAAATCGTGAAAATCTTCACATCATTATAGATATAGGTCCCATTTCATTGACAATAATAGGTTTGTGCCAATGATGTGTCCAATGAATAGTTAATCAACGTTGTAGCATTTACGTTAATGCTAATTAGTGACACTTGAAAATTTATATCATCAAAAATCTTTCAAACAATTATAGATAGCGGTGCCATTCTTATTTCAATTTGTAGGTTTGTGCCAGTGATGAATCCAATGAATAGCATAGCAAAGTTGTAGCATTTTAATTTATGCTAATAAAGAACATTTAGAAGATTTTAAAGTCTGTATCTTCAAACCTATCATACATAGAGATGACATTCCAATTTCAACTAGAACAAAAATTTGCTTAACAGCAAATCTGTCTAGGTACCTTCAAAATGAAAACAGTTTGAAATGCTACACTTTGCCATAGTTCAACATAATGTAAACTTTGTGTATTCTTCTTATTTGCAAAAAGCTGAATTTCTCCATTTTGGATCATGGTCTTTTGGATGCGGCTATGTCACAAACCCACAATTTGAAGCTGGAATGGCATCAGTATCTACAATAATTTTGAAGCTTTTCAAAATTCAAATTTTCCCTAATTTTCATAAATTAAAATCCTGCAACTTTGGTTCATGGTCCATTTGATGCGGCTTTGCCAGAAACCTATAAACTGAATTTGGAATGACATCTCGATCTATCATAGTTTTGGAGATATTCAACTTTTAAATTTTCCAATGCCCCAAAGATTAGCATAATTTAAAATTCTACAACTTTCATTTACTGTCCATTATGTTGGCAGGTGTCACAAACATATTAATGCACATGGACATTTTGTATCAATAGTTTGGAAAATATGGAGCCTTTAAAATTTCAATTGCCCCCAACTTACATAATTTTAAAAATCATGACTTCCAGACGATATGCACAGTTTTACTGGCAGGTCAGTCACCTTAGCAAGTTTGGTGGCTTTTGGAATAATACTAGTCAAGATATTAAATATTAAAAATTTTGAATGGCCCTAAATTGTATCAAATTCCTGACTTCCAGACGATTTTCACAGTTGAAAGAAAGAAAGAAAGAAAGAAAGAAAGAAAAAGAAAGAAAGAAAGAAAGAAAAAGAAAAAGAAGGAAAGAAGGAGGAAAGAAAAAGGAAAGAAAGACATTCCAAATCAGAAAGACAACTTCTTGTCTTACCTTGATCTTTGGCTCTGACCTTTAGAGGTTACATGTAAAATACAAAAGTATGCAGTCTTGCAATACCTACAATTTGAGTTCAACGGGGTTACTAGCTCTGTTATCATGCCAAGTTTAAACATTGTATATTTCCCAGTGTCTGAGAAAAGCGCCAGAAAAGAAAGAATATATAATATATATATATATATATTTTTCCTAATTTGATTACTGTTCTCCAAGATGTGCACTCCACATAAAAAGCAAGTTTTAACTAGGAAACATGATTTGCTGTATAGCAAATCAGTGTATGTGTCTTGAAAGCGTATTGGTATGGCAATGTACAACTGTTCCATAACACAGGAGTAGAAGTTGGAATGCCATCTCTATCTATTACAGCTTTGAAGTCATTCAAGATTTAAAATTTCTAATGGTGCTATTAAGCATAATTTAAATTGCTACGACTTTTATTTTTAATTCATTAGGTGCACAATGGTCAACAGCCCCCTAGTAGAAGTTGGAATGACATCTCTATCTATTATCGTATAGAAGATATTCAAGATTGAAAATTTCGAATACAGCTAATTAGCATAATGTAAATTGCTACAACTTTTGTTTTAAATTCATTACATGCGCAATGGTCAATAACCCCCTCGTACAAGTTGAAATGACATCTCTATCCATAATACTTTTGAAGATATTCAAGTTTTAAAATTTCAAATGCCCCTAATTTGCATAATTTTAAACATCTTCATTTCTCAGTATAAAACATTCAAACTCCTTGTATGGAGGTACAATCATGCCAAGTTTGGAGTTTTTATGTATAATAGTGTCCGAGAAAAGTGTCGGACAAATTTGCTGGTAAAGAAAAAAGAAAGAAAGAAAGAAAGAAAGATTGAATGAATGAATGAATGAATGAATGAATGAATGAATGAATGAATGAATGAATGAATGAATTCGAGGAAAAACAGAAAAGTGTGTGTTGACACACACACTTTAATAAATAAGTTAGTTAATAAATGAACTAGAAAAGAAGATTTACTTCACTTTGCATAAATTAAAATGCTATTATGTTATGGAACATTGGATACAATAATATCTCAAACCTGTAAACTGAAGTTAGAACAACATCTCTATCTCAGGCTGTAATTGTTTTGAAGATATTCAAGATTTAAATTGTGGATATTCATCTAATTTGCATAAATTTAAATGTCACAACTTTGATTCATGGTTTATTAAGTGCACTGGTACCATAAACCTGTAAGTTTAAGAACCCCTCTATCTGTAATAGTTTTTAAAGATATTTTAAATTTGTCTATTTGTCTAATCTTCAGAATTTAAAATGCTACGACTTTAGTTTAGAGTTCATTAGATCTGCCAATAGCACAATTCAAAATTAGAATTATACCTCTCTACAACACTTTTGATGATTTTCAGCTTGAATGACTTCACAACTATAATAGATAGAGATGCCATTCCTACTTTTATTCCTGTGTTATGGAATAGGTGTACATTGCCATACCAACATGCTTTGAAGACACACACACTGATTTGCTATGCAGCAAATCATCTTTCCTAGTTTATTCATTTACGTGTAAATTTTTTGTCCTCAGATTTTCTCGGTAACTATTGTTCCGATAAGCACCATAGATGGCATGTTGATTGACCTGGTAGTAAAGTTATTCATATTGTTTGGAACACTTATATTTGTGAAATATTATGCAAATAAGGTACAATTAAAATTTTACAAGCGCCATATCTTCAAACGTATTACAGATTGACTCAAACTTCAAGTTGTACGTACAGGTTTGTGGCATCCGTCAATATGATGGATTACGAGCAAAAGCTGTAGCATTCTAAATTATGCTAAGTAGGAGCACTTGAAACATTTAAAAGTTAATGTCTTCCAAACTATCATATGTCCAAAACTATTATAAGTACATGTATCACTCCAACTTCATTTTTTTTGGTTTTGTGACATACCCGCATCGAGTGAACCATGAACCAAAGTTGTAGCATTTTGATTGATAAATACTAGGTGAATATATAGAACTTTAATCTTTGAATAACTTCCTAATTATTGTAGATAGACAGGCATTCCCGATTCAATTGATATGTTTGTGACACAGCGAATTCACAAAATTTAAAGCTTAATTGCTTCAGACTTATTACAGATTCTGGTGCCTATATTAAATTCAGTTGATAAGTTTGTGAGATAGTTATCCAATGACAAATGAATCCAAGTTGTAGCAGCTTGATGGATGCAAATATACAAAATTTTATCTTGAATAACGTCAAAACTATTACAGATGGAGATGCCATTCCAGCTTCAATTTATGGATTATTGTTGCATGAGTTAAATAAATACAGAATAGGCAATCTTTGAGTGTTCTCTCGGCACACAGACAGATGTGCTGAGGATCAAATCAATATTTTTCTAGTTGCACTTGCTTTTCATGTTTTGACATGTTTAGTGGCGCTACTGCAATTTGTAAGCTCGTAACTCTGAGGCCATCTACTTAAAGGCCTGACACCTTAACAGGAAATGATTGCAGCCAGTAGTATAATTCAACGCAGGGACACCTCAAGCATTGGAGTGTGTTGCATGTAGGTGACACTGCACATAAATTCCCCCAGTATCCACCTGTTGCAGGTGGAAGTACCTTTGGGATAAACATACCGTGCTTTATTCATTGGTTCAAATGCCTTATTGCGCAGGAAGCAGGTGCTGCCACCATGCAGAGCGACCATCATGTGACATAGGAAGCAGGTGCTGCCACCATGCAGAACGAACATCATGTGACACAGGAAGCATGTGCTGCCACCATGCAGAACGACCGTCATGTGACACAGGAAGCAGGGGCTGTCACCTCATCTCGCATACCCTAATGTCTGTCCACATATAAATCCAATATTGTTTTCAGGTGAATATTCCGTGCTTTTGTTTCGTGTGTTGCCTCACCATCAGTCTATGCTCTGTGGGTGGTCATTTGTGGCAAGTATTAAGTACAAGAAAATCTCTCCTTTATGCCTTTTTCATGCGTTCACTACAATTTCTCCACTTACGTTGTCATAGCCTTGCAGTTAGTTCTTCACTACATCTTCAGGACGAAGTCAATCTATTCATTAGTCGGAATATTTTTACATGTAGTGATTAGCGAAATTTGCTGTTTGCTTCCCTTAAACGCCTAATTAAGATTTTGCATATTCATACCAGGCAAAATCGGCGAATCACTACATTTTAGCTGCAACTCCATTTCAAGATCAAAATGCTTTACAATTTACAATTGAGCATAATTAGCGGTTTGACTGGTTTCAGCATAATTGCTCGAATAGATTTTTATTCGTTCTGATTGGCCCAAATTGGCTGTTCACTACAGTTTTAGCATTGAGTGTCCGACTTATAACACACGCTGCTTCACTTTTTGCGTCCTTAATTCTTGACATGTATATTACAGTTAATGAAGAATATTTCAAAGGTTGAAGGGATTTTTTAGCTATTTATACCTCCACTTGGTGGAGTGTACAGTACACCTTGGCCGTATAATATATTACAGGCCATGAGCACACTAAACGTAGACTGTTCAGCAGGCAAATTGATGTTATGCTAAATTAACATTTTGCCTGCTGGACGATATTTCTCTGTGTTGTGGGGTATACAGTTGATTGTCCTTGAACGCGCAGGTTACAATGAATGAAGGATAAGGATAGATGGACTGCAAAAAATAGATAAGAATATATGTCGTCAGGGTTGCAGCTCCATGTCAATCGATCTCTTGACATTGCTGGAGTCTGACATAACCTTAGACTATCGATGACGATTATACATACATACATACATACATACATATATATATATATATATATATATATATATATATATATATATATATATATATATATATATACATGGATAGATAGATAGATAGATAGATAGATAGATAGATAGATAGATAGATAGATAGATAGATAGATAGATAGATAGATAGATAGATAGATAGATAGATAGATAGATAGATAGATAGATAGATAGATAGATAGATAACATGATCAGGTAAAGTGTCAGAGCAGTCATGCAGGTGAAACGTAAAGCAGGGCTTCAAAGCAATTTTCAGAACCGTAGTATAATTATTCGCTGCACACGTAACATTAACAGTGGTTACAGACGCAAGATTTGGTAACCAAGTCTGGGGTCATGGTCCATTCTCTGTTTGTGCAGACTCTCCACAGATACGAATCTATGGTGGTAAATTATCTTTTTCTTTTTGACTCCGGTCTCTCCTTGGCTGCACACGTCAAGCTTGTTAGCATCTGATGATGGACGGATTGCTCATCTTTTACCGGAAGTTCATTATTCAAAGATCGAATGTTATCTTCAAAGAAGGTGGCGGAAATTGTTATCTAAATTAGTAATCAAGTTGGTTTTCCGATGTTTGCAAGGTCCGGTGACTCGGCCCACGGCGGTACTGCCCGTGGGAGGAGAACAACCCCGTCCTCCCAAAAAGCATGAAAGGAGACCATTGTTCCCACTCCCCAGGCACTTTTGATGATTTTGTCGACGATAAATCTGGGGAAGCAGCCCCGGGAAGCAGCACTAGGCAGGCTGACGGAACTAAGATGAGCTACCCGGTGGGCGTGGTTACTCCTGCTGGTCGCTCTGTTGCTTCCGTTATGTTTGATGCTGATTGCCGGTACATTGAGCTTTGGACGTTGGGCAAGCCATCGGCAGTCTTCAACGAATGATTCAATCCGTCTTGGTGGTATTTTGGCGGGATCACTAACTTAGTGGTTCCTACAGGGTTGCATACGTATTGATGAATGATGTGCTGACACCTCAGCTTTGATAGCAAAACTTATTAAATTTTAATGTTTACTTTTTGAATGGATGCTTGAATTGTACAATCCCTAACTGGAACAAAGCAATGCGTTCACGAATCTGATAAAATCGAAATATTCCGTGTGAGCGTATCTTTACTTCTGCGACAAAAAGAACGTACACACGTGTTTGCGCGTTCCGTTTCGTATTGTTGGTATGAAATGATATGTGGGACAGGCAGGAGATCCATGGCGGTTGAAAGTCGAAAACATTCACAAGACTTGCCTCCACAGACCATGCTCTGTATTTCTTTGGAAAAAAAAAAGAAATTGGTCTGTTTAGCAAGCAATCACGATACTGGAGGTACTGAGACTCACCTAGACATGGAGTGAGATTCCCCTGCTGACGGCTGCCTGTCAGGCTTGGCATTTTTAAATGGTAGCAAATGGTCCAGATGGTTTGAAGGCAAAAACGATGAAAGAAGATGCTCCAATTATTACTCCATCTCTATGTAGGCTTAAAAATTAGTCTCTTTCAATACAAATTATTCCATCTGAATGGAAAAAACGAATGTGACTCCTATTTATAAAAGTGGGAATGCTAATGACTGCAACAACTACAGCCCCATATCTCTCCTCTAAGTTGTGCAGGGAAAGAAATGGAAAGGGTGATCTTTAGGCACTTATTCAATTTTTGTATGGATAATCTCGTGATCACAGATAAATAATCTGGCTTCACTCCATATGACTGAACAGTACATCAGTGGATCTACCTTTATCACCAGTATGTAAGACTATAGACGAGCAGAAAGAAATTAGGGTCGTCTTCTGCGATATAACAAAAGCATTGGATCGAGTTTACCATCCAGCATTATCACAGAAACTGTGACTGGGGTGCTCCACAGATGGTTGCAAAATTATTTTGCAAATTGAAAGCAAAGGGTGGTTGTAAATGGGGAATCGTCTAGCTGAGGCTACATTGAGGCTGGTGTGCCTCAAGGCTCAGTCTTAGGTCCTCTTCTTTTTCTCATCTACATAAATGATATAGTTCGTGTTATTCACAGAAATGATCGTTTATTTGCTGATGACACTGCGCTCTACGTCTCAGTTAAGGATCCTGTATAAGCTTCCAATGAAATCAACGAAGATTTGCAATCTGCTTCTAGATGACCCCATGAATGTCTTGTGATATTCAATCCGAGCAAAACAAAGGAAAAAAAACAGAAAACGCCAAAGTATCACCCATCCTGGCCTCAGTGTGAGGGAACAACTGTTGAAAATGTCAAAGAACATGAAGACCACGGCCTCTTAATACAAGGAAACTTGTCTTGGTCTTCACATATTATACTGAACCCCAATGAAAAGTATCCACATGCCAATTTTGAAGTATTTTATTGTTTATACTTGAAACATTTCATACCTAGACGTGCTTAGAACTTAACAAAGCATTCACTTTTCTGGCGTAAAAATAATGTCACGCTCTACCGACATTAACGTCACTTACAGGCAAAAAATGTCATTAACTGCCCTAATTGAAAGTCACACAAATTTTTCTGTTCAATATGGGATGTGGCCACCTCGAGCATCAACACATGCTATACATCTGCGGCGCATACTGCTGACCAGGGTTTGAATTCTGTGTTGGGGAACATTATTCCATTCTTCCTGCAGAGCTTGGATCAGCTGGTTTCGGGTAGTAGGCCTAGGTGTCCTCCGTTGAATACCTTGGCCTAACTGATCCCACAAATGTTCAATAGGGCTCAGATCGGGTGAGAACGCTGGCCATTCCATGACATTGATGTTGTTCTCATTGAGAAAGTTCATTGTTAATCTTGCAGAGTGTGCACGTGCATTGTCCTGCTGAAAGATCGCCAGATCTTGATGCTGCTCCATAAATGGGACCATGTGCGGCTCCAGCACCTCATCAATGTACCGCCTAGCATTGAGGATCCCTTGAATGACCACTAGGGGTGTCCGGCAGCGGTTGTTGATGCCTGCCCACACCATGACAGAGGGTCCACCCCATCGATCTGCCTGACGGACACAGGCATCTGCATATCTCTCCCCAGTCCGGCGCCACACACGTTCTCTGCCATCTGCTCTGCTGACACAAAAACGGGACTCGTCAGTAAAAAGGACGGTATTCCACTGCTGGCGAGTCCACCTGGAGTGTGCTCTACACCACTGCAGTCGTCTTTCTCTTCTGGGTTGGGTCAGCAGGTTACCCCTGTAAGGTCTTCTGGCTGTTAGGCCACTGCTCCTCAGTCGCCTCTCCACAGTAGAACTACTGACAGGACGGTGATTCACCCCTTGAGTCTCACGGGCTGTTTGGGCTGCTGTACGGAAACGGTCTCGCAGGTGCATCAGCCGGATGTGACGGTCTTGGCCAGGTGTTGTCACTCTTTCTCGGCCAGGCCTAGGCCGATCATCTACGGATCCAGTTTCTTGTTGCCGTTCAATTAGTCGTTGGATGGTGCGCCGAGTACACCCCATTCTTTGTGCGATTTGAGTGATTGGGACTCCACCCTCTGCAAGCCCCAAAGCATGGTGTCTTTGACCTTGGCTCAGACGCGGCATGATCGCCTCAACACACCTGAGACCACTGGCTTTTTTCTTGGCTGAACATCCCTTTTTAAAGCCACTGAAAACATCAGGTCATTTTAGCCATCCAATAGGAGTGGTGGTCAGAAGCCATATTCGGTGCACAAAAGTCACATGCATTATGTAACAACCCAGCAAAAGTTAAAAATTTGTCCTGAATGACCCTGATGTAGGCTCCAAACCATGCATATATGCACACACAGTACTTAGTAACTTACAAAATTAATGTGTTAATTTTTTTATGTGGATACTTTTCATTGGGGTTCAGTATAATTCTATTTGTACTAAAGCTATGAAAATGGTTAGAATTTTACGTAGTCTGCAGCATAAACTCAACAGACGTTCCCTTGAGATTTTGCATTTTTCGTTGGTCGCCAGTCTAGGAGTATGGAAACGTAGTGTTCACCAATTGTTCTCGAGCCAATGAAACTGAACTGGAAATGTACCAACTAGCAGCGGCCCGTGCAGTAACATAACAAGGCGTTTTACTAGTCATAATCAAATTTATAAGAAGACAGGATGGGAAACACTGGCTGTTCGAAGGGACAAACAAAAATTGGTATTAATTGGTATTAATATATGTATACATACACACACACACACACACACACACATATATATATATATATATATATATATATATATATATATATATATATATATATATATATATATATATAGGCGTTTAACTAGTCATAATCAAATTTATAAGAAGACAGGATGGGAAACACTGGCTGTTCGAAGGGACAAACAAAAATTGGTATTAATTGGTATTAATATATGTATACATACACACACAAACACACACACACACACACACACACACACACACATATATATATATATATATATATATAGGCGTTTTACTAGTCATAATCAAATTTATAAGAAGACAGGATGGGAAACACTGGCTGTTCGAAGGGACAAACAAAAATTGGTATTAATTGGTATTGATATATGTATACATACACACACACACACACACACACACACACACATATATATATATATATATATATATATATATATATATATATATATATATATATATATATATATATATATATATATATATATATATATATATATATATAGGCGTTTTACTAGTCATAATCAAATTTATAAGAAGACAGGATGGGAAACACTGGCTGTTCGAAGGGACAAACAAAAATTGGTATTAATTGGTATTAATATATGTATACATACACACACACACAAACACACACACACACACACACACACACATATATATATATATATAGATATATATATATATGTATATATATATATATATATATATATATATATATATATATATATATATATATATATATATATATATATATACATATATACATATATATATGTATACATGTCAAATGGTTCTCCAGTTATACATTCCCGAATGGACCTCCTTAGGAAACAAAATAAAAATAATATTTGTCTCCTAGGAAAATATATCACTTTGTTGAGTATCTTGTGGACTTCTAAAGGGAACTATATATATCAGTCTGGGAATGGAATGAAAAGAGTGATAGTTAGGACCCCCGCTCAGGATAAAGAATGAAACAATACTAACTAGAAAAGAAGATTTGCTTCACAGCAAAGCAATGAAGCAGTCTCGGTGCCTTCAAAATGAGAACAGTTTGAAAAGCTACACTTTGCCATTATTCAACTTAATCTTAATTTTGTGTATTGGCCTAATTTGCATGAATTAAAATGCTACAGGTTTGTGTTCTTGGTTTATTGGATGTGGCCATGTCACAAACTTTTAAACTGAAGTTTATATGACACCACTATCTATTATAAGTTTGAAGCTATTCTATATTTTTTTACTTGCCTAATTTGCATATATTAAAAGCCTACAACTTTGATTTATGGTTCAGCGGATGCGGCCAAATATGTCACAAACCTACATATTGAAGTCGGAATGGCACCTCCATGTATACTAGTTTTGAAGTTATTCAAGATTTATATTTGCATATTTTGAGCAAATCTGTCTAGGTGCCTTCAAAATGAATGCAGTTTGAAATGCTACTTTGCCATAGTTCAACATAATCTAAATTTTGTGTATTCATCTTGTTTGCAAAAAGCAAATCTTACAATTTTGGATCATGGTTCATTGAATGCGGCTATGTCACAAACCTACAAATTGAAGTCGGAATGGCACCTCCATGTATATTCGTTTTGAAGTTATTCAAGATTTATATTTGTGTATTCACCTTATTTGCATAAAGTAAAATTGTGCGACTTTGGTTCATGGGATGTAATCACGTCACAAACCCACAAATTGAAGTTGGAATGACAATAAGGATACATGACACGCTGTTTTAGTTTACAACATAAATTTTCCAACGCCCCTCATTAGCATCATTTAAAATTCTACAACTTTCATTTGCTGTCCATTATCTCGGCAGGTGTCACAAACCTATACATACAAATTGAAAGTTTGTGTCTATCTGCAATAGTTTCGAAAATATGGAGCTTTCAAAATTCTAATTGCCCCCAATGTGCATAATTTTAAAGATCATGACTATTCCAAACGATATGCACAATTTTCAGTGACCTTAGCAAGTTTGGTGGTTTTCGGAATAATGGTGTCCGAGAAAAACACAGGACAGACACATTTTGCTGATGCAATCTCTGAAACTACAATCGGACATGTCTCCGTCTTGCCTGCTGAGCAGAATGAGCATCATGTATCATGATCTGGAGAATACACGGAGCTTAATCTGTTCAGCAGGCAACTCTTCACCATAGAGCTCTCCATACTTCATATTTCATGTTTGAGCCTGAGTTAAATCATTAGATACAGGGTAATGCTTCTGAAGACATACTGTGGATAGTGTACTATCAACTGTAACCGGGACCATTGACCACATAGTTTGCATATAGGATCATACAAAGCGTGAACCATATAAAAGCCATGGGAAAGATTTGTGCCCTGTCGTATATGACCTTTAACACAGGTTTTTGCAGTTACGGACTTGCCGCTCCGTGCCTATGCATCAGTGGTGGGCATCATTAATGTTACCACCAGGTAACTGCACTCAAGCAACATTTTATGTATCAAACTTGACTGCACCACTTTCCGGAAATCGACATGTGACGTGTCTGTGCATAATTAGCTATGGGAAGAAGCAAACCGTCTCATGAGAATTTACTTCATTTTTACTGAAAGCAACCTCGATAATGGAACTTTCATTTGTCACATCAAGGAGCCTACATAGATCTCTATGTAGCCTCCTTGGTCACATTGATCCCTCCCCTTTCCATTTCTTTTATACATAATGAGCTCTGGGACCACATACATGACTTGTCGTTTTGATCTGAAGTTCGAACTGGATGTTTCAAATAAAAACATACGGACATTGCAAACACAACACACTACAGGCTTACCAGAGATGTTTACTCTGCTACTGTTAGAGAGCATAGATCAACGCAATATCGTTAAATATTTAGCGATATCTCTAAATCATTAAGCGATATCGCTAAATGGTTTGTGATATCGCTAAACCATTTGGCGATATCGCTAAATGATTTAGTGATATCGCCAAATCATTTAGTGATATATCCATAAATGTGCATGATTTGGCCGTATCGTCAAATGATTTAGCTTTAAGTGGCGACAACGCTAAATAACTTGTTTAGTGGTGTCACTAAATCATCTAGGGATATCGCTTAATACATTTCCCCTTTCTGTCCTTTTTTGTCCAAAATGGCTGCCGATTTAGAGGGAAGTGCTATGGTTTTATCATCCCAAAGTTTTCTGTCAAGAATTGATCGTCTTCTCTGGCATTGCCAATGGGTTTGTCATCATGCTGAGAGACAGTATATGCTAGCTATTAATTTTGTCGCCAGACTTAACAGTGAGGCCTACATGTCCGAATGTATGCACCGGGTCACTTATTTAGCGACACAGATTAATCACTTGGCTATATCGCTAAATCATTTAGCGATATCTTTTAGCCTTGCATGGTAACGATGATGGTCCTGCTTAGATTCTATGTTGGACTATGTCTTGGTGCACTGCACTTAAGACTCAAGACCAAAAGTCAAATTGAATTTAGGTGAATTTAGTTCCAGTGCAACAACCGGAGGCCTAGAGTTATTTTTCCTGCAAACAAACCGAAAATGCAGTGTCTCCAAAGTGGATCAGAAGATGTTCCCAGATGATCTCTTCAGGACAAGCTTGGCCCTCAGTTTCAGAAGAAGTGATTTTCAAGATCTGAACATAAAATATGAAATGTTGTTTTTTAACATTTCTTGAAATGATTCAATTTTGGTTCACTATTAATTACATATCCACGTAAGTCCATGTTTGGCTTGCATATTTAACTGAGTACTGTAGTGTTAGATCATCAGCATACATTAGACAATTAATTTCTTCTCAATGTATAGATACTGAGTCACAAAAATTGTTCAATTGTTTTGCTAAATCGTTTATGAAAATATTAATCAGAGTAGGACTGATCACACATACTTGTTTAACTCCTCTTTGAATCTTTACATTTCAAATTTCATTTCTACGCTACATCCATAATACATATTGTGAATAATCCAGAACATATAGCCATTTATGCCATTTTTCACAAATTTATAGAGTAATCCGAAGTGTCAAACTGTTAAAAGCTTTCTGAAAGTCTGCAAAACACACACACACACACACACACACACACACACACATACACACACGCACACATTGACATTTATTTTTCCTAATATTTACGTGTATTTGTCAATCGGAGTTTTTATTATAAAAAATTGAACAGCTTGGAAAGACCCCCCTTGTCACTGACAGTATTGTCCTCTGTGTGTACAAATTTGTGCAATATTGTGAACATGGATCCAAATTCATCACCATTTAAAGCATACAAATGCAATATTGACCTATCTCAAACAAACCAATCAGCATGGCTTAACTCATTCCATACTATGGTCACAGGCCTTGGTCAGTGGTTCTGGCACTGCCTGGCAAGTCATGCTGCAGCTGCTGCAAGGGCAGCTGCAGCATGACTTGCCGGGCAGTGCCAGAACCACTCACTTAAGACTATAGGCATGTTGGTACTTGAATGAAAGCCCTTTTCATGAAGAATTTAAATATGCAATTGTCATCTTAGATCCAGGTAAATATACGAAAAAATCAGGGACTGGTATGGAATGAGTTAATTCAGTAATACATATCTGAAATCTATACCTGAACTTCATGCACTTTGGGACCATCAAGATTTTTCCCAAAAATTTCTGTCAAACCTTTTTCGTTCAAGTGCCCAAAATAAATTTCGGTGCCAAAGGCAAAATGAAATGTCCAATCATACCTGTGAGTCCAAATTGAGTACGTACATGTCATTTAAGAAAGAACTAAAATTTGACGCTTATTTGGAAGCAGTAAATAATTTTGAAATTGAAAGAAATACAACGAAATAACACAACAGTGCACTTAACTTCAGTATTGCGAGCGGAAGACATAACCGGCCAAAGTTCTGTGAGTGAAAGATTTAGTCCAGAACTTGAAGATGAGTACTATAATATAATGTCATGTAATAAGTTTCAAAATCTACCAATAAATTTGCTGAAAATATCAGAGATGTCCTCGTTTAGTTCATATCGTACAATAATGAAAACAATGTTCTATTCATTATGGCAAAACAGGATGCCAATTTATTAAACTTTTTCGAATAGTTTGCGAGGAAATTCTCATTGCTAAGAGGTAAACGATGTTCTCCTATTTACCCACAACTTATTTGTATTTTTCTGTGTGTATATGTGTGTTCTCGTAATAGTCTGTGAACAGTATTGATTGTCTATCTGGTGCTCTTTGTATGTGTAATATACCTTTGCATTGACAGACTGCTGTATTAATTTTTAACAGCGCATAGTCAACAAGGGCCATTTACATTCACATGTATGCAGAGGTAAGATTGTAATCTCCATATGTCATAGTTTTGAAATGTCCGTAATAAGCATAATGTACAAGTAGATGTTACGACTTTCGTTCAATATTCTATAGATACGCAACGGTCAATAACATGTATGTTGAAGTTAAAATGTCATGTTTCGTGTAAAAATCCTTAACATTTAAACTTTTGAGTGTAGCCGAGTTGAGTAATTTTCAAACCGCTAATTTCTTCAGTTGTTAGAGCCAATTTCACTGCATCACTATCTTTATGCTACACTTCAAGATTCTCGCTCTAAATTAACCCAAGAATACTACACAGAAAAAATGTAGAAACAAATAAAGGACGGAAGGAAGAACTATACAAAAACAAAATATCAGTGATATTGACCAGCACATTAGGTACACTGACCTAATTCCTAAGGTCAAGGTCCTGAGTTAGCGAACTTAGTGTCCAAGTATTGATTTCAGAACACACACATACATACATACATATATATACATATATATATATACATATATATATATACATGTACAAAATATCCAGAATACTGTGTATACTGTATATATATATATATATATATATTTATATATAGTATTCTGGATATTTTGTACCTGGGTATGGGTACGTATATATATATATATATATATATATATATATATATATATATATATATATATATATAAAGCATGACATACAGATTCAGTCAGATTAATGTCCCAAAATGGTGGTATCGAATATTTTATTTACAAATTGTGTGACATACAGACATACCTATCATGGCCCAAACCTCATAAAAATGTTTGTCGGTGTCACCAAAGAGGCTACACTGTAGACTCCTTGGTGTCACTTGGAGCACATGCTCTTAAACTTACAGTATATACGTAATTTATGTTGGTCATCTGTCTCAATTCCATTGATATGATTTACCACTGAGATTCATATACTTGCAGCAGCAGATCTCTGACCTTTGACACAGTGTATTTCCAAATTGTTCCAAGTTTTTTACATACCGATATAGTCCAATGCACCATGTAATGTGCCGAACACCAGAGTTTCTTCCTGGAAAGAATTGTGCATATTGTTCTAATAGACAGTTACGATATATATGCCAGGGAATTCTAGTTGTAGTTCTGAAGACTATTCCGATATTTTACTGAACTACGGAATTGTCTGTCAGGATAGGATAGCTTCCGAGCTCTGCCATCACAACAGCATTGGTCGTTTTAAGATGAACTCCAAGAACATATTTACATTTTTTTTTAAAGAAAATAAATATATGTGTGTGTATGTATTATATGTCTCTCTCTCTCTCTTTCTCTCTGTCTCTCTCTCTCTCTCTCTCTCTCTGTCTCTCTCTGTATATATATATATATATATATATATATATAAAGCATTGTACTGTTTGAAATATGACTTAGACATTGCACATGATGTTCGTCGTCGAAGTGCTCTATTGAGATTGCTCATGGATGACCTTGATCTGATTCTCAAGATCTCACGGCTGCTTTTGTCAATGTAACCAAGGAGGGTAGAGACTCTCTCTGCCCTCCTTAATGTAACTGTTCGCGTGATACCTGGAGAACTATTTGAGCTGGCGCTTTGATTCTGTTCGTCTGAAGAGGCTGGGAGGGGGTTGAACTTAAAGGACCTTGCCCTCATTACAAGGGTTATACGTCCCCTTTGGCCTGCCAGATGAGCCGATCATAGGACAACGGCAATCTCTTTGTTGTATACGAGGATGTAGGAGTCGAGTTGAACAAAGGTCTTGGCTGGTTATATTGGACCTTGCAACATGCATGGTCGGAGGAGAAGATCCATGCTTGCAATAATCACGCACAAGTTATTGTATAATTTGCATTCCTTTTGGGAGGGGGGGCAATTAGATAGTGTGCTTTTAACTCCTGCAATAATTGACCTCTTGTCGGCAAATGTTTGGGTCATCGGCATGTAATGATATGCTTAAAAACATTAGGCCTATATATTTTGTTTATCTTACTCACCGACTCAAAGGTACAACCGAGACAAAAAATTGCCCATAATACCTGTATTTCCATGCCTTTAAAAATCTCGCTAAGAAATAAAACGCAAATGGCGATGCACGCTGTGTCTCACGCGTGTTTCAATATACCGTCGTCAAATATATATCTTCATATTTTTGCTTTTCAATGTATGCATATTCGTGTTCTTCTTCCCCGAGAATTGGCATGCTTTGACCTTCTTTTTGTGTATATATATATCTATATATATATATATATATATATATATATATATATATATATATATATATATATATATATATATATATATATATATATATATATATATATATATATATAACATTATGGACATAAACCTTCTTAAAGGTATAGCCTAATGGGTAGTATATATATGATGTGTGAATCACGCTTGCCGGCAAAAGCCAAAGCCAGCTCTCCTCGTGGATGGGCCGTTCTGTCTCTGTTATTTCCCATTTTAATTCATCTTTTCCACACTAAAGAGGGTGTCGAATTGTTCATTGAG
The DNA here is from genome assembly GCA_964020975.1 of Hermodice carunculata. Lineage (NCBI taxonomy): Eukaryota > Metazoa > Annelida > Polychaeta > Eunicida > Amphinomidae > Hermodice > Hermodice carunculata. The sequence goes on from OZ026614.1 coordinate 14,140,035, forward strand.
ACTTCGCAAAATACTTGTTCAGACGATGCATATATATAATTCTGCAGCCAACCTTAGTAAAATATATATCACAATTTACATCCTTGGTTTCCTAAAATATTACTGCATAGAACATTTTTACAAACGTCACTCGTTTTTATTAACACAATCAACAACAGTTTGGACCTCTGCCCGCTTACTAGCAGCTCATGGGAGGCAATTCAAACAGTTTGTTGTGTGCTTAAACCGGTAAAAGTTCCTCTTGGCCGCAATGAGAATGCCCACGCTGTGTTTGAGTGTATCACTAGTTACTCGGACAATTAACACTTCCCGGTGACTACCGGTCGACAGCAAGGGGTATTTTTAATCGCGGGTGCTTCATTTCCCTCCCCCCACCCCACCCCCTTTGGTATGGAACTTTCAACCAATGGTTTGTATTAAAATGTAAGAGAATACCTACGTTAATAAATACTATTATGCCCCATGCCAACGGCTTTCCATACCGGGCGCTTGGGGCCTAGAGCGCACCGATGAAAGCCGTTGACTGAACTTGAAAACATGACCGGGTCAGGGTTACACATGAAAAACAAAAGTATGTAACACGAGAGCGCGCGAAACGAAAACGTCAAGTAATAGCATGTACAAGTTGGGGTCCCAGGTTTGAGGTATTATCACTCGACGGGAGGGTCGAAATTCGTTAAACTAATAAAACCCAAAACACCTTTCATAAAGGTTGAATAAACATTATTAAATAAACGAGGCTAAAAAATTATGGATGAGATTTGGAACTTGCATTTCATAACATTATCCAATTATTTTAAAATACCAAAACCATTAGTTTAAAAATCCAAGCGCAATAGTGTACGCATTCATGAAACATTGATATTTGCTTCTTGTAAACAATATAACTTGTAACATTTGTAGGTCTTCATATATATATATATATATAGAGAGAGAGAGAGAGAGAGAGAGAGAGATAGAGAGATAGATAGATAGATAGATAGATAGATAGATAGATAGATAGATAGATAGATAGATAGATAGATAGATAGATAGATAGATAGATAGATATAAATATATATATATGTGTGTGTGTGATTAAAAAAAATACTGACAAACAAAAACCGTCATGACATTGCATTAATCTTACAAATATTATGCTTATGAACGACGCACTGTTCAGCATAACGGAAGATATCGTCATTTTAGGCACATATTTTGGCATCCACACCAACTTTTAAAGGTTTTCCTGATATTCTGTGGAGTGGGACTAAAACGTTTGTGGTCATTGTGTCTTATGAAGCTGGCATATAGGTAAGCTACTTATCCCAATGCAATCGTTTTCAATCTCTTGCCGTCATGATCCTTACGGTCGCTCGCCAAGTAATTTCGCCCATCCGATTAGAAGACAAATGTGGCCTGACGTCCCTCGCGTGTCAAGGAGCTGCTCTTACAGGTAACTTGCACAGACAAGTATTGACTGTAATCAGACTTGCTTTAAGACCTTTTGGTGATTGTCGCTACCTGTCACATCTGGCGGTGCCGGCTTTTTCTACCTATTTACAGAACGATGAATTGTCTCTACTGTCTTTTTTAACTAGAGCTGTTCCGAGTTGGTCAGCACAGACATATTGTCCTGCAAATTTGTTGGAACGAATTTGCTTACAAGTTCAAAGTGGCAACTTCACTAAAAATCATATTCTCATGCACGTTATTTCTCACATGACAGTGACACATTTGCGAATCGATCTGTTCGGCAGGTAAATGTGATATTAAACAGATTTGATTGAATGTTGTGATTGGATTTAAATAATGACAGCTGGGGCCTCTTGGAACATTATCGTCGTACTCCATCAGGAAAATTACAACTTTCTTCATCAGCAGCAAACAGAGTTCCTCTAATATCACACAAGTTAACCATCCAGTAACATGAAAAAAAATAGCCTTTCCCAATACACAGCTCACTCTGGACGCAACTGTTGACTGATCGCCAATATAAATATTGGTAAAATATGTAAACTGATCGCCAATATAAGTATTGGTGATATGTCAAATGGTGAGGCTTGTTTTGCATGATACAGCGCAATACACATTGTCATTTTTTGCACTTACAATTTTCACGGTACCATATGATGACCATTTTGTCATCAGTTCATGCTGTTGTGTCAACAGTGACCCATAACTGAATCAAAGTGGCAATAAAAAGTGCACTAAAATTAGCAATAAAATTTCTCACCACATGACCAAATCTTATTTGTTTGCTGACACCTGACATTCTGTTTAATAAATAGTTGCTTCTTTCTTTCTGGCATTTTTTTTATTTTCCCGCACTTTTTTGCATGCTAAGAACCTAATTTCACAAGCCTCTTTTTTAATTTCATGTTTTCTCTCATGTAGCTTTTCCAATTTTAATTTGAATATGCAATACAACAACTTTCCTTTGTAAGCTCTGAGAGATTTGCTTTCAAGTTATCATGTGAAAACCAAATTCATGTAAATGGCTCTGTGACCTTGGGAATTGGGTCAAGGTCAACTATCTTCGAACTCGTCTGTGACCTGATCAGGACTATAAACATGTGCACTATGAAGCCCTATGCCAAAAAACTTTTTCAGGTTATCGTGCGAAAACCAAATTCATTAAAATGGTTCTGTGACCTTGGGAATTGGGTCAAGGACATCCATTTTCAAGTTATCGTGTAAAAACTTAATTCATTAAAATGGCCATATGACCTTGGAATCGGGTCAATGTCACCCATCTTCGAACATGTCCGAGACCTTATTCAGGACTAATCACCTGCAATTTACAGGTCTATATCAACATTTCGGGCTTTCACATTGCACATGTTTATAGTCGTGAATCGTGAGTTGGTTCAGTCATATGATTAAATCCACTTATGTGAATCAATGTATTAAATTATATGATCAAATAAATTTGAACATGTATGTAAATACATATAGTTACATGACTTAATCCATGATTAAATCGATTTGATCATATGCTCAAGATGATATGATCAAATATTTGTGAACACAGGAACAATTTTGTAAACACGATTAGATATTTGGCCACATATTGAAAGCCATTTAATCATATGATTAAGCGCATTTAGTGAAGATTTACTGCATCTAACTTGATCAAATGAATATAAGGAATATGAATTAATGCATTTGATCATATGGCAGGACTTAACCGTTTAATTATATGACTTTAAGTATTTAAGCATAATGCAATGCATTTGTTCATATCATTAAATTGATTGAATCGATTTGATCTCCTCATATGACTAGTCAAATGTACAAACATTTTGATCATATGAAGAATTACATTAAATCATATTGTACTGAACAAAACAAGAAACGGCCTTATGTATGTGTGTGTGTGTGTGTGAGAGAGAGAGAGAGAGAGAGAGAGAGAGAGAGAGAGAGAGAGAGAGAGAGAGAGAGAGAGAGAGAGAGAGAGAGAGAGAGAGAGAGAGAGAGAGAGAGAGAGAGAGAGAGAGAGAGAGAGAGAGAGAGAGAGAGAGAGAGAGAGAGAGAGACTGGCAACATGGATGTCAGTCGGGTTTTTTTCTACGGGGGAAATGCCTGCTTCACCGCTCAAACACGTGTTGTCTTCATGTGTACACCAGCTTGCCATTGGTGTAAATAATACAAAAATGTTTAATTTTTGTTATCATGTTGCAAAATTTTTAATTTTGTTTTCCAAGCGGTCATGGCAGTGGGGTTGTCATGGCATGGGGGGGGGGGGGGGGTCCTTTCGACGGCCTGGGCGCAACTCACACCTCACCCAACCAAAAAAAAAGAAGAATAAATTAAAAATAATACTTCTGGGTCATTTGATTTATATATTTATAATGTGAAATAAGCTTGCTGTTGTGCATTCGGATCATTTTGTTTAAATATTTATAATGCTCAACGATCATTCTGCGCATTTCCGAAATAAGACTTCCGATTTGTGCTTCCATTTAAATCCAATAATACATTAAGTTGCATGCTGTCCTTCACGTATAGGCAGTTCATTAGTGCATTCAGCTGCGCAAAAAATACTGTCATCTCTACTTTCATGTAATTGAAATCAATTTTGGGGTTTTCTTGCCAATAATTGCTTTGGCGATATACAGCCTGCCAAATAGCTCCCCACGTCGCCCCTGCAAACAGTATCAAGTTAAAATGCGTACTGGAACATTTGCCTTGAATAGCCATGGTAGATACGGCCTATAAAATACTTTTCACGCGGGAATACATTTGAACCAAATTTTCATTCTGTTATTTGTACCTTGTTCACCATTAAAACCTTTAAATACAAAGCAGAGTGATTCGCATTTTGTAATTCATATGGTTTTTATTTTCTGGGTTGATTTTTCCTCAAGATTAACATCTCCATTATTCCAGTTTCACCATAGGTGACAATCCTGCAAGAGATGTATGTATAAATATATAGCATACAAGGTATGAAGACAAAAACATATACGGTTTGTAACATGAACCACAGAGTGTATATACTGAAGACAGGGCAGCATTTAGACTGGCTGCTCCCAGTAAGCGTACATGTTCTTTTGAACAACATTCCACATGCTTGTTTCAGTACGTGTTGTGATGACACTTATCTTGTTGAGTAATCAGGCTATTCTTCTTTGTGAATTACGTGTGGCTAGTTTACTGATCATTATGTTATCGATTGTGATCCACCATAGATTATGACAACGCTAGGCTGACAAACCATATTTGCGATAACATACTCATTCCATTACCCCCCGGAAACATGCTACTAACCTTTCTTCCTCTCCCCTGCTCTTTTTTTAACTCTTCACCAAAGATGATAAAAAATATCGCGTTTTAATAACATTCATGTCACAATGTGAATGGTTTTAAATATAAATGATTAAATAATACGATCAAATTGCTACAATAAATTATACAAATACAAATTATGGATAACCACACCGACAATTGTTTACAATTTCTTGGAATTTGGCAATCTGGTCCACCCTCATGCATCTTTTCGCACATGTTGTTGTTGCGCTGCCAAGGTGATAACACACAGTTCTGTTTCCACGTGCTGTACGACAAATATGTATTGGAAGTGTCTTTCCTACAACCACACATTTGCACAAAGCTTTCACTTGCATCTTCCCCAGTAGGAATGCTTATTTCAAACATAAAAGTCTATGCACTTTTTTCGTTTTATATAAATATTTTTGTCAATATGTATATATAATCAAACGCAAAAGCGGGTGATAATTGACACGCTATCCTGATGGGCTTTATTTCTTTCGTCTTCATGTTAAAATAAACTCACTAAAAATGTTTGGTTGAAATATGGAAGAAAAGTGAGTTTGAGCCAAAAATCCATACAAAATATCAAACCACTTCTCTCTACCTTATACTTCATATGAGAAATGAATACCCCATGTCATAGAGTATCAAAGTCTCGCTCCTTGTTTTATTTGACACTTGAATTATGTCTTTCCGATGTACCCTATCTAAAGAATTTAATTCTTCTCACAGAGATTTAAAAGGATCAAATCCTTTCTGCACACAAAGCATGTAAAGAATTTTATCCTTTCTCACTGAGTATTCAAAGGATCAAATCCTTTCTCCATGCAGACCATATAAAGAATTTTATCCTTTCTCACTGAGTATGCAAAGGATCAAATCCTTTCTCCATATAGAATATACAAAGCATTTTATCCTTTCTCACTGAGTATTCAAAGGATCAAATCATTTCTCCATGCAGAGCATATAAAGAATTTTATCCTTTCTCACTGAGTATGCTAAGGATCAAATCCTTTCTCCATATAGAATATACAAAGTATTTTATCCTTTCTCACTGAGTATGCAAAGAATCAAATCCTTTCTCCATATAGCACATATAAAGAATTTTATTCTTTCTCACTGAGTATGCAAAGAATCAAATACTTTCTCTATATTGAACTTACAAAGAATTTTATCCTTTCTCGCTGAGTATGCAAAAAAAAATCAAATCCTTTTTCAACAAATTACATTAAGATGTTCATATTCTCCCATTGTAAAATTCAAAGATTTCCATCATCTCCCTGGAATACACAAAAATGAACCTCTCCCTAAAGTATGCAAAAGATCGAATCTATATAATACACAAAGAATGTACCCTTTCTGTGAGTCGAGTATGTAAAGAATCAAATCTTTTCTCACTGGAATATACAAAGAATTTATCCTTTATGCCTTCAGTCTGGAAAGAATTAGATCCTTTCTCTGACTGAGGCATACAAAGAATCAAATCCTTTCTCACAGAAATATTCATACAGTAAATAAAGGTCTAAATTCTTTCTCCGTTGAGTATGCAGAAAATTACACTCTTTCTTCCTCAATACATGAAAATATAAACTACCAATCAGGAGATGCGAATAAAAAGTTACATATTTCTGTCAAAGAGTATAAAACAAGTCCCCCCCTCCCCCCTAGAAAATCGTAAAAGCATGCAAAGAATCAAATCCTCTCACAGAAATATCCGTAGGGTACATAAAGGTGTAAATTTTATCTCCGTTGAGTCTGCAGAGAATTATTCTCTTTTCTTTCTTCCTCAATACATGGAAATACGAATAAAAAGTTACATATTTCTGTCTCAGCGTATCAAACAAGTTTATCTTTTCCCCTTGGAGAAACCTGAAATTGTAATTTTACATATTAAAAACACGTCCTAACATGAAATTTCATGGACATAAACATCTGATTGTAGCCAATCTATATACGCACAGAACTGTCTACTTAGCTTTAAACTTACTGTTTACACTACACCCCTGAAACACTAATCATTTTTCTCAGGACACATTCAAACACCTAAGAAAAGTCATTTTATGATAACTTAAATAAACCTGCTTTGGGGATCAAGTACGTCCCAACGTATATACAGTTTGGTATACTATGCACCACACACACATACATATGTATTGCTGAACTACATTGATTGTGTGAATCAGTCTACCTGTATTTCTAATCAACTCCATAAAACGAGATCATAAGAAACAATTTCATTGCAAAGTCTTCCTATTTTACTGCACATCCCCTGTGCGCAGATGAGCACCAAATGTGACTTTCTTAATGAGCAAAACATCACCAGTGTGTTTTAGACCAAAAAACATAAATCTGTGAATCATTTTTATTCCATTTTTTTTCCCTGTCAAAATTTGTCACATAATTAGAGATGGAACATTTCCTACCGCACCCAAGCAGTAAATGCACAATTCAGTATATTGTATGTTTTTACAATATTACTGGAACAACTATTGCATAAGGCAAGATACATTTGGTTTGGAAAAAAAAAACAGATCAAAAGACGAGATGGACTATATACCGTATCATGCCTATTCAAGAACTGAACTTTATGTCCAAAATGAAGATGTGCACAAAGTCGGCCACTGGGTTTCGCAGTTGTGATCTTTACTCTGGTTGCTGTCATACCATACCTTAGAGCTACTACAGGAACACGTACGATGTTTATATCATCATTTTCACTGCTGACAAGAGTGGCTTTCAATAAAGTACTTTTATTTGTATGGATGGCTACGCGCAGTTTAATTGATTGGAATCCAAGTTTGTGTCACCATAGTTACAAGACCACGAGTAGCACCTGAACATGTATCAAAGTGCAAAGGTGTTGGTCAAAATCAGCAGTTGATGATCAGTCCAGCACAGAGTGTGATCTAAGATGACTTCACATCCAGTCACAACAAAATCGTCTGAAACAAGTTTCTGGCAACCAAATCAAAATGAATGATGCATGCCTGGGACCCTTCGTTGTCTAATGTGCTGGACATATATGGTCAATATGTCGGTTCCTGATGCAGAAGGGTCGAATTTCTATTGCATCTGGAAGAACTAATGATGTGTGGTGCTTATCTACGGCTTCACGCGCAGTCCGATTCCCAGGCAGTCATGATATGGCACCTCACGTATTTAGTTAGTCTCCCATCCGTTGGAACAAGGATGCCTCCCAGAAAATGCTTTCTCGGCTCGTAAAACAATTGCCCTTGGCACTTAAATCCAGCCCTGTAGACATCTTGTGGCCAATCACTCACCCCCATGCCAAGGTTGGTTCTGGAGCAGAATGCATCCATGGTAACCATATTGCACGGCGCCCGCTGCACACCCCCAGCCTGGAAATAGATAAGAAGGCAAGCCATAAGGTAAGGCGGCAACAATCCTAGAAAGACGACAGTGCTCTTGACGGCTTAAAAACATGACAACGTAAATGGTACAAGTCATCTGTTACCCATTACAAAATAGTGAATTTGTTCAGGCACGGTTGCACTGTGTGTCCGTGGCATGGTGTCTTATACCCAAGTTTAAATTTCAGAGATAATTGTCAGCATATGGGCGGCACAAGCAAGGAACGTGGACGATGCCCTAGTGCCACCGAAGTAATGAAGACAACTCAAATACTTTTTTTTTTCAAATGTATACCGTAATAACGGCCCGACTCAACCTCAGGGTTGAGAAAGCTCAGCAGTCTCTGCCTAGAGACTGACCGCTTAAGGTCCCATTTCGAGTTAGTCGCAGGCCTAGACGTCCATTTAAAACAGTAACATCGCTAACTAGTTGGGGGAGATTTTTAGCATATCGGAGCAATGACCAAACATGTTTGCGTTAAAAAAAAAAAGTAAAAAGGATCCGTCACTCGCTTCAAAAAAATTTTGGCTGTGCTATTAATTAGCTTGTAAACATGATTTGGCTACAAGAAGCCTACAGGCTACCAGAGGCTGACAGACTGTCGCAACCTGTTGTTTCCCTCCCCTTACACACATACGACATGAGGGAGGCAATCATTCTTTTAAATGCACGTGGTCAATGAGTGCAACATTTTCGTCCATAAACCAGACTGTTAACAGCAGACGCAGTTTAACTTCCTTGTGGCAGTAAAGTTATATTAACGAAACTTGACGTGAAATCTTTGACATAGTAATTTGGGTGGACAACCAGCATTCACGTGGGAAAACAGTTAATTTGTAGGGATGAACTGGCTGATAACAAACGACATGCCGAACTGACCTAGATAATTTACGATTATGAAATAAATGCACGTGTTCAAATGGTCCCGATTCTTATGAGAACAAAATGTCAAGTTTAAAAAATAACATGCGGACTCCAAAGAGGGTTGCTCTCGTAGGTAGCAGCACTGGTTCAGCAGATTTTTTTTCATGATACACCATTTCCTGTTAACGATCACTGGCCAAAGAACAACCCCGGCTTTTTATCCACCAGGCGTCTCTACATGCAAATACTAGCAACCACGTACTTATGCACAGTGGTGTCATCTAGAACATGCACCACTGCCATCTTGATAAGAACAATGGATACAGATTTGCTTTTGGTCTGGCCTCATTTAATAGTATCGAAATTCGAATGGGGGTGGTGAGTTGGGGTGTGGGTGTTGGTGTGTTCTTTGCTTTTTTTTTTTAAATGTACAAACTCAATCAACAAAAATCTATTTGTAACGGAATGCAAATAGCATTGTTTTACTCCCACACGGTGAACCACCAAATTACATTCAGTCTACAGCTCCACTTAGTTTATGTTAAATATTTCAACCATACACCAATTATTTGTCATAGGAGGAGGATTGATGCTGTCGTAATCCAGTAAAACCCTTTTGATTTTCTGATCGGTATGGAAATGCTGCTTGTAAGTTGCTCCGAGAATAAGCAAACACCCTAGGCTTGACATTTATGTCTTGGTTTTCGCTACTTGCCTGATAACCATTTTGGCGTCAATTTAAGACAAATGCTGGGTTAATTCTGCATAGCACTCTTTTCTTTCTTTTTTTTTACACTTGCTCCCACTCAAAATATACTTCTCCTTGACAGCATGGCTTACCAGAAGCATTCAGACTTGATGATGGCTGAACTACATTCATTCACTTTTCCAGAATATGTTTCTGATTTGGTTGATCCTTCTACACTTTACAACAGGAACAACTTATTATCTGCCATCTTCACATGGAGAGTGTTTCACTTCAATTAGATTTTCTCACATCATGCACAATACAGTCGCACTGAAGTTTTGCGGATGGACTTCAGAAAGGCAAAATTATATTTCCGGTTTGGAAATGACCACTAAAAGTCACATATGGCTCCCCACAAATTCTAAAAATATCCCTGACTGCATCCAAGAAACCAAGTTTCACAGCACAGAAGGCATCTGGACGCCGGGCTGCTGGGATTATACAAACGCAGCTGGGGCCATCCATCAAGTCTTTGGTCACTGTTGCTATGACAACCATACGGATTCCACCAGTCCTTTGTGTGAATATTCTAGGAAAGATAATCCTAACTCTATTAAATCCGTTTCCCTTTGTTGACTGACCTTTATGTCAATTAATTCTGCTTTGGTAATCGGTACCGTAATCTCAGCGAATGAAAAGTATCGACGAGTTCATTATTCATCGTTTCGTCTCAAATGAAGAAACAACATGCAAGCAAGGAGGGTAGAGCGTTACCCTCCTTGGTGCGAAGTATCACATCTTGATCGGAGCCTCCACGCCTTTGGAAAGTCGTTCATCTTATCCACGAAGGTGTGTAACACACATGCACAAAGCAAGACTCATCTTACTGGTTGTTTATTTTTACAATATGCCTCGCACCACCAAAAGAAAAGAAACCAACCTGAACCCTCAATTATCTGACCAAACACAGGTACTGTAAATGGTCATGAGGTTTACCTTGGTCAACTTTCCTGTAAAAAGTGGCTTTTGTTCAATATTGGCCTGATCAAGAAAGAAAAAAAAATGTTTTAAAGGAGATAAGGCCTACATTGAATGGTGCGGGCATTGATTATAGATAATACCCGAGACCACACATGTGTACCATACAATGTAATGTCAATAAGGTAAACTTTGTTGCAACAAAGTGGCAATCTGGTGCCTGTTGTGTGGAGACTAACACATGGTGATCCCTGGATAGTCGCCAATATTGGCCAAACACGGAAACTCCTGGCAACAACAACCACCGTATCACAGATCCAAAGTATAGATATGGATTTTATTTGTCGATTATATAAAACAAATGAATGAGGTACAAGTATAATGTATGTACTGGAGAAATCAGGTAAGATAGCGAAGCGGATTTTTATATACTAACCAGATAAATCCATAACAAATGCAAGTTGAGCTAGAATATATTTCACCTTGAGTATTTTTTCTCTCTATCGGCTTTTTTTTATTTCATTTTGTTTGTAATCATTCCAAAACATATATGGGGTTAATTGACCACCTGTGCACGTTCTAATCGCAAGTATACACATTTCCTTAAGACTCCTCACTTGGAGTATTCACGATTTTACACTCGAGTTGACGACACCTAACTGAATCGGTAACTTATAGTATTTCCTCGTTGTCTAGTGGCTCTGTGTGCCTCATCCTAATATGACTGCCTTCAAACTGCAGATTTTCAGATTAAATTATCGATGTAGCAAATTATCAAACCCAAACACTAAAGAAAGAACTATGGGCCAGTGCTCTTTGTCAATATAGCATGCAAAAACACGCAAGAATCTGGACACATGCCATCGGCGACAATGTTGGTATACATTTATAGAGAGACGACCACAGGCGTGATCCTGCGATTGACTCCTGTCTATAACTGGCCCACATCCAGAATTGATCTTGTTTTGCACAATATCGTTCATGATTATGACCGAATTGGAGACACGCCAAACCGCCAAAAGCAGCTGATTTTTGGTATCGAGTATGTACGTGAAGTTTCTTGCACAGTTCTGACTCACCTAAGCCATGCAAAACTTTTGCGCCTATTCAAAAGCAACTAATAGTTACCCTCCACATTAGAAAACGGGTCCCATTCAAAGACATTTTGGTCTTTTATTTCTGTGTAGAACAATATGCATGTCCATAACCGATAATTCAGTTGGTTATTTGTTTCTGATGTATCTCTTGTAAGCAGACAAGCTCAATGGTCTCGTTCATAATATTCCACTTAAAAAACATGAAGGAGGAAATACATGTAGCTTTGTCCTAAACGCTATTATTATTAAACACCAGGCAATGATATGACCAAATAAAGAAGTAGACACCTCAGCAATTAAGTCCAAATGAAAGAAACGTTGAACGGTCTTTCCTATGCTGACTGAATGTCGGTCTCTCTTGAAATGCACTTCACCCAAAATAAACAACCAAAAACATGCAATGTGCCTTTCTACTATATGTTATCACTGATGGTACTATCCATTTTTTTCCCATAAATGCTATGTTCATTTTCATCGATTCTTGTCTGTTACACGGACATAGCTCATGTTTCAGCTTTTGTCAGCACCGAATAAACACACCGATCTGCTTTGTATGCATCTGTGTGAGCGTTTTTCTTCGTTTTTAAGGTGACAAAAAAGAAAAAGAGATCCTCACTAATTTGCAATACATTCAACAAATGTTACAAGTATGTACACGTACATGGAGCAGTTGGAAATGTAAATGTCAACTAGAAAAGAAGATTTGCTTCACAGCAAAGCAGCCTGGGTGCCTTCAAACTGAGAACAGTTTGATATGCTACACTTTGCCATTGTTCAACATGATTCAACTTCCGTGTATTTATTTGCATAAATTAAAATGCCATAACTTAGGTTCTTGGTTCATTGGATGTGGCCATGTTATAAACTTATAAAGTGAACTTTGAATGACACTACTATCTTAAAAAAGTTTTGAAGCTTTTCAACATTTTAAAGTTTTTAAAACATTTTGTGCATATGCCTAATTTGCATAATCTAAAGGCCTACACCATTGGTTTTGGGTTCATTGGATGGAGCTATGGCACATACCTACAAATTGAAGTTGGAATGGCACCTCTGTGTATAATAGTTTTGAAGTTATTCAAGAATTGAATCTCTTGTATTCATCTTATTTGCATAAATTAAAATTGTGCAATTTTGAATCATGGTTCATAGGATGCAGCTAAGTCACAAACCCATAAATTGAAGTAACAACGGCACCTCTATTTATAATAGTTTTGAAGCCATTTAAAGATTTAAATTTTGCACATTTACCTAATTTTCATAAATTAAAATCTTTCAACTTTGGTTCATGGTTCATTGGATGCGGCTTTGCCACAAACCTATAAAGTGAACTTGCAATGACATCTCTATCTATAATAGTTTTGGAGATGTTTAACTTTTAAATTTTTTGGAAGATACAGAGGTTTTCAAATTTCAATTGCCCCTAGTTTGCATTATCTAAACTTTATTGACTATTCTAAACCAGGTGCACAATTTCACCGGTAAAATCCGTGACCTTGGCAAGTTTGGTGGTTTTTCGGAATGATAGTGTCCGAGAAAGAAAGAAAGAAAGCAAGAAAGCAAGAAAGAAAGCAAGAAAGAAAGAAAGAAAGAAAGAAAGAAAGAAAGAAAGAAAGAAAGAAAGAAAGAAAGAAAGAAAGAAAGAAAGAAAGAAAGAAAGAAAGAAAGAAAGAAAGAAAGAAAGAAAGAAAGAAAGAAAGAAAGAAAGAAAGAAAGAAAGAAAGAAAGAAAGAAAGAAAGAAAGAAAGAAAGAAAGAAAGAAAGAAAGAAAGAGAATTCTTGGAAAAACTCTTGGTTGGCACCCAGACATGATAATTACAACTCAACTAGGCTTTGTTTCACCGAGGGCACCTTGCTGGAAAAAACACATGCCTAAGAAGAGTTGTCCTAAACAGTAGAACACGGACCCTGGCTGGGATCCAGAGGCGCACCACCTCTGAACAGGTCAAATCACGCCAGATTGGGTTTACTAACAAGGACTCCAATTTTGGATAATTACATGATACGTTGTCAACAACGCTCATGCAAGCACTTCTCATGCGGAAAAAAAAGGTATTATTGCATAAACTAGGAGCTTTCTGTTCAACTTTTGAACTATTTCTCGCAAACATTGGCGGACTCACCAGAAGTCAATGAAAACGGATTAACATGCAGACCACATATACGGTTAATCTGAACCTGTGGCCCGACACTAGCTCTTGTCTGCTTTGTCCAGCTGCACCAAGAGTCTGGGACGCCTTACTTTACATTCTCTTGTAACTGCGGTTTATTTGACGCGGATGAGGCGCTCTGATTAAACCCGAGCCAAGACAAGCTCTTGATCAAGGTCACGCTCTTCTGCTAGATCTGTTGATAATTCTTATTCAAAATGTTTGCCTATCAAGGAGGAAGTTAAGTGAAAACATTGAAGCCCAGACAACATTTAACATGTCGATGGTTTTGGGTGGAATTTGGAAAGCGTTAAGCACAATGTCGGTGGTCATCATTTTCTGTCTGTCCTGCAGTTGTTCTGGCATTCACATCGAACTAATATTAATATATAATAATAGCAAGGAGGGGTAGAGCTCTGCCCTCCTTGTTCTCAGGGAAGACTGAAATGTTCGACAGTCTGTGGCTTCACAAACGCCCACTGCCATTCATGAATGACAAACTGAATCACACATCCCGAACATGGCGCAAAATGATTGTTTTATGCCCCGTACAGTATGGCCGGAAAAAGTTATTTAAACGGCATAAAGAAACTGTGTGCTAACTCTTCAGATACAAACTGTGCAATTTCAGAGATAAGAAATTTATTGCTTCAAATTGTGACACTAATGGAGAGATAATTATTTCAGTTAATCGGGTCTTGTATAAGTTACCTAGAAAACATTCCATATTGTCCAGTTTGGCTCCTTGTCGCTACAAAATGAAGCAGAACTTCTCGTCGGATTACGTTATTGCTGGAATGCGTTCTTTGGCCGACCACGGTTATATTTTCCGTCCCCAGTTGGATCTTGTACAAAGAATCCTCTGTACCTATATACACACACTCTGCTCCATGTTGTGCCTCGCGTGGCATGGGAAGTTGATTGATCAACACCCCATCTAGGTCCTACGGTTCTTTGTACGGGTGAGGGGAAGCCCATGAGCTCAGGACAACAAACTTTGGTCCCGCCATACCTCTTGTCCAAACAAATTATTTGCACGTGCGTGCATCAATCACAAGAAATTGCTGATCACAAGACTTGTCCAGGCAAAAGACTCCATAGAATTCACGATAAATCCCACAAATCTGCCCGTAGGGCTCATGCTATACGAGTGGCCAGTCGTCAGTCTGAACAAATTTTGATAAAAAGCCTTCTCAGGTTCGGCCCAAGTCTGCAAGGCAGGGTCTTGACTTGCACAGTAGCGATAACAAGCCACGGCAATGTGTTTACAATGCCATATATTCAACTTGTACCAAGTCTGTAGGAATCCCATAAACACAGATGCATGATTTGCATGGAAAAGAGCTTGTCTGAAACCAAGGCTCTATTAGTACATGAGTTACTGACCCTCAGTATACTTTTGCATTGGTCACACACCGAGGCGTTTTTCGTAGAGGTAGAACACGATGTGCAGAAAAACAATGCATTCATTGAAAACCGAGAGTTATGATCATTTATTCATATATATATATATATATATATATATATATATATATATATATATATATATATATATATATATATATCATCAAGTTAGCAAATACTGTCCAATGACAGCCTCAACCAGGTGGCGCTTTTCTTTGTTGACAAATTCTAGGACCACTCTGGCTTTCTGTCAGATCGAGGTCATGGAGTGTGAACGCTTCCAGGATTTCCTTGCGGCTGCAGCAGCAGCCCCAAAACAGCACGCGTTATGTGCTTATGACGTGCGTCTGCATGCGGTAACAGCTGTGAGAACTCTACCGAGTGGCACGAGCATAGCTTGGCGTGCTCCTTCGCCTGAAAACAAAAGCTGTCCATCCCACTGGAATGGTTCCCAGAGCATCAACAGCTGTTACTGACACGAGCACGTTCTGCCTCCTCCCAAAGACCCAAACCCAAAAATGAGAGAGAGCGAGCGAGAAAGAGAATTGCCATTTTAACTAAGTTTTACTTAAAACTCAACGAATGATGCCAGTTTTGGGTTTCCCTGGACTTCACCGTTGTGTCACAGGTGAAGCTTCCTTGCCTTTGTCTGTTTGGGGCCCCGCTCAAAGCATATCAGACCTGACAGACAGGTAAACAGACAACCCTTGATAAGGCTTTTGCTTTTACACGGATATTGAAAGAAGCTCTTGCTCTGCCCTGAATGACCTGTTATACGGATGCCCCAACTAATAAAAACTAGCTTTCCCAGCAGTATTTTTTGTTTGTTTGCTAAGTTAAAAACCAATTTCTGTGGACTCTAAACATCCTTTCCCCAGATCTACGTCACAATAGTCTTTGCATCAAGAGATGCTTAGCGAATTCTCTGTACATCAAGAGATGTAAAAGTACATCTTCTGTACACTAAGAGGTATAAATGAATCATCTGTGCATCAAGAGGTGTAAGTGAATCCTCTGAACCGTATTATTATCCCCACGAAGAAGCCAAGCCGTTCTTTCATACGCGATGGGGACTGAGTTTCTTTGCTTTTTACGGGATGGGGCAGTGAGAACTATTGTCTTACATACAGCTTTCAAAAGCCATGTGCACGTAAGTGCAAGAGCGCTAGTCTATCTTCTGTAAGACCTTCAGAACGGTTCTTAATGCTCCCTTGTGAACATTTACTCAAAATGGTCAATGTAAGCACCTGTCGCCAAATGTCACTTAACCTTCAATATCGGGTGATTATAGTGGTAAATGGTTATCGACATTTTTCAAAAACTTTTTATTTTTGTGCAGAAATTTAAAATTTTAATTCTGTACAGGGTTTTTTCTAAGAAAAACAAAGTTTGACAACTAATTTCAAAATTTTAGTGCTAACCTAGAGTGCAAAGACCTGTCTAACATGTAACAACAACTTGTCAGTTTTGTATGCTATACAATGAAACGTCTCAGTTGCGCTTAATAAACTTAAGTTATGACACATGCAAGTGGCAGCTTGTGCTCGTGCAAACACAGTAAGAGACAACAGTTACAACTGTAAAGTTCCCTCCAAAAATGCAAACGCATGTCGCAGCATGCACATAGATGCAGTAGTAGAATAAACAATAAACTCAACTGTTAGAATTATCTCGGGCAGGATTACTGCAAACGTCTACATGTATTTGATTATAAAATGCAGCTTTCAGCAACTGATAATATGCTAAAGATGACGTATAAAGAAAAACTTAGGGAAAAAAACATGGAGAATTTTGCCTGTTATGCAGGCTCAATGTGCTGATCCCAGACGGAAGGCAAGCAATCAACAAACGGACTGTTCACACATTGGCATCGCTATATAGTTTAACCATGTTCATTCTGCTTGAAGGATGTCACATCGCGTCGCTGCTAAAAAATAATAATCCATTCACAAAATACAAACCTAACAGAAAAATTTCGAATCTTGATATGTGGTCTCGTAAATGTAGTTGCTGCGTTTGGAGTTGCTGGTTTTAGCTTCGGGCTTGCTACGACAATTTGCTTTTAAAGTATTACATTTTCAATGTTGACAATGACGTTACAACGTAAAATCAACACCTTGGTTGATGAATTATTTGCTTAAATGTACGCTAAGGTCAGAAACAGAATGCCCTACATCACTGGTCGGCCAAGCTGGTACTCCAACCGGAACTAAAGAAGCCACCCTACATTTATGGCTCTCATTCCCAGGGGAACTAGCTTCAAAAAGAAGTCTTTAATATGCTTTACATTCTCCAACAATAACGCTCAATAGGGCACTTTTCATTCTATTCTAAGCAAGACGTTCACCAGACGAAATATAGGAGCAACACACAATCTTTTTGGATAAATTTAAATCATCCTTGACCACTCAGCAATCCGAGCTTTATCTATGGTCCGGTGAAAAACCAGCTGAGAACTTAACAACCATTTTAAAATTGGTCAGCACCGGGTTCCTATAAAACAATGATCTTCTTGTTAGTGTTATCACCTTTACCAATTTACAAATGATTACAAACTATAACTCCTAGGCCCCCGACTTTCCACAGGACTCACCACACATATGGTAAAGTGTAGATTTCTTCGGTCATAATCGGTCAGACTCAGTCCAGCTGTGATTCCTGATAACATACGGACGACTGTAAGGCGGGGGGGGGGGGAGGGGGAGCATACAATAGCACTATTTGTACTCGTGTCATAATAGGTGATCTTGCAGTCAATGCAAACCTACCTACTGTTGTTGAACTGTCTCCCTGGACTCTGTTGGTCTGTTCAACCTGCGTCGTTTTGATGAAGGCGGTTCTGCTGATTTTTTGTTTCTGTAAAATTCTAAAATAAAAGACGAGTGGTCTATGATTATAAGAATTTGTTTTGCATCAAGTTGATAACGGTCATAAAAACAGAATCTAGCAGTCAAATTGTGATAATGGTTTCAATATTCATTAAGTAGTTCAGAAAAACATTTAGATTTAGACATAGTCTCACAATGTTTGTGTTCCATGATGCCCAAGTTTTAGTCTATCTCAGTCTGCTGCATCAGTCCCGCTGCACAATCTAGCGGGGTCATCAATTACCCCTTCGTCGGAACAGAAAGGCGCCTCGCAGGCAACGAAACTTCAGGGGGTTTTTGGGAAAAAATGAGATATTGGTCATTGATTTGTTTTTACACTTAGCATTTTATTTTGTACCATAGCGAGACTGCCCAAATTGTTCCGGGAACAACATTTATGTATTCATGGTGGTGTCAGATATGCCAGCCCTGCATGTGGTATCTCCCATAAATTCCTTTCCATTTTTAGCTTTATGCTGCACATGCCATCCATCCATGTTCTAGGTGGGGAATTTGGCAGAACCTCTCATTCAAAACAAATTTGCACATTCAGTTTTTGTCCTACTTGATCGAGCAAACGTGATTCTGGCGTGAAAATACGCGCCAGTTATCCACACATTGGCTTTAGCTCATCGACTGACAGTTCTCACTTGGTAACCCATTGTGAGAACAAAGAGTCTGACTTAGCCACTATTTTGGATAGTGAAATTTCACATTTAATAACATACATCACGACCCGGCACTGCAGGCGCGAAATTAATTGCTGCAATATTTTTCATTTGTTTTATATGGAATCGAATTGAGGATTTAGGAACCAGTCTTCCACTGTTTGCGTTGTACGTCTCTTCAATGATTCACGGTCCATGTACATTGATCACTGGTGCATTTGAAACAAAAATTTGCCCATTTACCATGCGATAATGCAATGCTTTAAATGCTAATGTTTTCCCATGTTTTCATAAAAAAACGACTTTGCACAAAAGCTGGTCTGTATTCAATTCTATCAAGACCTAGTTTTCATTCATGTACAAGACCCTCTTTGCCTTCACAAGACCCAGCAGTTGTGGTCTTTTCAGACAAATAAATGGACACCTCACGCACAATACACGCAAGTCTTCTTACACGATTTTGGACGAAAAATATCCTGTTTCGTCCTTCATGTTTAATGGTATTAACTGACCTTAAATATTAGATTTTCCAGCTGGATCAAATTGTGCAACATGCATTCCTGGCCTTACAAAACCTGTGCCTATATTCCGGGTCCTGGCCCAAATGAGAGGGCAGGCACTGGCATACATGGCTTCTGCCTGTAAGAAGGATAGCATGTAACCTTATTCGGTGTGTAAAATATTTTCTGAGAATCCTTTTGAAGATTTATTCACAAGCAAAAGAAAGAACCCCAGCTAGTCCCCCCCCCCCCCCTCTCCAACTTAACAATCTTACACCGAGTCAGCTTAAATGCCACGAAAGCTGCTCATGGACAAAACAACGTTCTAATTGCGCTGTATTTCCATGTTACGCATTCTGGTGGCCACAATATCGCTCAGCTGCTTTTCACTTTGTGGGGCGTTGGCAATTAAAACCACAACATTTGGCAGCGCCGGCAGCGACGACGCCAAAAAACACGGAATAACAGCATGGCAATTGAACTGCGTTCTATACCAACTGAATTCAGGAGCATGAAACATCCTATCTTCTTCCGTGAACCAAGTCAAGCACAACAGTCATTAGTCTGACTGCGGTCAACGCCTGTCGTCTTTCCACCGGTAACGGCCACTATATTTGAAAATCAACGGCTCACACTCATAGGAGCCCTTTGACCTATATGCTCATTTAACCGGTCCGGTAGTAAATTGTGGCGTTACAAGATGAGGTCTGATTACAACATTGACAAAAACTTACCTGAGATCTTGGTCTGTCGTTTCCTCTTTCTGGGTAATGTGTGTTTTAATTCTGTCGGCCTTTCTGATGGGCTAATGTTGGTAACCGTTAGTTCATTTCTTTTTTCAACGGCCGCATACTCTGACGCTGGTAATGTACATGTCCTATGTTGTGAGCATGAACTGAGTCTGAGGTGTGTCATTTCGTATGCACAAGGTACCTCCTGATCATCATCCTCTACTTTTTCCCAGCAGTATCTTCCCATTAGTGGAGTCTCTTTGGAGAAGTCAAAGTTCCACTTGCATTTAGATCGCTCGTCTAACACCTCCATCTCTTTCCGCAAGTCTTTCTGGATTTGAAAATGATCTACCTCCCCGAATAGTTGCCTGCAAGCTGTTGTTTTCTGAATCAACGGTTCCTTCTTTCCACAAGAAGGCCGCCCTGATTTCATCCTTGCAAGAAGAACACTTAAATCCATTATGGTATCACACCAATAACAATATATATCCCTGCTATATTTCACCAGAGCACCACGACCAAACCTCGATGGCCTACACAACTCATATGGCAGTGAGGGCTAGGTCTCACAGTTTTTGGTTCGCTGTGTATTTGCATACCAAGCCACGCCAGAATCCCATGTGATCCAGCGGTGATATTTGATTGGTCCGGCAGTATCCCTCGATGTGTCTGGGCGACAGCTGAAAAAGACCAGCAGCTCAACACTGAGCTCATGGGGGCTTTCATGAAAGATTTCACTTGGATGAAATCATGAAACATTCTCATTATTTTGTCTGTAGGTTTGGGTGAAACCGAGTTGTAAAAGCATACATTTTTATATGAATACCCCTCTCTCCTTGTAGCCACCAAATGTGTCGACCAGCTTTTTATTCCTGGCTATGCATGTACGTAAAATAATACACGAGTCGACAAGACAGCGTTACAGCACGTAGGTAAACATACTTACTTTCAGTGAAGTCACTACATAAAGTAAGATAATTCGGATACAAAGGCCACGGGCATATGGTATTGAAGTACTAAAAAGAGAAAGCCTTTTTCCAAAGCCTTTTTTTTTTTTTTGTTTCAATGACTTTCACTTTGATGAAGTAATTGCTGCACATATACAAGCGAAGATCGCTGTATCAATGTGGGACTGGACGCACGTTTGCAAGACACAATTTGCCGTAGATTGTGTCATATTATACCTATGACAGAACTACATGTATAGTATTGACTTCTTTTGTTTTATTGTTCATGCTTCAGAGGGGACAAGGAGACTGAGTTCCCGCGTCTCGGCAGACGGGAGGGCATAATGAGTGTGTGCAATTGTGTATAATACGTGAATAAAAGAATCCAATTGCAGCATTTTGTATCCAATCATGATATGTGCATGATGGAACGTCAATGTTCACTTTTCTTTTTTCGGTTTCATGATTTTACGGAGGGTTAGAGAGACACGGTTACAAGGGGCTGGGCAGACAAGTGAGTAAAGTGAGTGTTGGCACTTCCGTATAATACATGTCATGACCTGTACACAAGTTTCGCTGACAGATTTCCGTCGTTTATAATCTGTGCGAGGAGCCAACAACGTTGCAGGTTCCTTGATCTGTGTTGCATGATATAAACATTGTAATTACATGTTTCATATTTCTGCCTTCACGGGACCCTTGAAAAAACTTGATTGGCATTTGTTAAGCATTTGGCTTTGTTAGTAGCCCCTTGTCCGGTTACTATTGTCCCAAAATTAATAATATCACAATCCTTTCTTTTAAATCTGACACTCGACGTGCTTTGATCACCCGACTCATTGATCTTGGTTCAAATTTTAACCACTTTTCACACATCAGTGATCGCAGTCATGTTTGAAAAATTCTAATACCACGCCGGGTACATAAATTATTATGGCACAGTCATCACTTTGAGTCACTTCGATAACTTTGAGCAACTTCACGATCGCCTTTTTTCAATCTTATTTTTCAAAGCTGTCTTGTACAAAAAGTAGTTCATGGCCCTGTGTGTTTCAAGGGGGCTATTTGAATGAAGGTAATTGAGGGGGGGGGGGGGTAAATTGGGTCTGCTTTTGATCCCGTACCAGAAGAAACACCATCATAATCCACATTGCTGAGAAAGTCGATCTAAAATGCCATTTTGTCCATGTTTCGGCCATGCTGAAAAATCTTTAACTCATTCCATACTATGGTGACAGGCCTTGGTCAGTGGTTCTGGTACTACCTGGCAAGTCATTATGTAGCTGCCCTTGCGGTAGCTGCAGCATGACTTGCCTGGCAGTGCCAGAACCACTGACTTAAGACTATAGGCATATTGGTACTTGAACGAAAGCTCTTTTCATGAAGAATTTAGTCGTCTTAAATCTACGTCAATATACGGAAAAATCACGGACTAGTATGGAATGAGTTAAGGGTGCGGGTATTTTTTAGTATTCTTCGGAGGAGGGAGTTGCTCGTGAAGATGACACATGCTTAGATGTTACAGGTATGTGCAATCATGGTTCCCCCATTCCAGGATCTATCATGCAAGTGAGTATTCGGATTCCATATATATTTCTATTGTAATGCTGACCACATCTTGTATCCAAGATGAATATCAATAAAGCTTTATGTCTTAGTGAGTGGAAGTGTGTCATGTTCACACATAACTTTGTCATATACTGTGCCTGGTCCCCCGTGCAGACGGGGAAGGAACGTCATATCAATTATTTGTAGAATACTGCAAAAATATTTATGTCCACTTGTACCAATTTTACCTTTTTTTTTACTTAATGCATTTGACTGAATGTCTTTTACGATCAAAATTTTGTTGAACTCTCTTTTCCATTGTGTTTATATTGTCATGTTCTTCTACAATCAGCCTAAGAAGCGAAAACGAAAATATAGCGAAACTACGCAAATGTACATCAGCCAGACTTAAAGACAGCCAACCTCAAGATGGTCAGAGAACATGCAAGCATCCACCTGGGGCAATCAGATTTTGAGACACTGCTGGCTCTCGTGGAGAGTTCAAGAGTTGGGGGTGGTAGTATATAATGCCACCTGGCGACAAAAAGAGGAGGCACTACACAGAAAAAGCAACCAGGAGAGGAACTTCATGAACAGTTACGTTAACCTACAACGGGGGGGGGGGGGGGGGGGGTGACCATCTCCTTTGCCCTTGTGCAGCACCCATGTTTATTTCTTAATGCTGAATGTCCATCTGTCGAAAATCCTCTCTGCCAATTAATTCTGATAAAATGATGTAATTTTAATTATCGTCATGTATGTATGTATAATAAATGTATATATATATACAGGGATCACACAAGAGATTTTGAAGTTTGCTCAATTGGGAAGCATTTTGATCTCATTTACACAGAGATCACTGTAAATGATGTAGATTTTGGGTCGGTCTCGGGCGAGATTGCGGGAAAAAAAATGGGTCTTTTTCAGTTTTTTAGAGCTCATGGATACAGACCCACCCTTATATATATATATATATATATATATATATATATATATATATATATATATATATATATATATATATATATATATATATATTGTATATATATATATACAATATATATATATATATATATATATATATATATATATGTGTGTGTGTGTGTGTGTCTGTCTGTCTGTCTGTCTGCCTGTGTCTATGTAATAGAAAGATTTAAGCAGAGACAGACTCCTCTAGTCTCTTAGTTTCAACCGCGGATGCCACACGCATGGTTTCAGATGTTTGTTTGAGGACTAAAATCAGCTTGCATGGACATTGAGTTAGTTAGAGAAAAGTTGTTAACCATTTAGGTGCATGCAGTAGTAGCCTTCCCCCTCTGATGCTCTCCTGTAAAATTTTAAAAGTAGGAATGTATACATACAGGAGCAAATGACAATTAAAAGCATCGCCTGCTGTCAGCCAGATCGACCGTGCCAGCCCACCAAACGCAAAATGTAGCAACACGAAGGTTATTGAAACAAAGGCACAATGTCCGCTTGGGCGTTAAATATTCCGTCACCATGCAAAGCACTGTATGATTGCACACCATCAGATCAAAACACCCACTAAAAGTTGATCGGAAAACTATTGCCCGAATTGGGTGTAATGTGATAAAAGTGCTCTCTTGAATTTAAGAAATGTATATTGTTGGTGTATGTGTGTCCAAAGTGGTCCAATGAACGCCGCTGAGAGTAGACACACGTGCCTCTCTCTATGGCGTTATGAGACCCAAGTGCTCAACGAACGCCGTTGACTGAACACATACGTTTCTCTCTCTCTTTGGCGTTATGATAGCAAAGTGCTCAACAAACGCCGTTGACTGAAGACATGTGTTCCTCTTTGGCGGAGAGAGACATAAGTGCTCCATGAACGTTCTCTCGGGCGATGTGAGACAAAGTGTTCGATGAACGCCGTTAGCTGAAGACATGCTGCTCTTGGGCGGTGTAAGACCAAAGTGCTCCAATGACCACTTTCAGCTGAAGCCTGTCCTTTTGTTGCATGTGAAGCCACACACATGCACACACGTAATTGCACACATACATACATACGTACACACACACACATACATACATACATACAGACAGACAGACAGACAGACAGACAGACAGACATGGCGAGACTACATCGAGAATTTCAAGCGTAATACTTTCCGGTGTTCTGCATTTGTCACAAGGTAACTATTTTTGTGGGCATTAACATTTCTGAAAATGTGAAAAGTATTCAAAATGTACAATATATCAGAGTGCTTCTTGCAACAGGTAGACAGCTACTAATGCCACATACATCTAGCATAGTGGTTGATAAGTACGATTTCCTTTTGGTAGGCCATGCCCAGAACTCCATCAGGCCATCAATGTCCGCAAACGTCTATATAATTGATATTGCTCTGGACTGTGAACAGATGTGTGTTAAAATCATTAAAGGTTAAATACCAGGCAATTATTCACCGCGATAACTGCCCAGACAATGTATAGGTACAAATTTGGAAGTGTCTCTTCAAGATCATGTTAAACACCGTTATTTTCTCTTGACATTACGCAGAAATGAGTCATTAAAAACTTATTAGTCAATATCAAGAGAGCTGGTATTCGCTCTTTTTTTTTTTTTTTTTTTGGGGGGGGGGGCCTTGCTGACTGTTAGTCGGCAGTTTTTGTTATATCTCGGGGATTATATGAACCAAAAGAAATATCCAAATACAAAGATAAACGTAAAATATGACTAAATTTTGCAATAAAAATGCACAACAGAAACTGTAAATTCTCTTGAAAATATATTTGCTACTGCAAGCTTAATGGTAGTCAAAATTAAATTAAAGAACACACAACGTGTATACACCTATGGCAGAAAGATAACGTTTCTAATACATTCTGAGTATTTATTGGGTGTTTTTGCTATTACACATACACAAGGGTAACAAAGGAAAATAATACGTTTATTACGAGCACGAAGCATTGTCCATGCACCAAATCCGGAGAATTGTACCAGGAAACTTTGTCCACAACAGCTGGCAATAGTGCACGTGCTTAAATTATTCATTAAAGAGGCAGGTGACATTCTGCCCATCTCCAGGGAGGTCATTTCCATGTCACTTAATTTTTATTTCGGGGATCCCATTGTCCTACAATTAGCGATTACAGCATAACTGTCTTTTTAATGAGATGGTGATAACTGATTGGTTCTGGATTTCGGTAATCTTTCTATACGAATGACGGACTTGTTCTCACGTGCGCGTTCCCGTCGACTACTATGTGACGTAATCTTGAAGAGTCAGACGCCCGTGAACGGACTTCCACATATTCTCAAACAAGTCAATGTGAGGAACAGAGACCTGTGACACGTGCGAGAGTAACGCCAACAATGGAGGAAGCCACTTATGTGGCTTTTAGATTTCCAACTGCATTGAACAAAAGGAATACTTATTAGAACTGGGCAATGTATGATACGCATGGTTGGCACACAGCGACGCTTACTAAATATAAGGTAAAGTTCCCTGAACATTGCATAACGACGCAGGTGTAACGCGGTGGTTGTGTGGGACAAAGGTAAGATACTCTGACCGGCTGCTGAACTTCTCGGATGCTTTCCTACGACACATCCTGAAGACTTGTGTTGCAGTGCACACAGTGCTGCATAAGATTTGATTAACCACCTGTATATTTGAAAGTCTTTTGCGCTTCAAACTTGATCATCATGCTAAGCACAGAAAATCCCATTTGAGCCAAAATGTCATCACCATTTCCAGATTACCCCTGTACTTTAAAAAAAAGTTGCAGATTAAAATTCGTTTCAGGTCCGTTTTTTCTTCTATTCGAGTACTGCTTTCCCAAGAAAAAACTCCTTGCAGTATCGACACAACGCATCGTTATTCTTGTATGATTCATTTTATGTAATGGTGTCTAATGCATATTTTGTTTGCAAGGAATTGCAAAGTTTGTTGAATTTATTAATTTTTTGTATAAATCTGGCCACGACTAAGGCTAAATGCGTCGCACAAGATTTTGGCTGAATTTGCCGTGGCAGGTGTGCACAAAGTCAGCTTTTTGGCAGTGGTCATTGTCCAATGTGTCTGCAAGAGCTTTGATTGTATATTTTAGCATGCATACCCAAAGCCAATGTAGAATTATGCTCTATTTTGACCCAAACAATTGTATTACAACATAGTTATTTTCAGTTGTTGGGACCCTAATCCGCTCGGTTATATGTACAATTGGACAACCTTCCCTGCGGAAAGCTGGCCGTCGCCAGCTGGTCAAATTTGCTGACATTTGAGATAAAAATGAAATGACCACAAGACCACAAATGAAAGTGAAGACAAGCTTCAGCATTGTCTTTTGTCAGAGTGATTTCTTGCCCGATAAAACGCGTCAACGCCCTTCGTGTGTTTGCTCCAATAGCATTAACTAGGATCACAACTATAGTGGTCACCACAATGGCACCCTGTGTCTCAACATCTGGTTGCCATGTAAAGAAAGCCCTGTACTTATCAATCGACAAACTAACGCATTTGCTGCAGAATGGCTTCTCGCTTGCAACATGTGTCCGCAGAGAAGTGATAATGTCGAAGGCTTGTGATCAAATATAATTGTTGTCATACTGTAAATCACATGTTTATAGTTTAGAAATCTTGTCATTTTGTGATTTATCTAATACGAATTAACTGCATCTGTAAATTTTTCATGCTGGAATGGCAATAATGTAAATCCTGGTACAAAAGTACGTGTACGCTGAAGCTATAGAATTATTGCTTATCTCGATATGTCCCAGAAAGCGAAATGTAACACGATAAAGCGGTACGAGTTTATACACATTAAATATTCTTCTGAATTGCACACAATTTGTAACGCATATTTAATTGGAAACATCACATTTTCACGGTGGGTAGCGCCAACGTTTTCATCTTGTCTGAACAATCAAGTGTTATTCATGCTGCTGACAAGCGTCAAATTATAATCAAAGAATCCCCCACGCATAATTTAGTGAGCCAAATCTTTTCATGTGCATCACTTCAGATAGTCAAAATCTGAATTCTTGTATAATATGGGAATTCTATCACAGATTGGGAATTACGTATCAAGATAAATACGTAGTATTAACATGCTAATTAAAATGTCTGATAAGATAAAGACCATATGGACTAAGGGCACATAAAACTGCATGCTTCCATATTTTGGAATGGTCTTCTGGCAGGCATGATCAAGACTGCAGCGGGTGAAGAAAGGAAAAACGTGTGTGTTCAAAAATGCTAGAAAAAAACCACGGAGGAATAAAATCGTTATTCCTGCGTGAAAAGACCACACAGATACTTTATGGCTTTTGTGTCCCTCTCTTTTCTATTGAGATCAGTCAATGTGAAATACAACAGCGCCAGAGGCACAAGTCTGCGAACTATTATCTCCTCAGACTCGTCAAATGATAATGGGTTACAGATAATTGAATACACAAAAGGGGATATAATTACGACCCCCTAACCTATGTATAGCTGTAGCAGTGAGAGGTGTTAAGAAACTGGCACACAAGCTTTTGGTGAGTGTTGAAACCACAGGTGGTCAGGAGAAATGTCCTTCTAATGGCCATCTCTCACCATTATAATCATACTTTCATTAATTAGAACCCATTTGAAAGCAAATGAAATCTACAGACTTTTCATTCGGCTTTAGAAAGTGCGGGTTGCATCGTGAAATCCCATAATGTTTGTACAGGGACAGAACTTGATTAACATGAACCTTTTACAGATATAGTCTAAATATGTACACATAATACACGTGTACATACACATAGGAAAACATGAAAGGAGCCAAATAGGCCTATATGTAGTGGTACAAAATTAAAAATTGGACAACAAGTATGGATAGAGCCCAACTGTTATTTCACACTGACCAATTAAAGGTTAGAGTGTTCTTTCCGTAGGTGGAAGATTTCATTAAAAAATATTGTACTGTATTATATCACGTTTAATGACATCAACACATTTTTCCATATTAATCATAGCAACAAACAGCTCTTTGACGCTTCGCAACTTTATAAATAGATCATTCCTCGACTCAGTACTAAGTACTAGTATATAAATTACGAATTAACAAACCTGTTTCTCGTCCTCGGTTGCATAGTACCGGAACACACTTTCCACATTCTTATTTCAACTGGAGTGTCAGGTTGCATATTGATTCTTGAGGTGCAATTTGTTGCCAAGTACGGTGTTGAACTCCATGGTTATTTTTTGTTCATGGGTTTAACAAGACTTCATATATAATATGTTTTATGCATTACGTTGCGCTTTCCCCGCCTCTCTATCCCGTAAATATTATTCACAGCTGAGTTTTCGTATCACAACATAGTCTCCTGTTTCCAGCAAAACTGAGCCACCAATATCAAGAAGTTCCAATAAAGAATTTTAAAAGAAGAAATATGTCCAGGAATAATGTTTATTCGGCTGAAATGATAACGTTCGGTGTTGCGGTAATACATAAGAATGTGTATTCAAACAAGTACTTCGGACAGCTTTAATACCTTCTGACCAGAGGAAGTTCCAAGTATTGTCCACTCCACTTGAACACAGGTCAATACGGAGCTTCAAGTATTGTCCACTCCACTTGAACACAGGTCAACACGGAACTCAGCGTGCTCGTGAATCAGGTTGACACGTTCAACAGTTTAATGATATTGGAGAGGTTTCGTGCCATTAGGCCACGGTACACCAGATTGAAAATTTCAGTAGCGGGTTACCAAGTGCCATATGCACATATGTAATATGCTATATAGCCACTAGATAAACCAGCAGTTCCATACGCCGAGACACCACACACAATGTGCAGCCTAAATCCTATGGACGCAGAAGAAAAGCAAAACAAGAAAAGAAGATTTGCTGCATAGCAAATCAGTGTGTGTGTGTCTTCAAAGCATATTGGTATGGCACTGTACAACTATTCCATAACACAGGAGTAGAAGTTGGAATGGCATCTCTATCTATTATAGCTTTGAAGTTATTCAAGATTCAAAATTTCTAATGGTGCTATTAAGCATAATTTGAATTGCTACAACTTACGTTTTTAATTCATTAGGTGCGCAATGGTCAACAACCCCCTGGTAGAAGTTGGAATGACATCTCTATCTATTATAGTGCTGAAGATATTCAAGATTGAAAATTTCTAATACTGCTAATTAGTATAATTTAAGCTGCTACAACTTTTGTTTTACATTCATTACATGCGCAATGGTCTATTACCCGCTAGTAGAAGTGAAAATGACATCTCTATCTATTATAGTGTTGAAGGTAGTCGTTTAAAAATTTCAAATGCTGCTAATTAACATAATTTAAATTGCTGCAACTTTAGTTTTACATTCATTGGATGCGCAATGGTCAATAACTCCCAAGTAGAAGTTGGAATGACATCTCTATCTTTTATACTTTTGAAGATATTCAAGATTTAAAACTTCAAATGCCCCTAATTTGCATAATTTTAAGCATCTTCATTCCTCTGTATAAAAAGGCCAAACTCCTTGTATGGAGGTACAATCGTGCTAAGTTTGGAGTTTCTGTGTTTAATAGTGGGCGAGAAAAGTGTCGAACAAATTTAGTGGTAAAGAAGAAAGAAAGAAAGCAAGAAAGAAAGAAAGAAAGAACATAAAAGAGTGTGTTGACACATACACTTAAATAAAACAGAAGGAAGACTAGAAAAAAAAACAAAATTTGCTTTAGAGCAAATCTGTCTGTGTGCTTCGAAAATTAATCAAACTTAAAATGTTTCAGAATATTGTTTCATGACACTGTGAATGCACTTATTTTCAAACAGTTTAATTTTCACGGTTTTGGGAATTCAGGCATTACAATGAAATTTTCGTTTCACTATTTTGAACAAAGTTCCTATTAAACCTATGTTAAAATAATATTTCACTGTGCTTTTATTTTCACTGTTTTGTGCCATCAGCGAAATAAGCGAAAATAAAAACACAGCGAAATTAAGTGAATGCACAGTAATCAAATGCATCTTGACCACAGTCTTATCAATTGAAATTGCCCCTTCATCTTAAATAGGTTTAAAGCTGTAAACATTAAAATCTTACAAGTGATCCTAATTAGCCCATTTTAAAATTTTGCAACTTTTATTTTAATTTCATTGGACACACGGTAATTCCAACTATGGCTGGTGCATGTTTACAGTATGGTGCACGTTATGAAGGATATCAACTTGCAGCTTTTAACATCAAGCTAATTTTAGACATTACATATTTTAAAACTTGAAAATCATCAAAAGTTAAAACTCAGATACACGCACAATTCCAAGCTTTACTAATACAGTGAAACCTCTCTGATAGCACCATTGGGACTGGTAAAAAGAGCCCAGTGTAGGGAGAAGCCAATTCTAGAAAGGTTCGGCCTTTTTCAGTATGGATGAGTATGGGCATGTAGAAATATACATTATATATACTTCCATATACAATGTATATATAACATAATGATCTAGGGGTAAATAACTACCGGTATAGCTGTCTGTTCCTTCAGCACATTGCAAAAGTAGGAGGATAAAAACACAAATACATGAACATATTAGATACCAGAGTACCAAAGACTAACAGATCTCATCGCACAGGTTACAAGAAGAAAAAGAAACATCAAAAGTCTGCCACTGCAGGCTCCAACAAATCGATGACATGACCCTGATCCACACACTTTATTTTTCCCCACACCAGTTCTGTGATTATGAAATCCATTAAGTTGACAAAACAGTCATTGTGGACTGGAAGATTCTTGAGCAGGTACAATGTTCGCACCTATCATGAAGCTATAATTGTTCCGATGAAGCCTGTAGCATTGTGATGGAGCCACCTAGTTATTTGGGCCCACAGATCTGTTCAACATAAAAAATAATATATTCTCTGCATTTTGTTAAGAATCTAAGTTATTACACAGTTGTTGAGAGTTTTTTTTCTTTTTTCTCATTTGCTTCAAGACCTAAGCGTTTCAAAGCAGACAGTCAGTTGTATTATGGACTGTGAGTTACCCAGAAGACATGCTCTGACTGCCCAAC
Organism: Hermodice carunculata; assembly: GCA_964020975.1. Lineage (NCBI taxonomy): Eukaryota > Metazoa > Annelida > Polychaeta > Eunicida > Amphinomidae > Hermodice > Hermodice carunculata. Next base: position 14,171,610 of record OZ026614.1, read on the forward strand.
TATTATGTATGCAAAATGGCTGCATAAAGACATGAGGGTAGATTACAGTAACCCGCTTGTATATGTTGCGGTGGGAGGAAGTAAATGAATATTGTGGAGAGTCGGCTGGTATTCAGTGAATTGAGCATAAATTGAACTATTGTTTGCATGCCACAGGAGTTGTCCCCGACACAAACCCATGGATGAAACTGGAAATGGCACCTCTATCTAAGAATAGTTTCGAATATAAAGAAGATTTTAATCAAAATACAAATTATGTCTAATTTGTATAAGTTTGAGCAAGCAAAATTTTTCTGAATCAGAAGACAAATTTCAATAATAGGGTATAGTAATGCAACCGTCTGGATTTCTATAGGTATAGCTGTCTCCGAGAAAAGCTGCGGACAAGGTGGAAAGACCGACAGACTGGAAAGAAAGAAAAAGAAAGAAAGAAAGAAAGAAAGAAAGAAAGAAAGAAAGAAAGAAAGAAAGAAAGAAACAAACAAACAAACAAACAAACAAACAAACAAAAAGAATGTCTGTGTTTGTGCACAGACATAAGCAGTGAGTAAACAGCATGGGCGATTTGTCGTGACAAACACCAGACCTGCCACGTACATGTACTTCATGCACAGTCGTGAGAAGGAATCTGTGTACTAAATGAGGAAGCCACATACAAGATTGGTCAACAAGGTAACATGAGACACCACGCCCAAGTCAGGGATCAGCTTACGCGCTGTTTACTGACTCTTCATGACTATTGTCCAGTATACACTTTGACTTATTGCTTTGTTTAGACGATACTTGTGTCAAACATATGGACAGTCGTGTTGACCAAACAAGTGGCAACAAACATTAGTGTCTGTTTCAATATTTGCCGGAATTGATCTGTAAAAGACGCAGGATTATCCGGTGCTCAGAATGTTCTCAAATCTATTTGCAGACACGTGAGTGACAGCGTTACATATTTGTTAGCCGGACAAACTATGTGACTAGGGTCACTTCTGGATGTCCTGCAAGACTTGATTCAAAAGGGTTTTGCAAGAACACTCACTCCTTGCTCCCTCAAAAATTTTAATAAACCCCAAAAACTTGTTAACTTTCGTCATCTGGGCACGCTAAGGACAATTGCATTGTAGGCCGGATACACAATGACATGGTTCCAGCCTCCTCTCACTACTTTTTACAGCATTTTCTCATGCCTGCTTTGACGCACTTATGCTGCAACCTGTCTTTGTTCCATTGTTATGACGGCTAGTTCTCGAGGTTGGGTTCCGCGAAATATGCCGTAAGTAATCAGTTTGGCTAATGGAATGATCATATAGCACTGCGTTGAGTTTATGCAACTAGAGGAATAAGTAAAACCAGAAAAAAAGATTTGCTTCAAAGTAAATCTATCTGTGTTCCTTCAAAAGTTGAAAAAATTAAATGCTACAAATTTTATCGTTTGGTACTTCACATTATATTAAGCTTATGGCTGGATGCAAATTAAAAAGTCCAAATGACCTTGACCTTTTACCTTTACAGGTCACATGTAAATTGCACAGTGTTACAATACCCACAATTTAAGCCCAACATGAACCAAATCGGATGAAAACTGACCAGGTTATGGCAAGATGAAACTTTCAAAGGGCCAAATGACCTTGACCATTTGCCTTTTTGAAGTTACGTGTTCTTATCAAAATGTGCTGTGTTGCAATACCTACAATTTGAGTCCAACATGATAAGAATTGGATTTTTTTTGGCCAAGTTATGACTGGATGAAATTTTCAAAGGTCCAAATGACCTTGACCTTTGGACTTAAGAGGTCACATGAGAGCTTAAAAAATGCACAGTGTTAAAATAGCTAGAGTTTGAGCCCAGCATGATCAAAATTGGATAAAAATTGACCAAGTTATGGTAAGAAGAAAGCCACCATCGAAAGTGTCCTTTGACCTTGAAATGACCTTTTACCTTGAGATGACCTCTATCTGAAGTGAACCATGATCTCATAAAATACATTTTGGCCTAAGATAGCCCTTTGACCTGGACATGACCTTGACATTTGAGATGACTTTCACCTTGCTATGATTGAACTCCAATACACCCGGAACCACATCTGCTATGGTATATAAGATATTGACGATTTAAAACTTTAATTAGCCCTCATTTGCATAATTTTGAAAAGCATGACCTCTCATTATAAAAAGACCAGACTTCATCTATAGAAGTATAATTGTGCCAAGTTTGGAGTTTCTACATGTAATAATTTTCAAATAAAATGTCGGACAAATTTGCCTGTAAAGAAAGAAAGAAAGAAAGAAAGAAAGAAAGAATTCCTAGAAAAACAATATGTCTGTGTTGGCACACAGACATAATGATGGCTATACATCGGGCTGTGTAAAGTTTAGGTGGCAAGAAATGTCATGCGAATCTCTCTCTCTCTCTCTCTCTCTCTCTCTCTCTCTCTCTCTCTCTCTCTCTCTCTCTCTCTCTCTCTCTCTCTCTCTCTCTCCCCCTTCCTCTATATATATATATAGAGAGAGAGACAGACAGACAGACAGACAGACAGACAGAGATACAGACAGACAGAGAGACAAGCACAAGAGAGAAAAAAGAGAGACTAGGAAAGATGATTTGCTGCATAGCAAATCAGTGTGTGTGTCTTCAAAGCATGTTGGTATGGCAATGTACAACTATTCCATAAAACAGGAGTAGAAGTTGGAATGGCATCTCTATCTATTATAGCTTTGAAGTTATTCAAGATTTAAAATTTCTAATGGTGCTTTTTTACATAATTTAAATTGCTACAACTTTTATTTATAATTCATTAGGTGATTAGGTACCAATGGTCAACAACCCCCTAGTAGAAGTTGGAATGACATCTCTATTATACTGTTGAAGATATTCAAGATTGAAAATTTCAAATTCAGAAAGAAAGAAAGAAAGAAAGAAAGAAAGAAAGAAAGAAAGAAAGACAAAGAAAGAAAGAAAGAAAGAAAGAAAGAAGGGAGGGAGGGAGAAAGAAACACAGACAGACAGAAAGAAAGAAAGAAAGAAAGAAAGAAAGAAAGAAAGAAAGAAAGAAGGGAGGGAGGGAGGGAGGGAGAAAGAAACACAGACAGACAGAAAGAAAGAAAGAAAGAAAGAAAGAAAGAAAGAAAGAAAGAAAGAAAGAAAGAAAGAAAGAAAGAAAGAAAAGTGTGTGTTGACACAGACACACTTTAATGATAGAATGCATGAACAGGGATCTTGAGCATTTCCTGGACTGTGTAATTGTATATAAATGATGTAGCCCAAAATTTTTTCTTTAAGAGCCACTGAACTGACTGCTGTCCAGAAAGAAAACATTAACTTATAGTAAAATTACCAAACAGACATAGCCATTCAATCAATGCAGCCAATGTTTATATGACAAAATTAACTCATTCAGTGATGAACCCAAAGGATATGCTCTTTGCTAATTCTTTCAAATTTGCATTGCTAATACAATGTGTGAAACAAATAAAAAAGGGTCAGAATATCACAAATCATGAGCGGATATTATATTCTATTATGATTGTCAGAAATTTTAAATCAGAACCCCCTAATTTGAAACATAAGAATACTCAGTATATCCCTTTGATACAAATTTTACTGACAGTAAATGAAGACTTCTGTCCTGAATGAGTCACACTTGCCAGGACTTTGGAATAAGCTGGCCATTTGATACCAATCATTCACTGTCACTGGTCATGTGTTTGGTGGGGTGGCAGACACATAGCAGGGCCAGCTCCACAGTAAAATGGTGTCCCTTTAGCCTGATTATTTTGCAAAAAATCCAATTATTTGACGCTACAAAAGTGAATATAAAACCCATAAAAATGTCTACAGCAGCACCCTTGTGGACCTGTTTACAAACACCACTAATTATAGCAGCCGGGTTGAGTGGCAGGGCAAAGAGGTCAGTGATAGGCTGTTTGGCCTACCAGCACTGTGGTCACAACTAATGAGACAGCCCCCAGAGCTCAAGATGGAATGCACTGTATTGTATATAACACATTGAAGATTTAAAACTTTAATCAGCCCTCATTTGCATAATTTTGAAAAGCATGACCTCTCATTATAAAAAGGCCAGACTTTATCTAAAGAAGTATAATTGTGCCAAGTTTGGAGTTTCTACGTGTTATACTTTTCAAATGAAATGTCGGACAAATTTGCCTGCAAAGAAAGAAAAAAAGAAAGAAAGAAGAAAGAAAGAAATAAAGAATTTCTTTGTAAGATACTTTTCAAATGAAATGTCGGACAAATTTGCCTGTAAAGAAAGAAAGAAAGAAAGAAAGAAGAAAGAAAGAAATAAAGAATTCCTAGAAAAACAGTATGTCTGTGTTGGCACACAGACATAATTCCTAGAAAATCAGAAAAGTGTGTGCTGACACACACACTTTAAATATGCAAACTGTTCTTTTCTTCGATCCTTGTAGAAATATGTATGCCGGTTTATAAATAATACCTATTCTGTAGGGGTAATGTATGGTGTCAACATGGGCAATACATGGACAGATCTAGGCCTTCAAAATTTGTTGCCAAATCGGGAATTAAAACAATAATCACCACAGAATTTGACGTGACTCTTATATAATTCATGTTATAGTAAATTAGCCATTTGTGAAATTCTTTAGCCAAATGAATGAAATATTAGCATTTGGCTTATTGGCTAGTGGCATGCACCAGCGGTCCCTGCAATATGTAGACAAAAAGGCTATTACTGTCTTAAATAAATTTCAAACGCATTATTCTTAACACCCTTTGGTACTATTGGATTCCCAGATTAAATATATTCAATTATTATTATTATTATTATTATTATTATTATTATTATTATTATTATTATTATTATTATTATTATTATTATTATTATTATTATTATTATTATTATTATTATTACTGTCAAACTATGTACTCTTTAAGTTCTGGATACAGTTATTTGTATAGGACAGTTGTTGACGTTTACACATAAAAAAAGGCGGGACAATAACACAGAATCACAAATGGCCCTGTCCAGACCTGTTTTTGTTGACGTTAGTTTCACATTAAAGTTCCGTAAATTATTAAGAAAGCATTCCTTGTGCAAAAACCCGGCTGTAAGTATCTGGCCGAGTGGATTATTGTACATGATTTGTTTAACCTTCGCATTTTCTTAGCCTACTGCAAAACATTAAGTGCATTAATGTTAAGCTTCTCAAATTAGTGTGAGAGCAGACGAGACTAAGGTTACACACAGCGGGCAAAGACACATGAGTTTATGTTTATTGTGCTAAACCTTGTGTCGAGCAGACGATTGTCTGAGAGTTTCAATCGCTGTAAGCCCATATCTATGTAGGACTTGTTACCTGGCTTAACAAATATAACCAACCATTATCCTACCATTTTCATTGCCTGCCACAAACTGTGTGCCATACACCCTATTTGTCTTGGCATGATGTAATTTCATTGCATAATCATATGCATGGTAATATAGTGCTATATACTTACTCTAGGCCATCATGCTTCTGTGATTCAAATGTTATGTACATACATTACGGAGCAAGTGGAAATAAAAGTGGCACGAGAATGATAAATGGAGCTATATTTTTTCAGGGATACAAATTTTTGTTCCCAAGAATAAACACATGACCGTATATCATGAGGATGCATTATATATTAGTCCTCAATTCAACATGACGAGATGCCATGACTGTTTGCCTGTTATTTTTCGCAAAGCCTTGCCTGTTAAACAGACCTTAATGCAGCAGGCACAAACCGCCAAGCTTTGCCTGCTCAGGAAGCAGTACCAAGACAAGCATACAGTCAACATTTGCAGTAGCCAGCTATGATTATGTCAAGACAAAAGTAATTGATGTTGTTACAAACACTCTTGCATTTAACAATTTATCACGCTGTAAAAAATATAGAATTTAGAGTAACCGTTTGAAGAAAATTTTTACAAGCACCCGTGCACGGACTTGGAACACAAGAAGCTACATGTCTTCAAAAATATGACTGCCAGAAGGTTACTGACACTTTTCCGGTCACTTACTGTAATGAGATTATTCATTAGGTCATTATAACCTATGTGCCATAATTCGATGTAATTTGTGAGTTACTTGGCATGTTTATGTTTAAACATATTTATTTATTTAAACCGGATTGCCCCTTAGTACAATGAGACTAATACATGGGTTCTCCAGACGCGGAGAGATGCACGATTTATATATATATATATATATATATATATATATATATATATATATATAGATAGATAGATAGATAGATAGATAGATATATACAGAACACACAGGACAATACAAAGCTTTGTTGACTATGCAGGTGAAGATATATAACAAGGACATACAACACAATATCTGTATGACTGTACTGAGTTTGTCAAGTAAGTAACTGCATTTTGTCAGTAAGTTTCTCTACTTTATCTGTAATGAAGTCACTGTAACTTCTGTATTAAAAGAGTGCGCATATTATGTTCAGTGACAGCAAAATTACTTACAAACTCATACTAGCATAAAGATTCTGATGGGGGGGGGGGGGGGGGTCAGCGCCAAGGAAGTGTCACGAGTGATGTAAACTGTTGAGTATACTGATAGCTACTTTAGCAGGACATTTGTCTCATTGTCAGCATAAACATTACAGCCGTACATATAATTTACGACTCATGAAATCTAGAGGGAAACCTTGACATCTTTTGTTGCCAAGTTATCAGTTTGCAGGTAAACTGTTTTTTATTTCAATAATACAGACTTGTTCTTTTACATCATTCCTGTAGAGCAGAGCAAAAACAGATCTTAATTTGCTTACGAGGAAAACGTAATTTAATGTTTACAGAATACAACAGTCAGCATTGTGATTCTGGGAACAAGGGACTGTTTTAATGAATCATTGTTTTGTGACGTAATCCATAGCCGACGTGGGCAAGAGTGCAAGGTCCGTACGCAGGTGCTAAACTGCTTAGACTTTCTATCCATGGAAAAATAATCCATGTTGTGTGTAAAGAAAAGAGCGCTCATTGACAGCAAAGAGAAAGGAAGATAATACAACAGTCAAACTTATTGTAAACCTACATCGTACATTGTAACATAGCTGGAGGGTATGCTGTCTATGAATAAAAGTCTATCTTACTCGAATCTTTTCATTTGTTTCTGTTCCTAATGTACACCAATATTATGATTCTATGGAATTCTTCATTTATGATCACCATTTTTTTCTACAAAATAGCATTGACAGCTGATAAACAAAATCGAACCAGTGCAATTGAGCATGTTTCAAGCATTTTGCTAAAATAAACAAGATTGGGGGCCATAAGGCAATCGAAAATAAAAATCTTCCTTATCCAAAATAAATAAGAGACTTTAGGCAGTGGGAGCTATAATTCACAAGAAAAAAAATCCGAGACAGGGAAAGCAAGATGCGCGCTTGCGTGCGTGCGAGAGTGCGTGCGTGTGTGTGTGTGTGTGTGTGTGTGCGTGTGCGTGTGTGTGTGTGTGTGTGTGTGTGTGTGTGTGTGTGTGTGTGTGTGTGTGTGTGTGTGTGTGTGTGTGTGTGAGGGTTCATACAGGTCCTTTAAATCCTTGAAAGTACTTGAATTTGCTGCATGCTAATTACAGGCCTTGAAAACCTTGAAAATCAATGTTTTTGTAGCTAAGTCCTTGGAAAGTACTTGAATTTAAATTTCCACTGATACACCTTCCTCCAATGGTTAGGTTTGCTCGATCACATCCTCCCCTCTCATTGAAGAACCCGAAACAAAAGACAGCAAGACACAAAAAAGAACAACAGGACTGTGACAGCCCTGTGCGCAGCTGACATGTACATATACCCTTGTGATTTTTTAAGATTTGCCCCAAAAAGAACAAAGAAATTCATAAAAAAAAATCAAAAAAATCAATGGAGTGTGACCGTTTGAACAAATCTGGTAGAGATTCACCCAAGGTACATTACCACCAACTTTGAAGTCAATCTGACTGACGGTTTCACAGACGAAGTCAAAAATGTGAATTTGCATTAGAATGCCCATTGACTAGTATGGTAATCTACAGGAAAGGTGCATTAACCAATAAGTACCTGAATTGAAAAAATCGTTAAAAATCAGGAATCTTCAGCATTCCCACCAAGAGAACAACTATGTTTGACCCTTCCACAAGGAACGTATCCACCAAGATTCAGCTTAATCTGAGAGACGGTTCTGGAGAATAAGTAAAAAAATAGCAAAAACAAACAAAAAAATCATAAAAAATAGAGAAAAATTGCAGCGCCACCTGGTGAACAAATTAAGAACGAGGAGTGTCCCTGCGCAATATCACAGCGATTGGTTGAATGGCTTCGGAGAAGAATTTTTTAAGATTTGCTCTGAAAAAGCACAAAAAAATTGATAAAAAAATGAAAAAAATCACTAGAGCATGACCATTTGAACAAACTTGGTAGAGACCCACCCAAGGCACATCCCCACCAAGTTTGAGATGAATCTGGCTGACGGTTTTGGAGAAGTCGACATTGTGAATTGTGGACGACGGACGTCTCCTTTGAAACTTAAATGGTTCATACACTATTCCACCATACCGACACTGGTATAAACAGGTAAATAGTAATGCAATTTTTAGCACCATAAAGTTGACTAGAAGTGTTATGAGGTAAAGTGTACTAAGGTATAAGCTGGAAGCCATCTCTTCCACCACACTGGATGAAGGTTGAAAAGATAGAAATCTGCTCCATCTTGACATATTTCGACTAATGTTCTTGAGTTAGTGTTGTATTTTTTAGGTATTTGGTCATATCTGTGGAAACATTGCAACAAAGTTTTGTGTAGTTGTATTTTATAACATTTGCGTTGTAGTTTTTTAGAACAAAGTTCTGACTCTATTGACAAAATCGCTAAAAAGTGTGGTGTTTCTAGCAATACGTACCACTTGTCTGATACAAACTCCATATGTAGACGGACGGACGGCGAATGGCTGGTCATAACATAAGCTGAGCTGACTGACAAGTCAGCTGAGCTGAAAATCAATAAAGTTGGAAAGTCCTTAAATTTTGGTACGAAGGTCCTGGAAAGTCCAGGAAAAGTCTTTGAATTTGAAAGCTGCTAAGCTGTATGAACCCTGGTGTGTGTGTGTGTGTGTGTGTGTGTGTGTGTGTGTGTGTGTCTGTGTGTGTGTGTGTGTGTGTGTCTGTGTCTGTGTGTGTCTGTGTGTGTGTGTCTGTGTGTGTGTGTGTGTGAATATGATGTGCTGTCTTTAGCACAAAGTAACATTGTTGCAAGGGGTGCAGTATCAATCAATACAATTCATTCAAGCACCATTTCATTATAATCTGGTTGAAGTCCTATAAATCACACTGCCTATGCATAGTGTGTGCAACAATCTAGCCTTCTTCTAACTGTATTCAGATTTCTTTTTTAGCGCCATTTGTTGAATTTGTCAATAAAACAATAGTCTCATCAGCACAATTGGAAATCAATCTAAGCCAACAACAGCTCTAAAATGCAGGGCCGGATTTGACCCCCATCCATAACATCAACTACCATCCTCCCATCCACCCCCGTGTATTCCCAACCCTCACCTCCATAGGCCTGTAACGTGAAATGACCCCCGTGTAAATAAACTGTGACGGTTTTAGAGAGTAAACTAGAAAAAAGATTTGCTTCAAAGAAAATCTGCCAGTGAGCCTTCAAAAGTTGTAAATATTAAATTAAATTTTATCCTTTGGTACTTCACATTACATCAAGCTTTTGGGTGGATGCAAATTTCAAAGTCCAAAGAACCTTGACCTTTGACGTTAACAGGTCACATATAAATTGCACAGTGTTACAATATCCACAATTTTAGCCCAACATGAACCAAATCGGATGAAAATTGACCAAGTTATGGCAAGATGAAACTTTCAAAGGGCCAAATGACCTTGATCTTTGACCTTTAGAGGTCACAGGTAGGATTCAAGAGTGCAGTGTTACAATAGCTACAATTTGAGCCCAACATGATCAAAATTGGATAAAAATTGACCAAAAGTTATGGCTAGAAGAAAGCCACCATCGAAAGTGGTCCAAAATTGACCTTGAGATGACCTGTACCTGAAGTGAACCTTGACCTTAATAATGACATTTTGGCCTAAAATTGACCTTTGACCTTGACATTTGAGATGACCTTTGCCTTGCTATGATCGAACTCCTATACACTCGGAACCACATCTACTATATGTATATATATATATATATATATATATATATATATATAAGATATTGAAAATTTGAAACTTCAATTAGCCCTCATTTGCATGATTTTGAAAAGCATGACCTCTCATTATAAAAAGGCGAGACTTCATCTATAGAAGTATAATTGTGTCAGAGGAGTTTATACATGGCATACTTTTCAAATGAAATGTCGGATAAATTTGCCTGTAACGAAAGAAAGAAGAAAAAAGGACAAAGAAAGAGAGATAAAAAGAAAGAAAGAAAGAAAGAAAGAAAGAAAGAAAGAAAGAAAGAAAGAAAGAAAGAAAGAAAGAAAGAAAGAAAGAAAGAAAGAAAGAAAGAAAGAAAGAAAGAAAGAAAGAAAGAAAGAAAGAAAGAAAGAAAGAAAGAAAAGCAATATATCTGTGTTGGCACACCGACATAAATAGTTACCAGAGACCGGTGTTTCTAGCCTTAGCTTTAATCCAAGTTTTTCCCACTCACTTGATTTCCATCTCGTAAATATGACTGTTATCTCATAAACATGACTCTTATCTCATACATATGACTTTCCATCTCATATTTACGACTTTAATCGTCAGTGCGACTTATCTCATTCGTACGCGATTAAAAAGAATGAAAGCAAAGTTGGCAGCAATGAGCCACCAGGGTACACTAGGAAAAAATGTTTAAAATGTGCAGCATTTTACTTACTTACTGTTGTTGGCATAGCCTGTCAATGTATAACATGTTTTAATATGACATACAGTCAAATAAGATATAGTAGTGTACTAAAAAATACGGGGACGCACTGCTAAGCTTTCATTAAATGAAAATTACACATTCATCACCGTTAAATTGCAGGGGAGCCCCTGCAACCACATGTCTTTTAGCGCAAGTTCCACAATGGAACAGTAGTACTGTACTGGGTCACAAGTGTATATAAAAACCCAATCCACAGGTGACAAAATGTCGTGTCACACTAAGACAATATCTAACTAGAAAAGATGATTTGTTGCATAGCAAATCAGTGTGTGTGTCTTCAAAGCTTATTGGTATGACAATGCACAATTTGTATTTCAGTACTACAGTCTATTATCGGTACGATAATGCATAATGGGTACTTCAAGTACAAGAGTGTATGATCTGTATGACAATGTTACGACAGTGTACAATGGGCACTTCAGTACTAAGTGTATGATTGGTACGACAATGTCACAAGAGTGCACAATGGGTACTTCAGTACTACAGTGTATGATCCGTAGGACAATGTTACAACAGTGTACAATGTGTACTTCAGTACTACAGTGTATGATCGGTACGAAAAATGTTACGAAAGTGCACAATGGGTACTTCAGTACTGCAGTGTATACAACCAGTTAGCGTTTTCAACTGATTTTCAGGAACAGTGTTGGAAAGCCACGCTTGACACAAGGCAGCCTCAGTGTAACAAGCTGCAAGTCTTACTTCATTGCACCCAGCTTACCTCTTGGATGATGAAAAATAGGTTTTCAAGTTCCTGGAAAGTACTCTAACTCAACTGAAATTCAATTTTACTACATAAACCTCTGTGTAACCCCAGCTATATGTCTTACACAGCTCAGCCAAGCTTGTGTGCAAGCCTCTCTGGTGTATGTGATGCAGGCACAACCTGTCAGTGTGCAAACAGAAGTCATACAACTTTTATGCATATTAATTGGCAACATCTAAAAATAGAGCTATGTCACAGCTAAGGTACCTAGTGTGGAGGGAGATGAAGGGGTGGCCCCACTTGATTTTTTACCAGTGGTTGTGCACATGTAGATGAAGCTCCTTCTTGGATCTCACTTGTTACTATTCCTTCCAGGTACAGACAACACATTACTCAAAGCCACACTGCATCTTCCACCATACCCCTACCCTATGATTCCACTTTCACCAACATGCTCGGTCTGTTGCTAGGGAACCAGCCTTGCCCCAATCTGAGGCTAGGAATTCCTAGTCTCAGCCCAAATTCAGATCGAATGCATGAAATGAACTTTATTAGCTGCATCACAATTACATTTGCAATATTTTGCTATAGATACAGAGACACAATACAAGCACAAATAAACAAAACATCAAACACAAATACTCAATACCACAGTGAAAACTTGCATCTTGACAAGGAACTCAAGGCGTAAAGAATTGCCAATCTACAAAAAAAAACAAAAACAAACAAAAAAACAAACAAACAAGAAACACTAAAATGCTCCCCTTTTGTCAACAACGGCCGAGAAAAAAGTCATCACAGAAACAATTTTATCACTATCGTCTAAATTCATTATAAATTCAAATTTATCTGTGTCATTTAAATCAGAGAAGGAAGGGAAAATATCATCTAAGGTGCTGTATAAATTTATTTGTTGGACGTTCAGGATCGTAATTTTTGCAGGTTGTTATTAAGTGTATCTCATCTTCTATTTCATTGCAATTGTCACACAGTCTTTCTTCTAACGGGATCTTGTGGGGTCTTTTATGCCTACCAGTTTCAATCTTTAAATTATGGGCGCTTATTCTAAATCGAGTGAAATTTTTCTGTAATGAACGGTCCTTAAGTAATAGTAGATATTTCTCCATTTCAAAGTTTCTTTTAAATTTTGTATAAGTTCTTAATTTTTTGTCTTCTCCGCAGTTATTTTCCATAGATTTCGCCCACTGAATATTGAATCTTCGTTTTAATCTTTTGTCCAAAATTTTTGAAGAAAATTCCTCAGTCTTATAGCCGACATTCTCCCACATTCTGTTGAAACCAAACATCTGGAATACATATCTTAATGACAATATCCATTTAAATTTTCCCGTTTCAATGTTATCAACGTTACAAAGGAAGCAGTCATAAAGCAATGTATCGGGTGTCATGTGCACAATTCGTAACCAATTCTTACACATTTTGGGATATATTTTAAGTGCCAGGGGATATTCACCTAATTCACTGAGTACTGCTATATTCGTAGCTTTCTTGTATACATACACCCAGAAACTGGATCTACTTCTTTTCACTTCATTTAAGTGTATCAATTTTAAACATCTTTATAAAAAGGCAAAATTCCTTGTATGGGGGGTACAATCATGCCAAATTTACAGTTTCTATGCATGGTAGTGAGAAAAGTGTCGGACAATTTCACTGGTAAAGAAGAAAGAGAAAGAAAGAAATATGTGTGTTGACACATTCTTTAATATCATCTTACCCCTTGACCTTTACATACACAAAAAATGTGGCTCTTGTTTTTGAATTCCATTGATCCAATATGTGTGTGTGTGTCTGCCTGTCTGTCTGTGTGTTTGTGTGTGTGTGTGTGTGTGTGTGCGTGCGTGCGTGCGTGCGTGCGTATATATATACACCTTAAGTTGGAATCGACAAGCCTATGTTTTACTTGGATGCCGTCGCGGACATGATAATGACACTATATTGATTACATCAGACCATCGATGCACATTTAATCCTTTATTTCTTATTGTTTCAAATATATGACCATAATATCTATCCTGTGTCATATTTGTCGGTGACATGCATAGCCCCTTGGGGCGACAGTGAAAGCCGGAAACCAAAGCAGAATTGGAGACGTGGTTGTAGTGGCAATTTATTGTTTTTAACGTTTTAATTTACGATTCATAACCACATCCACCATACTTTATCCTGATGAGTTCCCACTGAGAAGGAAAATCATGTGGACAGGTGTGTGTCCCATGAGTATGTCCAGGAAGCCTCCATGAGTATGTCCAGGAAGCCTCCATGAGTATGACCAGGAAACCTCCATGAGTATGTCCAGGAAGTCCAATCCTGTGTCACCACTCTACAGTCTTTCGGGCTTTTACTACGGGAAGATTATTCTAAGTTTATCTATTTAACTTACTACATTGCTGAGCAAGAGACTGTTGTTTACCAAATACATCAAGTCAAGAAATTGCTGCATGTTCTTATTCTGCCTCTGTTTCCTTGTTGTACCTTTGCTCATCATATTGCACAAGAGCAGTGAATTTTGTTCCAGACTGGATATTTGAAGAAATGTTAACATGATTAAAGAATATCAATATTCACCTGGAAACCAAGCAAAAACAAAAACAAAAAACAATAAAAAATACAAATGACACAAACAGAAAATGAGAATTCGCCCGCATGTGCTCAAGTTGCTTCAATGTGTGTAGCTGTTCCTCGGCGATAGCTGCAAACGGGCCGGGGAGAGCACGTAGTGCCATTACATACTTTGCTAAAGATCATTTACTGAAGAGTCCTCAAAAGTAGATACGGGTATGTACTTAAGTACACTATCAAAAGTCTATGTACACGCCTTCAGGGGTTATCATGCAAAAATACCAAATTCTCACCGAAATGATAAACCCACAACTTGACCCGAACATCATATTAACAAAAATCAAGGGGCTGATGGGAAAAGAACATTCGACGCCCCTTTTCGGCAGGAATGAATTTATCGTATGTTTGAACAGTCAGTCATCGATAAGGTCCCCTGATAGCTGCAGGCGAGCAGAACGAAGGGCTGGGGACTAAGCGATTGGCATTTCCATGCTGAAAATTATGGCGGGAAAATTTGACAGGAAATATTTTTGTCATGCATTCCTATGCTCCAGAAAGAAAAAAATTAAAACTAAAAAAGATTTGCTTCCGTCAAATCTGTCTGGGTGCCTTCAAAATGAGAACAGTTTGAAATGCTACTCTTTGCTATTGTTCAGTATAATCTAAATTTTGTACATTACGCTAATTTGCATAAATTAGAATGCTACAACTTTAGTCCTTGGCTCATTGGATGTGGCCATGTCACAAAATTATACAGTACAGTTTGAATGACACTACTACCTGTAATAGTTTTGAAGCTATTCAAGACTTTGATTTTGCGTATTTGCCTAATTTGCATAAATTAAAAGCATACAACTTTGTCTTATGGTTCATTGGATGCCGTTATGTCACATACCTACAAATTGAAGTTGGAATGGCACCTCTATGTGTAATTGTTTTGAAGTTATTCAAGGTTTAAATTTCTTGTGATCATCTTATATGCATAAGTTAAAATTGTACATTTTTGGATCATGGTTCATTGGATGCAGCTATGTCACAAACCCATAAATTGAAGTTGGAGTGGCACCTCTATCTATAATAGTTTCGAGCTATTCAAGATTTATATTTATGCATATTCACCAAATTTGCATAGGTTAAAATCATATAACTTTGGTTCATGGTTCATTGGATGAGGCTTTGCCACAAACCTATAAATTGAAGTTGGAATGGCATCTCTATCTATAATAGTTTTAGAGATATTCAACTTTTAAATTTTTCAATGCCCCTCATTAGCATAAGTTGAAATTCTGTTACTTTCATTCAATGTCGATTATATTGGCATGTGTCACAAACCTACATATGTCCATTACAATTTTGTGTCTATCTGCAACAGTTTGGAAGATATGGAGCTTTTAAAATTTAGAAAGGCCCTCATTTGCATAATTTTAAATATGTCAATTATTCTAAATCAGAGTCAACTTCCATACTAGCTCTGTTACCATGCCAAGTTTAAACATTGTATCTTGTACGGTGTCTGAGAAAAGCTCCGGACAAATGATGTGACGGAGAGAAGAAGAAGAAGAAGAAGAAGAAGAAGAAGAAGAAGAAGAAGAAGAAGAAGAAGAAGAAGAAGAAGAAGAAGAACAAGAACAAGAAGAAAAAGAAGAAAATGATGATGATGATGATGATGATGATGATGAAGAAGAAGAAGAAGAAGAAGAAGAAGAAGAAGAAGCAGAAGCAGAAGAAGAAGAAGAAGAAGAAGAAGCAGAAGCAGAAGAAGAAGAAGAAGAAGAAGAAGAAGAAGCAGAAGCAGAAGAAGAAGAAGAAGAAGAAGAAGAAGAAGAAGAAGAAGAAGAAGAAGAAGAAGAAAGAATTTTGAGAAAGCAGTATGTCTGGGTTGGCACCCAGACATACTGACTATTATAATAATATTTGGAATGACAGTTATGAGCAATAGACCCAATACCGCATCTGATTAAAAGATATCACTAAAACCTCAGACACCAACTAGCCATTTTGACAAATATATCAATATGTCTCTAAACGTTCATTTGCTTAGGGATGGTTCAACATTATCATCATTTTTGTATTAGTACCTAGGGTGCTAAATTTCATGACTCCCTCCCTCCACCCAAATTTGTGCTTTAAAAATGATGATTTTCTCAAAACGATCATAGCAAAATTGCACAAAATAGCCCAAAAATTGACCATCATTTTCCATATTCTGTGAAAGTGTACAGACCCATTTAACCCCCCCCCCCGTACTGTAAGTACTAATTCAAAAATGATGAAAATGTTGAACCATCCCTTAACAAGGTAAATTGTAGTTGCATTATACATTCTAAAATACAAGAAAGATACCTAACTGTCATAATTTAAAATGCTATGAATTATGTTTTGTTCAATGGTCAATATGTGCGCTTTGGATTTAATAATTTGAAATTGTTTACGATTTGAAATAATCAATGTCGCTTATTAGCATCATTGATAGTGCAACCTCTTCTGGTCAATATCCAACGGACGCGCAATGGTTAATATCAAAGTGGTTTGAATTGCTTATGTCTCTATCTTTGTTTTGAAAATACTCAAGACTTGAAATTTCATATGCATTAGGTTCACATAACTATAACCTCTTGTATAGTTTCCAGCAAAATACAAGAAAAAATGATGACAGAAAGAAAGAAAGAAAGAAAGAAAGAAAGAAAGAAAGAAAGAAAGAAAGAAAGAAAGAAAGAAAGAAAGAAAGAAAGAAAGAAAGAACTGTTTGTGCGCAGACACAAATACGAGTAAGTCTGACATAATAATCTCATTCTGAATTTTTCAAAGCATGCGAAAGATTTTCTTTAAAGTGTATAAACAAAAATAAATTTAATTGGTTGAACACGTAAAGTCAAACCTCTCAAAGTAAAAGTTGATTAGTCGTTTAAACACAAGACTTTAGGTCAGCTGTTCGTACGTCTGATGGACAATAAAGGTTATGAAGATCCGATTAACAGGTTATTTTCAAATGAATATTTCAACCGTTAAATGTACACTCTGTATAGTATGCATACTATGGGAATGAAATGAATACCATGTCCCCGAAGCAAGGGAAATCTGCTTCACACAAAGCACCCTGAAGCACTTTCGCAAAGTTTTGGTTTTGCTTTAATCAACTAGTATGTGTTATTTGACCCTGTTTGAAGGGAAATGGACGGATTTAATGTTGACGAGTTATTGTTAGGACTGAAACGACTGGTCAGCCCTATTGTGTACAAAAAGTATCCACTTTACTTTCAACTAAACATCTTTATTTAAGTAAAAGGAATTAAGACACATCGTCCATTTACTTGCCAATTCGGTTTCCTTACCTACAAATTCACCTTTCTCCTGTGCTCAGAGGGTATATTTACGTGTTGTGTGGGCTCGCTGAGCCAGATAGAAGTTGACAGGACAGCCATATGCCCCGACAGGATTCTATTCCTGCTCCGAGTTCAACAACATTGATTGCTGCATTTCCCCGTGACGCAACTGTGAAAGAACCGGTATGCCTTGAGAGAAAACGCCGGCTTAAGGCCTCTATTGGAGATTAGCATTCTTCGGTGGATGAAAAATCCTCGCAGGTTTGACACTTAAATTTGAGACGCTTGGTTATGTCAAAAACAAACACACACAATAAAGAACGGGTCCCCGTGAGAACTAGCATCTCGTGTTAACCTTTGACCTTTCCGTTTGGTTGTACGATCTTTTGAGTTTGTTACATCATTGTCGGCTTGCGTTTGCGTTGTTCGGTTCGACTGTATTTGCATTAAATCGACTGTAAAAAAGAAGACCTATTGAACTTAATTCTCCCTCAAAATCCTAGTTGCAGTATACATCGGTGAACAGCACGAGGCCCAACTCATCGCATTTCTTGTCTTCCAAATTCCCCAGCCATGAGCACCAAAGGTGCCAGAGCCGTGTGAAATTCTTCCGGGATTGTACTATTTTTTTTTAAAAGGCAAATGCATATGTTCACACAAATGGCAGACAAAGATGGGAATATTAATATTAGACAAGCTGCTCGTCTGTTTTGGCTCCTGCAGGACTGAAGTGCGTCTGCCTGGGAATCCTGGCTTGTACACATTGCCTCAACGTATGCTGTTTGCTATTCAGTTATCAGCCGACCTCGAGTAGCACTTCAATCCGTGACCCCACAAAATACTTCCTGTGCGTATATATCGCACCTGAAATCTGCTCCTTCATCATTGTTATTTTCCCACACTTACAAACGCGATAAATCACGTGGCTACGATATACCACGGAGAATGTGAGCTGCCCACGTGGGAGAAACTTAAATGAGATTCTGTATAATTGGACATGTCACAGTAACTTGCCAATGGACAAGCGGTAACGATAACTTCACCTCAGTTCTCCCAGGTGTGCTTCACTGATTCTTTTACAGTGAAAACTCATTATGATGACACCATAGGTTCCCTTAGAAATGTGTCAGATAACTGAACATATCAGATAAATGAATCAGACAACAACAAAAAATTTAACTTTTGCCATTCAAACCTTGTATCATAATAATGAACATGTCGGATATCTGAGTGTCTTTATAATGGGGTTTCGCTGTACATATCTTCTCCCATATGTTATAGTGCTGACGTAAAATGGCTATTTGTTTGACCTTTTGAGATCGTGAATGAGTAAAAGTGAATTAATCTGGCATAACAAGTCCCTTGAGTCACATAGAAGTCGACAAATGAAGGTAAATAATGCCCATGTGTCCAGTTTTTGTAGTTCTGCCAACAATCTGCTAAGGAAAGTCACAATTACATCCCTCATTTAAACCTCAAATTTGTCATTGTGAATTGACCATGTTTACAGCAACAAGTCCATGAATATGTAATAAAGTTTCAAACATATTACGGTTAGTAGGATGACAGTTAAGTTTTAAGATACTGACACATTGTAGTTCTACGCCGCAAATTCAGAATCATAATCATTTCTATACGTATTATTGCGTAGAAAAATATCCAAAAAGTACAAATAATATCAAAAATGTACAGAAACTAAATATCCGAAAGAGTTTGTATTGTAAAACATCCTTGAAAGAGATTTAAATTTTGGCAAAATTCCAAAGAAATGAACTTTTTTTTCAAATACTTATCAAAAATGAAGAGTTCTGCGAAAGTCGCTATTTTAAAAAATATGCCTTTTCCTTTTTGGGGGGGGGGGATATTTAAAAATGATATGGAGTTGAATTGAATGAAAAGAAAACAGATAAACTAAAATAAAGAAAAACACTTACATTCTATCTCTGATACCTGCCCTACCACGCACTACCCCATATTTGCCTTACCCCATACCTGATCTGGTATCATGCCTACACCATACCTACCCCGTACCTGATCTGGTCTCATGCCTACACCATACCTACCCCGTGCCTGATCTGGTCCCATGCCTACACCATTCCATCGCCCATTCACACTTCACCATCCATTCCTCTCTGAGATAAAGTCTGCCCTGTTTTCCCATGATTCAGGGTAGTCCCCCCCCCCCATGCTATTCCAAACCTCCCCCATATGTCCTCCCCCTCCCCCCCCCTCCATCCCCCTGGTATGTGAAAAAAACCATGGTCATTGCATATGCCAGGAGACGTTTAGTATGAGTTGGGTGCCATATTCAGGTCCCCACACCTACCCCATTACTCCATTCCACCTTGGGTACGCCCTATACCTGCCCCATTACCCCCATACACACACACACACACACACACACACACACATACACTTTCAGGTGACCGCACCCTCACTGAAGTCAAATTGTACCAGTTTAACATTGTGGGCATTGAACCCCATCACCTTCATTGAGCATCTGATGAACAAGCACATCATTATGAACATCGTACAACACACACACACACACACACGCACACATATATATATATGTGTGTGTGTGTGTGTGTGTGTGTGTGTGTGTACATTTACATAATATGGAATTAGTGTGATCCCCTGTGAAGTAAATGAGGCTTGGTAAATTGATAAGTTGAGTACCCAGTGGTTATATGGCAGAACTCATATATGTGATCTATCTCCACTGAAGTAAATATATGTACTTGATTGGAATGTGTTGTCGTCTTCAGTAATAAACAGCTTTAGGGTCATCTACCACAACCGCTCGGGAAAACTGCCACAATAGCTACAAACCTATTAAACATAGAGGTACCATTCTAACTTATAATTGCAGGTTTGTGACATAACCGCGCATCCGATGAACCATGAAGCAAAGTTGTAAGCTTTAAATTTATGCAAATTTGGCAAATACACAAAATGTAGATCTTGAATAGCTTGAAAATTACAGATAGTAGTGTCATTCAGAGCGCCAGAAAAAGTCGCTTACCCGGAAGTGAAATGCCACCAAAACGGTGACTGGGCCACCTTATGTTGAGGATTAATGATGACTAGTGGTCCAAAATTTTTCAGATTGAACAATTGTTAACAATGCAAAGGTGGTTGCAATGAATTTTGAGGCCTCCTATTTCCCAGAAGTAGTTTCTAGTGCTGCGAGTCCTTTCAAACTTTATTTCATAAGTTTGTGATATATAGCCACATCCAATGAACCAAGAACCAAAGTTCTA
Organism: Hermodice carunculata; assembly: GCA_964020975.1. Classification (NCBI taxonomy): domain Eukaryota; kingdom Metazoa; phylum Annelida; class Polychaeta; order Eunicida; family Amphinomidae; genus Hermodice; species Hermodice carunculata. The sequence goes on from OZ026614.1 coordinate 14,192,400, forward strand.
GCATTTTAATTTATGTGAATTAGGCTAATACACAAAATTTAGATTATGTTGAACAACGGCAAAGTGTAGCATTTCAAACTATTCTAATTTTGAAGACACCCAGACAGATTTGCTATGAAACAAATCTTCTTTCTAGTCTTTTCTTGTTTGTTTTTTTTTTTCTCTTGTTCTTTACGACCAAATTTGTCCTGAGTTTATCTCAAACATTTCTATTTTGAAAAACACCTAACTTGCCATGGGGACTGACCTACCAGTGAAATTGTGCGTATAGTTTGGAATAGTCATGATAATTACGGTTGTGCAACCTAGGGACATTTGAAATTTTAAAAGCTCGGTATTTTCCAAACTACTGTATATAAGTTTGTGGCAAAGCTGCATTCGATGAACCATGAACCAAAGTTGTATGATTTTAATTAATGAAAATCTTCACCTTGAATAGTTTCAAAACTATTATAGATAGAGGTGCCATTCCAACTTCAATATACGGATTTGTGACATAGCCGCATTCAATGAATCATGATCCAAAATTGTACAATTTTAATTTATGCGAATAAGATGAATACACAAAATTTAAATCTGTTATAACTGCAAAACTATTATATATGGAGGTGACATTCCAAATTCAGTTTGTATGTTGTGACACATCCGCATCCAATGAACCATAAACCAAAGTTGTAGGCTCATTTATGTAAATTAGGCAAATACACAAAATTAAAGTCTTGAATAGCTTTAAAACTATTATAGATACTGGTGTCATTTTAAATTTTGCATATTCACTTAATTTGCATAAAAAGAAAGAAAGAAAGAAAGAAAGAAAGAAAGAAAGAAAGAAAGAAAGAAAGAAATATCTCTGTTTGCACACAGACATAGACATAAATAGTTTATCTGAAACCCTAGAGGAACAACCGAACAATGTTCTTATTTTTTATTGTAGAATAACATAGGACATAAACATATTCTTTATGAATCATCCACATGCACAAGCCATGCAGGCGGTAGAAATTAGAGAAAGATAATGCGTTTGGTGCATATCAAAACATAACTACTGGGTCAAAGGCTAATTGGTCACCGAGAGAACTGATGTGTTTTTTGCCGACGGCACATTTCCTTTCCATCTGAAGTTATGCATACAGTTCAAAGGAATAACTGTAAACGACTTCCATGTGAATCGTCATGTGAGTCTAAGTGGAAAAAAATCAAAGCAAAGGTTGTCGTGGTAGTTTTTGAACAGATACTCAAGCAACTGTCAGATGGAGGAGGACAGCGGGGCCTACCCTCCTCTCCCTCTGGCCATTGGTCTCGTTGCGTGCTCCCATTGACAGCATGCCTGAGCAGTGCCTGCAAAATCCTTGCTTAGGTATGTCTGGGTGCCAACCCAGATATTTTGTTCTTCCCAGAGTTCTTTCTTTCTTTCTTCTTTACGACCAAATTTGTCCGGAGTTTTTCTCGAACACTATTATTCAGAAAACCACCAAACTTGCCATGGTGACTGACCTACCAGTGAGATTGTGCATATCATTTGGCATAGTGATGATGTTTAAAATTATTCAAATTAGGGGCAATCAAAATTTTAAAAGCTCTACATCTTCAAAAACAGTATACATAGACACAAAGATTAACTTACACATGTAGGTTTGAGACATCTGTCAATCTAATGGGCAAAGATCAAAGGTTATAGAATTTTAAATTCTGCTAATTAGGGGCACTTGAACAATTTTAAAGTTTTATATCTCCAAAAATATTATAGATGAAGATGCCATTCCAACTTCAATTTAAAGGTTTGTGACATAGCCACATCCAATGAACCATGACCCAAAGTTCTAGCATACTAATTTATGTAAACTAGGTGAATATACAAAATATAAATCTAGAATATCCCCAAAATTATTATAGATAGAGGTGTCATTCAATCCAATTTCAATTCATAGGTTTGTGACATAGCCGCATCCAATAAACCATGAACCAAAGTTGCAGGATTTTAATTTATGCATGTTAAAGAAATATACAAAATCTATATTCGAATAGCTTCAAAACTATTATAGATACAGGTGTCTTTCCAACTTCAATTTATTGGTTTGTGACAAAGCTGGATCCAAAGAACGATGAATCAAAGTTGTACAATTTTTAGTTCCGAAAATTAGACGAATACACAAAATTCAAATATTGAAGAGCTTTAGAACTCTTCTCATTTGACGGCACCCAGACAGATACGCTGCAAAGCAAATCTTTTGTAGTTTACACTGGTGTTATCCACCAATACCTTTGAGTCCTCATGCATGAAATAACCTTTACAGCAGTTTTGTGATGCCTCCGATGCGTTTTGGGGGAGAATTTAGATAAATTAGTGTGGAGCTTGACACAAAAAAGTATTTACGCCCATCTTTACAACACCTTCATTACTGAGTCCATCCCATTACAAGCTTGGATGAGTCTTAACCAGAAGCAGAGCGCACGCCTACGGTCGGCAGTCCCATTGATCTTTTGTTTGGCCACATGATGATGTTCATTAAAACATATTCACTCCTTTAATTAGCAAAACTGGTGAATGAGCTACACAAGCAGGAAGAGACCACAGATCTGATTATTGATCTAAGGACGCCGACCATACCAACATTACAACTATTGTCTAAATTGTTCATGATTGCCTGAAGTTGTACTGGGGTCTGCACTCCTGTGACAATAGTTTTGTGGCCACTCCGATAACACAGGGTGACCCACATGTTCAACAAAGTCATAAAAGCTTGCTCAAGGCCTCTGCGAAAAAAATAAGTACCCACCCTTAAACCTGATTGATGCTACTCAATAATTCAAAGCGAACAAAATATAAGCTTTTGCGGAAAGAATAATTTAATAGTAAAATAGATCCAATAGAAGACATTTTTTTCAGTTCAGCCCTTGTTGAACAGACGTCAAGCTTTAGGTTCATATACTAAATGGCAACGCTGTTGAATGAATGAATGAATGAATGAATGAATGAATGAATGAATGAATGAATGAATGACTTTATTACTGCACCACAAATACAATAAATGGTAATCTGTAACCCAATACACTAAACAATACACTATACCACAACAGTACAATACAACACAGTACATTACAAAAATCCCTGATACGTATGCCTTAGGGGCAGCTCCCCCCCCCCCCCCCAAAAAAAAACCCCGGCTCAAAGTATCGTAGGTTTTAAATGACTTCAGAGTACTATAGTGTACCTCTGATTTTCACTGTTTCCGATATAAATTTTGTAAGTTGCCATATAATTTCAATTTCGTCACATTTCATAAGTTTCATGAATTTGTTTTCGGACGATAAATGGTCAAAATCTACGATAAATTTACTCTGAGTATCAAATAATCTATTTCTGGCTTCTCTAAACTTTTGGCAATTTACAACGTAATGAAATTCATCTTCGACTTCCAAACACGAATCACAAATTCACTCATCAATGGGAACCTTAACTGGCCTTCTATGTCTGCCTTTTTCAATGTTCAAATTATGTGCGCTTATTCGTAATCTGGTCAAGTTTTTCCTTTCGTTCAAATTCTTTAATACAATTAGGTACTTTTCTATTTTGAAATCTGATTTAAATTTCGAATAGGTTCTCAACTTTTTATTTGGATAGGCTTGTTTAAGGAAGTCATTCTGCCATTGAAGTATAAATTTCTCTTTTAATAATTTCTCTATTAAATTGTGTGAAATTCCCCGTATTCATCACCGTCATTGTTCCAAATATCATTACAACTAATTAGCGACATTGTAGTTTTGATATTGTTCAACCAGGTCGAGTTATTCGATGCCAGCAATTCAACATTACATTTGTAAGCATCGTATAAAATTTCATGTGAATCAGAATTTCTTATGCGGTGCCATTTCTTACAAACACTTTTCATTATTTTTAACAAATATGGATATGCTCCGAGCTCACTCAGTACAGCAATATTAGAGGCTTTTGAATTCACTCCCAGAGTGTACTTAAGAAAACTCAGATGCAACTTTTCAAACTCCGCCCTAAAATATCCACTAATATCATCCCCACCTATAACCTGTTGAAACGCTGTTCCGGAAAAATTTGAACAAGCACAAGGTATGGCGCACAAAAAATTATTGCCAAGTGACATAAACAGATTTTATTACATAGCATAAGATGTCTAGTTACCGATGGACCATGGGAGCTCTCTCTCTCTCTGTCTCTCTCTCTCTCTCTCTCTCTCTCTCTCTCTCTCTCTCTGTCTCTCTCTCTCTGTCTCTCTCTCTCTCTCTCTCTCTCTCTCTCTCTCTCTCTCTCTCTCTCTCTCTCTCTCTAAGGGGTGGCTCCACCTGACCGAAAATTTAAATTTTGTCTTACCTCAAATATGATTTGGTTCTTTGCTTTCGAACAATGATTACTTCCATACATGATTATGAATTGTAATCTGTTTCTTTGGATAAAATAAACTGGGCATTCGAAAAAAAAATAATAACGAAAAGCCGTTTCAGCTAGCGCACCACATGTGCAGGCAGGGAAACTTAAGAGTCCTATTGATATTACTCATGTCCTGATTCAACTGGATGCAACCCATCCTGATCCTTACATGGAAAATATTTAGTCTTCTACTACAAATGTAAAACTAGAAAAAAATTTCCTGCAAAGAAAATCTGTCTGTGTGCCTTCAAAAGTTGTAAATATTAAATGCTACAACTTTTATCCTTTGGTACTTCACATTACATTAATCTTATGACTGCATGCAAATTTCAAAGTCCAAATGACCTTGACCTCTGATCTTTACAGGTCACATGTAAATTGCACAGTGTTACAATGCAAACAATTTAAGCCCAACATGAACTAAATCGGATGAAAATTGACCAAATTATGACAAGATGAAACTTTCAGAGGGCCGAATGACCTTGACCTTTTCCCTTTGAGGTTACATGTTCTCATAAAAATGTGCAGTGTTGCAATACCTACTATTTGAGTCCAACATGATTAGAATTGGATGGAAATTGGCCAAGTTATGACTGGATGAAACTTTCAAAGGTCCAAATGACCTTGACCTTTGACCTTTAGAGGTTACATGTAAGCTTAGAAAATGTGCAATGATACAATAGCTACAGTTTGAGTCCAACATGATCAAAATTGGATAAAAATTGACCAAGTTATGGCTAGAAGAAAGCCAACAAAGTGGCCTTTGACCTTAAAATGACCTTTGACCTTGATATGACCTCTACCTGAAGTGAACCTTGACCTCAAAAATGACATTTTGGCCTAACCTTGACATTTGAGATGGCCTTTACCTTGCTATGATCGAACTCCTATACACTCGGAACCACATCTACTATAGTATATAAGATATTGAAGATTTAAAACTTTAATTAGCCCTCATTTGCATAATTTTGAAAAGCATTACCTCTCATATTGAAAAGACCAGACTTCATCTACAGATATATAATTGTCCCAAGTTTGGAGTTTCAACGTGTAATACTTTTCAAACGAAATGTCGGACAAATTTGCCTGTAAAGAAAGAAAGAAAGAAAGAAAGAAAGAAAGAAAGAAAGAAAGAAAGAAAGAAAGAAAGAAAGAAAGAAAGAAAGAAAGAAAGAAAGAAAGAAAGAAAGAAAGAAAGAAAGAATTCCTAGAAAAAACAATATGTCTGTGTTGGCACACAGATATAATAAGTCGTTTGTTTTCGGTTCATCTCTATCTAGTTCACGTTGAAATGATTCTGCATTTGGGTTCAGTCAGTTTCTATTTAGACTTAACACTGTATTGATTTCAATGTTACATTACCAGGAATTAGGTTACATAAGTACGCATATCCATTGATCATTTTGTAAAAAAGTTTTAATCTATGTTTCTTTACGTTCCAAAATGATTCTCCTACCCAGTTTCACTGTGAAGTTTAGTGTAGCTTGTACAACGCATTGATCCCGTCACCGTACCGGCTGCAGCTAGTTGAACACCCTTGAACTTGATTATGACAAATTGGATGCACCTATAGCACAAGCCTATTAATTAAAGTTGGGATGGTACCCATAACTTTAATCATTTAAAGATATTAAACAATTGAAATTCAAATTGCCATAACTTGCATTATTTTCCACATACTGACTATTCCAAACGCGATGCTTAATTTCAATGCTAAATCAATAACGGCGCAAAATTTATCATTTCTCGCTGGTATTATGTCCGAGAAAAATTCCGAACAAAGGTGCCTGTGACGAAGAAATAACTAAAGTGGGAAAACAATTGCCCTAGATAAAATCTGTCTATGTGCCTTAAAAATTAATATGATTTAAAATGTTCTAATTCAAAATGTTGTAAAAGTTTTGTTCAATGGTAATCAAATGTATCTTGACCACAGTCTTTGAATTCAAATTGTCCCTTAATCTTTAACAGGTTTAAAGTGGGGAACATTAAAATCTTTTGAGTGTCCCTGACTAGCACAATTTCAAATTTTGCAACTTTCATTTTAATTTCATCGGACGTACATATATCACAAACAAGTCAATTAATGCTGCAACTGACACCTCTATGTAGAATGAATTTGAAGATATTCTAAACTTAATGCTCAGAAGTATGCCTAATTAGCATGAAATCAAATTTTAAGTCTTTCACTTTCATTTCATTGGATGCACCAATAGCACAAACCTAAAAAGGAATTTGGATTGACCTGCAATAATTCAAATACAAAAACGAAACAAACAAAAAACAAACAAACAAACACACAAAAACCATAATATAAGGAAATTGGTATCTTAGCCTAGAAGGTAAGATATTACTGTTAATCATACATTGCATGATGACTTCATTGACTACTAGGAGTATTTCAAACTTGAAATTTTGAATATCTTTACATAAGTGTAATTCTGGCTGCTGCTCGTATGTATAGGCGGTATGGTGCATCTAATGAAGGACATATACTTCCAGTAGTTAAAATCATGCTATTAGAGACATTCCATATTTCAAAACTTAACATAACATCAGTAGTTACACTCAGATGTATATATATATATATATATATATATATATATATATATATATATATATATATATATATATATATATATATATATATATATATATATATATATATATACAATTCCAAGGTATATTATACAGTAAAACCTCTTCATAGAGGGCACCGTTGGAACTTATAAAACGTGCCCACTGTACAGAGGTTCCCACTCAAGTGAGGGTCAGCCTTTCACATTTTAAAACTTGAATACCGTCAAATTTGAATTTAAAATCTTGAATTCTTTCGAAAAAAAAATAGAGGAAAGAATGAATGCATGTTACTTCAAAAACTTACCCGTATACTTACCTGTCCGACCTCCAACCTCCTGCCTTATTGTTCGAACCCTCCGCCAATCAAAGTCAACCTCTGGCTTTGCTAATTCTTTTCTTCCGGATGCCATTGAGCGATCGAGAGTCCTCTTTTCTCGCACAAGGAATTCTTCACTTCTCTAAATCTTCAAAACCTGAGCCTTGAAAACAGTGCCAGCTACAGAACATGTTCCTGATTTCTATCCCACACAAAGTTGCGCTTGATGTATTCCAAATTAAACTTTGATCTTTAAAAGTGAATATTATTCCTTAACCGATATGTACCTACTCATCACCATTGAAGATTCAAAACACTTTGTTTTATACTGTCCAGACTACACTTCTATGAGACACAAACTTATTAACGTTGTTATCCGTGTAATAGTCTTATTACTCACACAGCAAGTAACATGCTAGTTGGATTATGCGTATTTGATAGTGACGAGTTCTTAGATTCCTGATTGTCAAAATATGTTAAGATGTCCAACAAATACTGTCGACTCAAGATTCAGATTTAGATTCATTATATTCGACGTAGAAGTGAATACATTGTACACATTTTGGTAATTGCGCAAAAACGTATATGAGAAAAACAGGATAGATAATAGTGAGAATGGAATTACCATACAAAAATTGTAGTCAGGATGACCCTGCTAAGGATGATAAACATCCGCTTCCGCAAGGGTCACCTACGAAAAGTTTACTTGTATGTTACACCTAGTTTCAACAGAGGTTCGGTCCATTACAGAAAGAATAAGACAAAAAAAAACTCCGGCATTTATAAACAAGATTTCAGGTATGAAATAGCCCAAGGCGTTTCAATGATTGTCTCTTACTTTGGTGGTAAACAATACCCATTTGACGTATTTTTCATTAATACATTATAGCAATATTCAACTTCATTGTAACATATTGGTATCTTCGATTTGTATTTTGACTTGTGTGTCATGTAAACACCTGTGTGTCACTCCATGTGTGGAAGACGCATACACTATTAGCATCTCGATGGCAATTCAGTTAAAATAAATACATTTTCAAGCTAAACTTCTGTGCATAGGTTATTGGCCATTGCATATCTTATACATATAGGGTATAGAAATGCAACTCTAGCTTCTATGCCTATGTCATTGGCTGGTGCTTACCTCATGAGTGTGGAACAAAGTCGTATTGAAGGAATTTATTATTCATGAAACATTTGAATAACTCAAAAACTATAACAGATAAAAAAAATGGCACTATAACTTTTACCCGTGTGCTTTTGATCAGTGCGCAACATACTGAATATTACCAAAAAGACAGAGCATTTTTAATTAAGCTAATTGGGGTCACTTATAATTTTTAATCTTTTATATATATACAAAATGTACCATTCTAACTTTCACAAACGATTCAACTTCGTCACACAGATTGCTGCCAAGAAAATCTTTTATTCTAGTTACTTGTTGGACTCTCTTCACCAAAAAACCTGAGTTTGTTAGCTTTATGACATATGGAACAAAAGGTAAATTGCGTCCATTCTCAGTTTCCACAATCTGCTCTCGTATGGTACCTGTGTGCGTGCTGGTACCTGAATGAAAGGTTCGTTTGCAAAGATTAAGAATCCAGTATCGTTAATTCAATTCCGAACACTCACATAATTTTCACATAATCTTTATTGACATAATTTTTTTTACAACGATATGGTCCCACATAGACATATCTATGACATGAACACAAAAAAGACAGCCGACTTAAGGCTAAAGAAAAACGTACGCACACAAAAAGTGTAAGAGTCGGTTTTACCATAATTGATTAGACTGGTTGAAAAAAAAAATGAAAGGAAATGGATAGCATTTAATTTCAGTTACAATCCCACATGCGGTCTTCTTTATTCAAAAATGTTATTTACAAAATCGAGTATTGGCCAATATATATATTTTTTTAAATTTTCACCAAGTACATAGATTCATTGTGAAAGAGATTTTGTCGAACGAAAGTATTATGCCCCTTCTTTTTAAACAGATTAAATAGAAGATAAATCTTTTTATACGATGATCACACAGACATCCATCGACTGTTTTCATGTGATGTCCGTTATCAAAACACAAAAATGAATAATATCTTGACCACCAATCATTTATGTATTTGTCTCAGGATGTGTCCTAAAATCTCTATATAGATAAGTGCCCGCTTCACTGATGTGTCGTGCCCTTATAGGACATGGGCATCCTGCATAACGTAAACTGCTCAAAAGTTCAAATGTTACATACAACAAGGCCTTCGATCAAAAAATGCATACGGTCGGACAGGAAAGTTACACCAGATCAAGACGTTTGATAACGCATGGAAAAGTGGTTGTCAGTAGTTGCAACACAAATCGCAGAAATGTAAAGACAGCTGCACATGTCAGAAAATTGTTCAAAGACAGCCTCCAGTACAGATTATGCTGAATTGAAACTATTGAAGACCGCTCCTGGAAACTAATTTGCAGTATAGAGACAGATCAAGGGAACAAAGTATGTCATTCTGGTGACATTATCGTTCTGTGTTCACGGAAATGTTCTCTTTTCTACCCACAGAGTTTGTTTTCTGGTTCCCTATTCAAGGGGACCATGTGTACATAAATACTTAGGATTCCCCTGTCGATTCATCAGCCACAACATTGGAAAGACTCGTATTGTCATAGTAAACTCAAAGAAAACAAACTAATCATGTGTAATGTAACTGTTTACTTTTAATTAATCGTGCTAGACGGGCATCCTTCCTTGGAGGCAATCAGCAAGAAGACCAGACAGAGATGTGTCCATTAAACACGTACCAAGGGAGAAGCTGACGGTTTTTCACTTGCGCTTTCTAAAAGCAATGAACGGGTACCGTGTGGTCGGGTGTCAACTGAATCTTGCTTGGCAACGTAGTATGGCAATCAAGTTGAAACAACGTGTCATTTTCGCCTGCTTTGCAGACCCAGGGCCATGAACTTTTGGATTGGCCCCTCGCCATGCAGACACAAGAATGACCCAGCTGAGTGAACTCTGAAGGCAAGTGTCGTTCCTACATTTTGTGCTTGTTTTGACGGGTTTTTCCCTCACGTTTTTCTGTGTTATTTATATTGACGTTTAGAACATTTTTTTTTAGAAACAAACTGGTTGTCCTCAGTGTACTTTAGCAGAGAACTGTCGCTCGATTCACGTGTAAAATGAGGCATGATTACATTATGTTTCACGTCTGTCCATGTAATAACAATAATGATGATGATGATGATGATGATGATGATGATGATGATGATGATGATGATGATGATGATGATGATGATGATGATGATGATGATGATGATGATGATGGTTGTAGTATCAGTTGTAGTAATGGTAATGCTAATAGTTGTGATAATGATAACTGTAGATTCATCAAACACCCAGAAATCTGGAAAGTGAGAACAATTTCAAGTGATGTAAAACACCACACAATACATCCAAATAAGAAGCGTGGCGTTCCGATATTATGAAAACGACTTTTCAATGTCCTTAAATAAGGAGAGCAACCAATTTTGGCTGCTCCGAAAAAAACTCAAGTGACACACTTCATTCATGAATGCACGATAACAGATGATGTAAATAAGAGGTAATGCGACTATAATTGTATTGTATGGCTTACCATGGAGCTAGTAGTTCCATGGGCTTACATACAGCAGCAGGTTACAGACCACAGATGTGATTGGAGATAGTCCGTAATTGTGAAAATACCGTGTTTTCAGCATGTTGTAGCTTCTGTTTAAATAAAGTTAGCAAAGTCAGGTTTGCTGCATCACAGAGTTGCTTCATTGATGGTCTTATAGGTGCACTGTCTTCCAGGCCAGGTGGGAACTTTATGGTGAGGAAGGACAATGATGTGACCCCGGCCAGAGCACAGTTCATACACCTGTATAAAGCTGACATCCAAGTGTTGTTTCGTATTTCAATTATCACGAAATAATGAGCTGGGAATTGTATGACAAAAAATTGTCCGTGTTTTTCTCACATTTTTATCTATTAAATACCGTTGAAGAAATTTTAAAATACCAAAATGCTGCTTTTTTAGACTGGAAAATGCTAATGTGAAAAATAGAAGGATTTATAACTGTAGTCTGTGGCCAGCAAGGACCCTACAATCTTGTGAAAGGCTTCAAGCAATCAAGCACAAAGGGGTAATCTTCTTGCTGGTTTCTCTGTGTTATTCGGTCGTTGTGTATACATTAACCTGAGCCACCCCAAGCTACCATGCAAACATTGACCCAACGTTGATCGAATGTATTATGTGTATGTCACCCATAGGTCGTTTTGCTTATACAACTGACTGGACCCAACCTGTATCCTGGGAAGTCTAGCACCTCCATGTGCATCTAATCCGATTAAAATACTTATTAAAAATGATATGTTATTATTGACTGAGGATATGACGTTCATAATTTCGTGGTTATCCCGTTCATAAATCAAGATCAGAAACAATAGTAATTGTGCAACAAAAGTTAACAATGTTAAGTGTATGCTGTCATGGTCGGCCTTGTACTTATGACGTCAAACATGTATGATACAACACAGGGACAATGGCATTTATTCGCAGAGCTGTCGAGTACGCGCGAGCGCCCGCCCGCGTGTGTGTGTATGTGTGTGTGTGTGTGTGTGTGTGTGTGTGTGTGTGTGTGAGTGAGAGAGAGACAGAGAGAAAGAGAGAGAGAGAGAGAGAGAGAGAGAGAGAGAGAGAGAGAGAGAGAGAGAGAGAGAGAGAGAGAGAGCTCGTACTAAGATCTATCATTGTAAAGTACTGGCTGTCTTAGATTTCAGGTAATGTCGAATCCATTGAGGCTATTTATGTCTGTGTGCCAAAACAGACATATTGTTTTTATAGGAATTCCTTCTTTCTTTCTTTATTTCTTTCTTTACAGGCAAATTTGTCCATTTCATTTGAAAAGTATTACACGTAGAAACTCCAAACTTAGCACAATTATACTTCTATGGATAAAGTCTGGCCTTTTTATAATGAGAGGTCATGCTTTTCAAAATTATGCAAATGAGGGCTAATTAAAGTTTTAAATCTTCAATATCTTATATACTATAGTAGATGTGGTTCCAAGTGTATAGGAGTTCGATCATAGCAAGATAAAGGTCATCTCAAATGTCAAGGTCATGTCAAGGTCAAAGGTCAATTTTAAGCCAAAATGTCATTTTTGAGGTCAAGGTTCACTTCAGGTAGAGGTCATCTCAAGGTCAAAGGTCATTTTACGGTCAAAGGCCACTTTCGATGGGGGCTTTCTTCTAGCCATAACTTGGTCAATTTTTATCCCATTTTGATCATGTTGGGCTCAAACTGTAGCTATTGTAACCCTGCACATTTTTAATGACATTTTGGCTTAAAATTGACCTTTGACCTTGACATGGAAAAAAAGAAAGAAAGAAGAAAGACAGAAAAGAAAGAAAGAAAGAAAGAAAGAAAGAAAGAAAGAAAGAAAGAAAGAAAGAAAGAAAGAAAGAAAGAAAGAAAGAAAGAAAGAAATCCTAGAAAAACAGAAAAGTGTGCGTTGACACACACACTTTAAATATGAATCATAACTCAACATTTTGTCAAATCCACAGCAACGAGCCCAAGTCACCAGGTTAAGAACTAGTGCACACAGGCTACTTATAGAAACAGGCAGATGCCTGTGAGTCATGGATTGTGTGCACAATGTGATATGGACAAGGTTGAAGATGATTTCATTTTTTGTGTGAATGTCAAAAATATGATGCATTACGAGAAGACCTCCTGTCACAAGCTATATCTGTTACCAGCCCATTTAATACATCGTCGAAAGAGCAAAAGATCTTTTACATATTTAATCAGAACCAACACTGATCAGTACACTTGGTCTTTTGTGAAAATGTTTTTGATCTCAAAACTGAATTATGCAGCACTATTGGCATGTGAAAGAACAGGTATGTTGATTATGAACTGGGTAGCTGTGTATGGTATTGAAATATCTAGTTATATTTATGTATTTATTTTACTGTTTCTCGATGTTTGTATGTAATTTATGTAATAGTTCACAAGTTGTTAATTTTTTCCTTTTCTCTTCTCGCCTTATAAGGGGCACTTTGTATCATGACAAAAAAAATAATTGTAACTGTTAGGCCCTAGACGGCAGCATTGGTTGAATAAAAAACTTGAACTTGTGTCGATAATAACGGATCCTTGGCCCATGGTTACAATTTAACACCAATAAGTATTACCTATTGGATTTATTGTGATGTTTATTTTGGCTTTGAGTGACCATGAAAGGTCAAACACACTGGCTTATATTTTGGTAATAATGGATTGCGTCAGTTTTCATTGCAAAAATGATAACTAAAACACCTGAGTGAGTGAGGACTTTGATATTGCAAACACCGATGATAGTCTTACAGAAAAATTACCTATTATTTTGATGATAACAGGATCACCAAAGTCTCTGTATCGTAGGTAAGCTGAACACAGGACTGACACAGTCCTGAAGTTTTTTAATCACCTGGCTAGTTTGACAAAAATAACATATTTCACATGGACTCTGCCCATGCAAACGGATGCTGCCGGGTACTAGTTAACGAGGTTCCGGAAGACTTGCTGAGCTCCGTATGTTTTCTCGGATACGCCTGTTTCCTCTTACATTACGTTTTGGGCTAACTGAATAAAATTTGCCTGTTGACCCTGAGGAAGTACAGTCTTTGACTGAACAAGCTCTCCGGTAAAGATGTTCTATTATTATCATTATCATTATCATCATCATTATCATCATCATCATCATCATTATTATTATTATTATTATTATTATTATTATTATTATTATTATTATTATTATTATTATTATTATTATTATTATTATTATTATTATTATTATCATTATTAAAAGGCTTAGACGACAATAACTGAATATGCTCCTACCGCTAACGTCTCAGCTCACTTACTGAACTGCCATTGGCGGAAGCTTTCCGCATATTCTGTTTGTTGAGTATAGTATAAACAAGGAAAACTGGTGATACCCAATTGCACTCTTTAGGTAAAAAATTAAATCATTGTTCAGACAGCGACCTGGCAATAATATGTGAAGAATCCATTAATCATAAGACTCTAGCTCCCCCATGTAATTTCTAGTATTTTTGGCTTTGTTGGTGGTGTTGTGTATTCTTGAACGGTTAATACTTTCAAAACAAAACAATACAACACAAACTAGGAAAGATGATTTGCTGCACAGCAAATCAGTGTGTGTGTCTTCAAAGCATATTGGTATGGCACTGTACAACTATTCCATAATACAGGGGTAGAAGTTGGAATGGCTTCTCTATCTTTTATTGCTTTGAACTCATTAAAAATTTAAAATTTCTAATGGTGCTATTTAGCATAGTTTAAATTGCTACAAATTTTATTTGTAATTCATTAGGTGTGCAATGGTCAACAACCCCCTACAAGAAGTTGGAATGACATCTCTATCTATTATAGTGTTAAAGATATTCAAGATTTTAAATTTCGAATACTGCTAATTAGCATAATTTAAATTGCTACAACTTTTGTTTTAGATTCATTACATGCATAATGGTCAACAACCCCCTAGAAAAAGTTGAAATTACATCTCTATCTATAATAGTTTTGAAGATATTCAAGTTTTAAAATTTCAAATGCTGCTAATTCGCATAATTTAAATTGTTACATCTTTTATTTTGAATTCATTGGATGCGCACTGGTCAATAACCCTCTAGTAGAAGTTGGAATGATATCTTTATCTATTATACTTTTGAAGATATTCAAGATTTAAAATTTCAAATGCCCCTACTTTGCATAATTTTAAACATGTTCATTCCTTTGTATAAAACGGTCAAACTCCTTGTATGGAGGTACAATCATGCCAAGTTTTGAGTTTCTATGTATAATAGTGTCCGAGAAAAGTGTCGGACAAATTTGCTAGTAAAGAAGAAAGAAAGAAAGAAAGAAAGAAAGAAAGAAAGAAAGAAAGAAAGAAAGAAAGAAAGAAAGAAAGAAAGAAAGAAAGAAAGAAAGAAAGAAAGAAAGAAAAGTGTGTGTTGACACACACACTTTAATGATAGGAGAATATTCGTATCATGAGTTGTCACAGTTGCTCCAACTCAATTTTTCTTGCTCGCAGCACCAGGTTGTAGTTTTACCATGTCTACTGTAGTATATTATGATTTCGTGACAAGACGTGAAGATCGGAAGCAATTGCAAAACTTGTAACATCTTCATCATAACCAAGGCACTTCTGACTCTTTGTACTTGTCTTAACCAGGGACGTGTTATAACACGTCCCTGTCTTAACCAACCCTAAGTCTCTCCCTCTTTGCCATCACATTTGTTATAATAATAATAATAATAATAATAATAATAATAATAATAATAATAATAATAATAATAATAATAATAATAATAATAATAATAATAATAATAATAATAATAATGATGATGATGATGATGATAATAATAATGATAATAATTAATTATTATTAGTTTTGCTTCCTAATGTGATGATTTTTTTAAAAATTTATTTCTGTAACTTGAAAATCACTGAAATAATGTAATTGTGTATTAACTGTATCTCTCCAGTCAAAATGTAGGCAATAAAGACTATACATACATACATTATTATTATTATTATTATTATTATTATTATTATTATTATTATTATTATTATTATTATTATTATTATTATTATTATTATTATTATTATTATTATCATTATCATTATCATTATCATTATCATTATTATTATTATTATCATTATTGAATATCTTTATTTCTGGGTGACCCAACTCAGACTAAGTCTGTTCTTCCGTGGGGCCCAGTAAAAACATGCATACAATACATATATACAATATCAAAACATGTTAAAATACCTGAGCGACAGTTGTGATGAATAAAGTTGGGAATATTAAAAGTAGGATTGTTTATATTTTAGTTTAAAGGTGAATAAATCATCAGCTCTCTTATGTCCTGTACGTTCTCTTTTTGCTATCTTGATGTTATCCACTTTTTATTATATTGTCAATTCATGTACAAGAGGCTTTCATATAGGCATTGTGTCTGTCGGCCAATTGTTTTTGTGAATAAAATATGTTTAAACCAATGTTTCGGCTCGTGATTCCTATTCGGGACGACATTCCAGGACCATTGTCAGCTCATCCATTTAGAGCAATTGTCTCCCGCCATGCATGGGGAGTTGGAACAGGGCGTGACACGATAATTAGTGTACATGTGATTATGTCCACAGACTACCATGTCAGGTTTGGAATGTTGTCAAGGTGCCCACCGCGCCAATTAAGGCCGAAAAAATGCAAATTAGTCTCTCGAAAGGAAATCACACAATACGGGGAAAGAAAACATGTCCAATTTCACAACTTCATCGCGACTTCTGCTGCAATTAACAAGTGTTAACGAGATGTGTCAATATGGATTCAGTATATACGGTCAATATGCGAGTGTCAGGTCAAGTGTATACATGGTGCAAGACGCTGGGATTGTTTGATTGTACATAGGTGTAATTGTGTAATTACGCCAAGATATACAGATATTCAGATAAACATCACAATGAGCATCTTGGGCGTTTATCTATATGTTGATTGCATCCATTAGAGTCTCAGGTAATTTGGCAAATTTGTCCCAGAGAAAAGGATTCGTTCAATACTCCTTATAGGGGTCCCATATGTCCCTCTTCTTAAGTCCCTGAGAATAATTGAAAATGTCGCCACTGTAAGGTACAAGTCCCTGGTCAAACTGATGGGGGTTTTTTTTGGGGGGGGGGTGTTATTTTGTTTTGTTTTGTTTGTTTGTTGTTTGTGTATACATATTTGTTTTGCGGTTTTTGTTTTTGTTTTTGTTTTTGTTTTTGTTTTTTTTTTTTGTTTTGTTTTTTTTTTTGTTTTTTTTGTTTGTTTTTTTTGTTTTTGTTTTTGTTTTTTTTTTATTTTGTTTTGTTTTTCCTTTTTTTGGGGGGGGATGTATACATTTTTTTCTCTTTTTAATCACAAAAGTTACCCAGATGCCTCTGAAATGAGATTTGGAAGGTAGGCATCAATGTTTTACAATCATGGTAGAATGGACGAGCACATCAACAGTAGTGATACACGCATGCATGTATGTACCATATGTCTCTTTCTCTGTCTGGCAAGTCCACTTCTAGCCTTGATGTCAATTCCATGTTGGGTGTCAAATAACAAAATCTATATACAACGTCTGACTTTAAAACATCTTAAAATTCGTGTTGTTTTGGTATTCTTTTCCTGAGTTTGATTTTGTTTGAAAATGTAAATCAAATCAATATGTACAAAGAGTCTGTCTTTATAGTCTCTCATAACTCTAAACCATATAGAGTGGCTGCTGTTTTTACTTTTAATTGTGTTCTATATTTTAGCTATTTTCCACTGTAAAACTGCAGGTGAGACTTCAATAAAAGATTATACTATACTACAATAATACGATATGTATAAATTATTTGATGTGTATATGTCATGTTAGTAGATAAGATTTTTGATGTGTGACTTCACCATACTGTATGTAATGGTACGTGTCAATAAAGATCATTCATTCATACGAGGCCTATGATTGTGTCGTCAGTTTCGGTAATTATCCCACCCCCACAGAGCTGTGATGAGGTACTACACGGATATTTGTCACCTTTCAATGTTGTGAATACAAGTTTACCACAGTAGTAGGCACTGTATTTCAATATACAGGCGTCAGGAAGAATGCATCTGTTGCTGCCAACCCGGGGCGACAAGTTGATCAGTACCCTCTCAGTCTAGTGAACAGCAGCTGTGCTATAGTACTCACAGCGCACCACATAACAAAATGTATTGAGGTGTTGACCAGGCTCCGAGACCCTACTTGAAAAACGTGTTAGTATAGTTACATTTTAACTTCTGCTGTAACCCCTGCTCTTCATCCAACATATTTTGTGACACAACAAAGATTCAAGCTAAAGGGGAGGCAAGAATATTCAAATTACCGGACGCTGCTATGTAATGACGGCTAAATGACGTTTGTGGCGGACCGTACATTGCGTGGCAGCGGAGAGAACAGTTTCTCTGAATGATTTTAATGTTTTTGTATTGTTCTCTGGTATTTCAAATCCATGATAATTGAGTCGTTACGTAATTTATTTTCAACGACACGATGATACACTTTTAATTCGTAATTTTTTGCTAACTTTCCATCCACAATTGGAACATTCTCGTTTAATCTCTCATCTTTACAAAATTAACACTGTCACTTCAGCAGCATACAAATGTTCAGATTCTTGCAAATATATCCATAGTTTTGTGCCTTAGATGTATATGTTATATATCTGTAAGAAAAAGTCTCTTGAAGGCTGTATATGGCGTATAGGTGGGCGAAGGGTTAATCCTTCAATGATCACATATGTAACTTCTGCTGATATCTCGTTACAATATTTCCCTCTTTGGAAGAAGACCGCCCAATAATATCAATGATGGAATGTGAGGCCATCCAAAGACACATTATTTTATCCAGAAGCATTTCTCGTGTCACGTTTTTACCAATATTGGTATTGATTCAGTTCTCGTGCATCAATTACTGATCGGATATTCATCTCCATTGTTAAAGACGTAAAGTATTTCGACATTGTATCTATTATCCAGTAGCTTATCTGTGAAGAGTAGTCTTTATAGTTTTTTGGGGGGGTTCTGTTTTGGTTTTTTTTTTGTTTTTGTTTTTTTTTTTTTTGTTTTTTTTTTTTTTTTTTTGTTTGTTTTTTTTTCTGTATTTGTCAAGTGTGTCATGTACATAAGTGAGCGTTTTTCTTTAATGTTCCGGAGAACCTTTTTTGAGTGCCACACCGTAAGCAAACCAGTCTAGCTGAACATGATTGAAACAAAAAACGCATGGAATAGACAATATTCAGGCTGATCCAAGAAAATCTACTGAAAGGGGAGAAGAGGGTTGCTATTGACAAAATATATGAAAAGATCTGAAGAACAAAATACATTTTAGTCACAATTATTTCTATATAGACTCCTTGCACAGCTATTCTGAAATTCTTGTATCTATGGGACTGGTCCTTGCTTAAAATTCTCGAAGGCTGCATTACTGGCTGACAAAATTGCTCCTTTTTAAGGGCGATGTTGTACTTATCACCAGGAGAAAACAAACAAACAAACAAATAAACAAACGCCTGTGAGCGTCGTCTCCCCATTTCCCGTCTGTTCTTTATCTGTCGCCTCTCTTAGGATTACTAATATTTTCGCAAGGTACTGATAAATCAGTTATGTAAACCTCAGAACTGTCGACACTTAGATAGGGAGAAGTGCTAATTTTCATTTCACTTGTTTGCCAAAGTCACCTGTATTGACTTGTGCAGATTATACAGCTTTTATCAGGCAAGCTGGGTTGTCTAGACCGTGTGAACCTTCACACCATATTCTGTATCTCCGGTGTTTATGTGTCCATACAAAACAAATAATTTTATAATACACATTTCTGGGAAACAACTATCTGACTGTAAAAAGTGATTCAAGTGACTTCCCTTCGCGACTTCTGTCAGTCCTTGTTTATGTATCGTAAACTTTTTTTTTTTTTTTTTGGAACGATTGTGTTTTACTGTCGAAAAGCTGCATTGGTCATCAGAGTTTAAACTCCAATGCAAAACATTGCATACTTTCAATGTTTGTTAATAGAAAGGACAGAGACGCGTGCTCCATCCAATGCCAATCAGCTGCCACGTGCATCCGCCATTGTGTTGTGACGCAGGCACGCCTTGTTTTCACCTGCTTGGCGCGTCACAGTTGCCACTTTCCCTGCGCTGGCGGCATATATTCACCTGCGCCATCTAAATTCCTTTTTTCCGCATGAGTGAGATCAGTTCATATCGTCTCATTTTTTTGTCACCTATTTAACTCACATCTTGATAGTAATGTGCCTATTGTTCCACGTAACATTGACATCTTAATTGGCAGATGCTGGTTTACCCAGCTTTTATTTCAGGTGAGGCAAATAATGTCACGCTGGTAATGGCGTACAGTCAAGTTGTATGCACGCAAATCCAAATAATGTATCAGCTTTCTCTCTTCATTACAACAGAGGGTAAGTGATGTGACACCACCAGGATGCACACCAAGGCCCGGGCACCAAGACTACACCAGTCCTTACACCTGCATAGAGTGTGGGGCGTCATCTTTTTATATCTATACTTAGTTTCGTATACCACCCTGAATGTGCACATGTGGGCCTACCTTTCATCTCTGTCACCAGAAGCCATTTCTTGGATGAAAATAAGACATATACACGTCACTGGCACCACTGTTTGAACACGTATGTTTTGGCCACAATTTTAATAATTTATGTAGGCCACTGTTTTCTTGATTACAAACAGCTGTTCAGTCACACTTGAAGACTGAACTGTTGTTCATCTTGGCCGCAGGTGCAACTTGATTGAGCCGCCGAATAAAGAACAGGCCTATCAGAAGTGCACGGTTTCTATATCATAAATCCGCAATCACATTTTTCTTCCTTTTGTTTTTCGGCCCTTTTCCGCCCATTTTTAGGATTTTTGAAACAGCCTTAACTCAAACATGATTTGTGCCTCCAGACAGAAATTATATATTCTATGTATTTGCAGGCATGCTGTTGCCTGCAAAGCAGACCAAGTTCCGTGTTACTACACTTGCGGAGTAGACAAAATACGCAGCTTGGGTCTGCTTTGGAGGCAAGGCATGCTGGTACTTAAATGAAATATATTTTTGCAATGCACAAATCTAGCACCCTCATTTTAAGTCAGAGTAGTTCGTCTCTAGTTGCAGGTGGCACTGAAAGAGTTAACTGATCAAGTGAAGGATTGCCCCGCAGACAATTTTACGATGCTGTAAATAAAATAAAACTCATTACTGCTGTGTACTTCGGATGACTGCCCGATAAACAAACCAAACTTACACATTCCTCCCTGCAGTCCACCTTAGTGGAGAAAACATTTTTGTTCTCCTTCGCCTTCAAATGAGGTAAAAGCTCCTGCGTGAATTCACTTCAGAGCATGTAAGGACTCTCTATGGATTGATATCTTAACAAGAAAATGTGGGTTTATGCAAACTCTGCATGTTGCATCCGTAAACGTTTGTAATTCAATAACGCCTGTATTTGTATATCCAGTTTGGTTATAACCTCCCGGATTTTATTTTTTTCTTTCGTTGTTCCTTTCGGTAGGAGGGCTTGCTGTCACAAAAACACACTCTAAATTAGCTTTCCTTGTTGGTTCCACTACATTATGTGACAAAAATAGAGCTATATACGTGTAACTTGTCTGAGCAGAGCCATCACACATCAAAAATACCCTGAATGGAAGGCGAGTGCCCTCTCCCGCCGTTAGGCCGCCAATGTATCATTACCGGGAGCTACTTGGAGTGCCTTCTGAAGTTTCACTATTGAACTACCCCCAGGGGCTCTGGTATTGGACTTGCGTAAAACTTTTCCAATCTGTCATTCAATTAATTGACTTGGTGATCAATCCTATCACATTTCGTCGGCCTGTTCATGTATACATTCCTTGCTGACATCTAACGTGTAATGACACTGATTTAAGAATGGAGTTACCTTTGGACAATGATACAAGATTTACTCTTAGAAAAACCCGCATAACATATTTCTATTCAGGTGAATTGAAAATATGCAAAAAGGTGTAGGGAGGCAGCGTGTTTTGACCGCACCACTGTGCTCATACATGTTCTTGGACAAAGCTCAAAGCAATGAGTGATTTTATCAGAGATACATGAGACTATATCTACAAAATCACTCTATGTATTGCCTCATCCGCCTAGAGCCATTAGCACCTTTGACAGCCAGTCTGTGAAAACAGCGGATTTAGTTTCTCAGTTGAAGTACTTTGTAGCGTTTCAAAAGTAATTCTAGTGGCTTACAAATGGTTCTGACATGTTGGTAAGGTGCATGTACCTGAGTTATATCAAAGACAACGACTGTAATACAAATTTTAAGAAATCACACTTGAACTTACAACCTTAAATGAATCTTTCTTGTGAACGCGGACAGCATGCATGGGCAAAAAAAAAAAAAAAATACCCAACGTCCAAGTTAATGTAAATCAAAATGTATCGTAGATCAGTGAATACACATACTTTTGCAGTTAACAAGGTAGTAGTAGCAGTAATAAACTTTATTTCTTTAACGAGGATTGGGCAATAGCCATTGGCTAATACAAGACCCTTTCCTCAAGTACATAAAATGCCATTAAATACAATAAAAACATACAGTAACAATGGTCTGGAACAAGGTCTTCCTTGACACTGACAGTACACAGCACGTTGAGTGCTTCTGTCATAAAAAAGGCAAGAAAGAAAGAAAGAAAGAAAGAAAGAAAGAAAGAAAAAAGGAAAGAAAGAAAGAAAGAAAACCACCTGTTTTGTCGACAACTTGTATGCTTCAATCTAACAGTAGCTTTAAAAGGTAAAAAGGGTCGTGTAATTAATGAGTCCTTAAAGACAGAATCTGTTGCCTGCTAAACAGACCGATCTCCGTATTTCCTCCACTCAACAAGTGTATTAGATATAATACTGAGCTCAGCCTGCACAGAAGGCAATAATCGAGGGGACTGGACGATTAAATAGACCTATGTTGTTTGATGTCTGCCTTTATTTCTCCTAAAATTATTATTATTATTATTATCATCATCATCATCATCATCATCATCATCATTATTATTATTATTATTATTATTATTATTATTATTATTATTATTATTATTATTATTATTAACATATTTATTTTCTCTGGATTGCCTAATAGTATACAGAGACTAATCTGGAGGCTCTCCAGTACATAAAGGACGCACAGGAATATGTACAAAACACACTGGACGAGAACAGAAAACTAAATTCTCAGCTTGTACAGGAAAAATACAATTGATGCCAAATAATGGAGACTTATAATTATGTCATATACCAAATTAGTAAATAAAACGTCTGGATTCTGAAATGAATGTCTGAACAGCCTCAAAGATGAATACATTATCGGTGTCAGGCAAATCATCACTACCTTTCAAGAGAATGTTTACTAAAATATCACTGGAGCACTGAACTAGTAGAGTCGGATTTACACCTGGAGCGTGTAAGTGGCACACAGTGTTCAGTAGACGGCCCCTTTGCACAATGAACTTGGGGCAGAACAAAAGGTAACGTTTCGTATCTTCAATAGGACGAGATCATGCACACGTTGAGGCTGGAAGGATATTGACATGATATAGATGGGCATTTAAAACAGAGAAGTTGTATGGCATTTGTTAAGGAAATGATTTCCATGTTTAAAGTATGAGGGCTTTTTGTCGATAGTTAAGAATAATAGATTTAATTTAGAATTGAACTGCGGCGGGGAATTGGTGACAAAAACAATCTATAAATTTGCTATTAGGGTAGTCCTCATCATTGGTAACTATTGGTGCAACACATTGCTGGAGATGTCAACATTTCAACTTTTAAAATGTCACATCAGGACATTGGAGTCCATTCTCAGATACAGATGTTTAACTTTACACAGAATACAGAGGAGCCTGCCTTCATGTGCAGCATGGACAAATGCTGTAACCATAGAATAACCCTACGCTATGCTATAACCAAGGTGGCAACATAGATGTAACCTCTCTGCAATAACATAAAAGTCATTGTGCAGGATTTGGTAGTGCGCACGTATGCACGTCTCTGCTGAGCAATGGCTGACGTCGCAAGAAACACTTTTGCTTCATGTGTAGTTTTTTTCTTTGTTATTTTAAGAATTGACTATATTTTCATGCATACAAATCCGCTGTGAGTAATTTTATGTCAGATCCCAATAAACAAAGGTACAATGAAGGAGAGCTTTAAGGCTTCAGATGCATATTGACCATTCAAAAAGATTCCAAAAGAAAGAGAGCCTTGGGGTGTTCACCATAAATGTGGGTTTATATTTGCTTGAGATTAAACCTTTCCAAAAGACGGTATGCAAACAGTCGATAAAGTACATAAAGTTATAACACAGTTTGTTTATAGTTTATAGTCCTCGTAGATTGCAAATCTTCTTACGACCTCTTCCGGAAAACCTGGCAGCTGGGCAAGCAGGCGGCCGATCTGTCCTGCTCACATGGTGGCGGCCGATCTGTCCTGCTCACATGGTGGCGGCCGATCTGTCCTGCTCACATGGTGGCGGCCGATCTGTCCTGCTCACATGGTGGCGACCGTTCTTAAAACCGTTTTACGTCGTGGTTCTTTATACCAGTAGCAGAAATCATCAGACGATTCTCCCTGAACACATGATGAAGATTTTACTCTTGTGTATCTCATGTATTGTAAGTAGCAGTACACGAGCGGATCTCTCTCTCTCTCTCTCTCTCTCTCTCTCTCTCTCTCTCGCTCGCTCGCTCTCTCTCTCTCTCTCTCTCTCTCTCTCTCTCTCTCTCTCTCTCTAACTAACTAACTAACTAACTAACTGAATAAGAATTTCGATAATAACAATGGATATACCTTGTCTGCTTCGCAGGCCTGGGGCCCTGGACTGTTAACCTGGAACCCTAATCCCAACACGAACACGACCAGATACAAAATGGCCTGAGCGTCAGTTAAGCTGCCAAGGATATACTGTACATAAAACAAACATGTTAATTTATTTCTGAATAAAACCTCTATCTGTAATGGTTTTTGCAGATATTCCACATTAAAATCCTGTACATTGGCCTAATTAGCATAGTGCTGTTTATTAAATGCGTGCATAACACAAACATATAAATCATACAATATTCAGTCACTGTTCTTTGGATGCATCTTTCATACAAAGATTTAAATTCAAATTGGAAAGGCACTTCTATCTACATAATACTTTTGAAGTTATCCATCATTATTCAACACTTTAATCTTGTGTTGACAAAAATTTACTTGAATTGACACCAACCAGACTGTGACTATGAAAGAAATAGGATAAAGAGCAAACACCGATCACAACAGGCAGACAGACAGACAGACAAACAGACAGACAAATACTGTTTATGTTTCCCCAACCACTATGTAGAAGAAAGAACAAGTGCACATGACATGGTGTTTATGCATCGTCTGGACCCTAACTTATAAACGACCGTAGTTTGGCTTGTGACGCTAGGCATATTATTTCTATATATATGTATGTATGCGTGTGTGTGTGTGTGTGTGTGTGTGTGTGTGTGTGTGTGTGTGTGTGTGTGTGTGTGTGTGTGTGTGTAATGTATGTACGTGTATGCTGGCCTAATCAGTATGTCACCAGCGATGTGAACTGTCAAGGAGGCGTTTACTCCTGCTGCCAAAATGCGACAAATTATATGCAACACATCACCTCTAGGTTTCACAAAATTGGGGCATCTCAAAAAATGATATGTAGCTTTACCGGGTGTAGAATATTGACATGCAGCAGATTCGATGGCATAAATTTTGTACAGATGGGAATTTAAAGCAGATATATGTCAAGTCTCAATTTGGCGTGTAAAATGCTTTGGGATCTCATGCCATAAGAATAATGGGCGGGTTCATGATCCAAAGATAAAAGTGTATTTTGAGACGAAGCTTGAGTTGGTCTGCTGTATTCGACTGTCCATGGGTGTGTCGTTCCAGAGTTTAACAGTAAGATGAGTGACTTGTCAAAACGTTGAGTTTAAGTATAATTTAGCAAAAGCATCGGCAATTTCTGATATTTACGTTAGTTTGTACATCAGAGTGAGGCATTAGGCCGTATAGATAAGCCATGTTATTCTATTGATCATTTTGAAAAATAAAATCAGTTTAAAGTTCTGTCTTCGTTTGACCAAGGTCGGCAAGCCAATTTAATATGTAAGGAGGTATAGTGGGAATAAATGTGCTTTTTACAACCAATGCATTTACGAGCTGCATCAAATTGAACTGAGATTCACAAGGGCTACTGAACAGATGCTAAAAAAATGATACATCCGTGTTCCAGGATGTGGGGTATTAAGGATTTATCAAGTTTGGAGAGCCTATTACATGACAATTTGTACTGAAGGGAGTGGTACAGTTTTACAGCATTTTGCACAGAAAATACGACTTTGTTCCAGACATGTTCTTATAATTATACACTAGACGTCTTGTTTGAGATCATAGAAAGTATATCTTTTCTAAAAGTACATATTTGGATAAACCTATTAAAATGAAATCTCTATAAACGTTAAGAAATTTTTTTTTTAATTGGTTAATTAAAAACTTAGATTTTGCCTGTTTTGCAAAAAAACAAAAACAAAAATAGCGCATACACACAAAAAACGGGAAGATTATTTTCTTATGGGATATGAAACAGTACGCTTTTAGCAGCAAAACAGTATCTTAAATTTTGAATAAGGGTTTTAGTTCAAAATTTACAGGATGTTTAAATCAAGGTCAAAATATTCAAAGTTTTGAAAAATTTAAACAGCAATAAAATTACAACGAAGCCTTTTTTAGAAAATTAAAATACAACATGGCAGAGCGGTATGTGTTCTTTCATTTGAATCTATTAAATAAATCTGATTCTAGTTTTTAAAATGCTATTTTAAATTTTTATGCAAAATATAAAGTTTCATTTAAAATTTATTTACATCACAAAGCAGCACTAAACAGTTTTATGTAACAATTTGTGTTGTTGGTGATGTCAATGATATAAACCAGAAAAAGGCAGAGGCCCAAGGATGGAACCCTGAGGAATCTTGCTTCAAAAGGAAGCACAGACTGTCCAGTAATGGCTAGCGTTTGGAACTTATTAGAGCATTGCCAATATCTTGTTGTTTCAGTTTAAAATAAGGACTCCGTGCTGCACGCGGTTGAAGGCCTTGCTTATGTCTGAGAAGACCGCCCTGGCATCTTTTTTCTGTTCCATACCTTGTCAATATCATGTATACAATTTTGAGAAGTTGATTTGTTGGTACAATCGATGGGTCATGAAAGCCAGTATTTTTAGCCTTTAAAGGGTCATGAAACTTTGAAAATTCATACAATATATTCAATTTCAATCTTTCAAAAACTTTTCAGATGCTGCACAAAAGGGAGGTAAGGCGATAGTTACGTTGAGATTGCTGTTCAGTCTTTTCAAAAACAGAACAAGCTTTGGAAATTCTCCATTAATCAGAATACCTGGATCAAGCAACGGAAAAGTTGAATAATTTGATAAGTGGCCAACAAATATTCGGGGCTATATCTTTATATGATGTTCCCCCACACACCGTCTGAATCCTACACTGAGGCGTCTTGAGAAACTGAGGAACTCTTTTTCTCACGGGAACATCCTCTAAACTAAAGAAAAAAAGAAAAAATGGAGATATTCAAAATTTAAATTTTCAAATGACCCTAATTCGCATAATTTTCAAAACCGTTGAACTTCTTTAGAAAAACTCAAGAATTCATGTGTGGAAGTATAATCATGCCACGTTTGGAGTCTCAACGTGTAATAGTTTTCAAATGAAATGTCTGACAAATGTGCTTGTAAAAAAAAGAAACTAGAAAAGAAAATTTGCTTCAAAGCAAATCTGTCTGTGTGCCTTCAAAAGTTGTTAATATTACGGATACAACTTTTGTCCTTTGGTACTTCACACTCCATTAAGCTAATGGCTGAATAAAAATTTCAAAGTCCAAATGACCTTGACCTTCGACCTTTACAGGTCACATGTAAATTGCAAAGTGTACAGTATTACAATGTTCACAATTTAAGCCCAAATTAGATGAAAATTGACCAAGTTATGGCACTTTTTTATGAAACTTTCAAAGGGCCAAATGACCTTGACCTTTGCCCATTACAGGTTACATGTTCTTACAAAAATGTGCGTGTTGTGCAGTGTTGCAATACCTATAATTTGAGTCAACATGATTAGAATCTTTTTTCATTTCTTTTTTCATTTTTGTACTAACATGTAACCTCTAAAGGGCATAGGTCAAGGTTATTTGGCCCTTTGAAAGTTTTATGTGGCCATAACTTTGTCAATTTTCATGTGAGTTGGTTCATGCTGGGCTTAAATTGTAGGTATTGTAATACTGTATGTTTTTGCCATTTACATATGACATGTAAAGGTCAAAAGTCAAGGTCATTTGGACTTTAAAATTTTCATCCAGCCAAAAGCTTAATAGAATGTGAAGTACCAGAGGACAAAGGTTGCCGCATTTAATATTTACAACTTTTGAAGGCATACAGACAGATTTGCTTTGAAGCAATTTGTTTCTAGTTGTGTGTGCTTTCATTGGCATGTCAATATTCATATGCTGCACTCGGAAGGATATTTTTTTTTTAATTGTGTGTGCTTTCATTGGCATGTCAATATTCATATGCTGCACTCGGAAGGATATTTCATTTTTGATGATGATAATTTAGTAGAGAAAAACCAAACTTAACTGAGCACAAACAAAATTAATGTCAAGGAATCTCTTATCACCAGAATGGCGACCAAGAACAAGATCAACAGGTGGGTAATATGTACGTCGGTGACTCGTGGGTAGCCGATACAGAATTGCTGACTCAAAAAAAAAAAAAGGAAAAAAAAAAAAAGAAAAGAAAGAAAGAAAAACTTCTTTGTCCCCAACGATGATATCAACATAAATTCTGGTTCTACAATGACAATTGAAAAGAGAGAAGATAATTCGGTGTTCCAAAAGGACCTTTAAATTTCAAAATTTAAAAAAATTATTTTCATTGAATATTTTTAACAATATATGGGAAAGTAGCAGGATATTTACATGAATTTGATTCAAACATACTTTATTGAAAAAAAAGAAATCGGGAATCAGCTAGGGCATAGCCCTGTATTAATCCCTCTTGCACAAAAAGGGGGCTTAGTTGGACATTGCGCAACAAGGAAGCCTATACGTTTGCTCGACACAGTTGTGAGAGAGGTAACAATACGTGACAAGACGGATAGAGTGGCACTGCCACACAGCTTGAAGAAGTGAACCAGGACAAGACACCACAGACAGCAAAAGGGTTGAGGGTAAATCTTCACACTATATCTTGATCTAGATATTACATATAAAAACTGCTTTGTGTTGGAATATACAGATATACTGTTATGCCAACTTTCATGCCACTGCCCCGTGACTACCTGTGTCATTTATACTGTTGGACGGCCTCGAAAATTATTTAATTTTCGGTAAAAGAGCAATTTATGGAGCCATAAAGTAATGTCTGGATTGTGAATGGCGCTAATCTAATAACTGGGCTTTGTAATATGTCTCTATTGTAATCTGTATTTGTCCCACTGGCAAAGAAAATTAAAAGAATTTTCGTATGCATTGCCACAGGAACACTCGGGGAGTCCACCAGCCCTTTCATATAAAGATCTCTACGTACTTTGCTGCATTTCGTCCGTATCCGCGCATGAGTAACGGCTAGTCGATGACCAATATACAAAAGCTTGTTTGTTTTCCTCACATGCAGTTAAGAATTTTTTTTTTTAATCATGAGTATACTCAGCATTACGCACAGACAAAGGTAACACATTCCATAATCTGATCACGGAAGGAAGGTATGAACTGTGAATTTGTTTGCGTACGTATCATCGATAACTGTTGGCGCGATCTGAGGTCTATTGTGTTCAGACACAGTGGTTAGAACTAGATTCCTGAGAGATTGACTTGCAAGACCATGCATTATATTGTAGAATAGGATGAATACATAAAGTTCGTTAATGAAGTGGATTTTAATGTATCGCTCTGCATGGACTTGATTTCCGCAACTGGTGTTTTTTCATTTTTCAGTCAAGACCACATGTATGACCTGTCAAAAAGTCTCACGCCAAATGTGCAGCCCACAAAATTGTACCCAGTCCCGGGGTTGTCGCGTGCCAGTTGGAAATGACTCAATCCCAGACAGGATAGTAGGGAGGACCTGCACGCTTTACCAAAAATGCACGGCAAAAGCACAAATAAAAGCCGCAGTAATGAACAAGTCTCAACAGATCTACCCGGAAATATAATGAATTTATGAATTGGGCCCACGCACACATCTATCATGTACCTCTGGTGGCAACATGATAGCCAATAGAAAAACGACATGAGAGTGACCGATATTACAGCTGACAAAAACACCCACGGATAACATCAGCAATAAAAATAGATTTTATAGGGACGAAAAACATGAAATAGGTTAAATAGAATATATCGTTCCAAGGAAGCCTCATTTGATAATTTCTCAGACACCCTTTGAGCACCACAATGTTCGACAATATGTACAATACAGGCTGATGATGGTTCTCACCGTCAACCTTTTATCGCGTTAGATATGTAGACCCATAAGTTAAAACCAACTATCTTCAAGTACATGGCAGCTTAAGCTGTCACACCTCCCGATTTATTGAAATTACAGAAACTACCTTCTTTCGAATTGTATAGGCCTTTTAGTTAACACAGACTAACGTGGGAGCTTAAACAGCTACCATTCCTCCCCATTTATTGAAATTACAGAAACTTCCTTTTTTCGAGCTCCCAAACATTCTTCAGTCTAAGTGTGAGTCTTGGACTTCGTCCTACTGATGGCTGGAATTACGTGATTTTAGATCTTTGTTTCAAAGTTTCAGGATAACACAGCCTTCCATGGACCCCAGAAGAAGGTACGGGATGCTCCCTACCCCCTGAACAGAACAGCTTAAGGAAGGAGATCTCCCTACTCTCACACATGAACTTGAAAATTTTAACTGTTTAATATCTGTCTTCATCTATCTTCAAAACTATTGCGCTTAGGTTTGCCATTCCGACATCACATCCTAGGTTTGTCCATCATCAATTTCCAGCTCTCAGGGCCCCACCAAAGCTAGAATCTCTGAAGAGTCTGTGGCCCTATCAGTGAAGTTGAAATAATGAAAATTAGGATTAACAATAGCAGACTTGTACATATTTGGGATAGACCAGACATACAACAGGCCATGATCTGTCATCAGCAATCAATTACATGTGTGTTCATAAATAGGACTTTTTGTTTACACTCATGTCAGACATAACACTTTTATGCTACCATATGGTGACCATTTTGTCATCAGTCCATGATGTAGTGTCAACAGTGATCCATAAACGATTCAAAGTTGCAATAAAATGTACTAGTACCATAGAAATCTTGTTTGTTTGCTGACACTTGACATTCTGTTTTGTCAAGAATTCTTTCTGCCTAGCGTTTCTCTTTTTCCTGTAATTTTTATGCCAAGTGCCTTATCTTGCTACAGGTTTTCGTTCAATTTCATGTTTTCTCTCCTGCAGCTTTTCCAATTTCAATTTTCCTGTAACGTTGATAATTTCCATGCGTATGCGCTAATAATGTTTCGACAGCTGATGGTTCAAGACACATTTGGTTTAATTTGTTGAGAACGGAATATATAGATGCTTTTTGGAGAGAGAGAAAGACAGACAGACAGACAGACAGACAGACAGACAAACAGATAGAGAGAGAGTTTTATGTCGTAAAACTTGTCTCCTTTGAAAACGCAGAACTGTTTTTTCTAGAGTTGAATGATATCACCAATTTCTATTTGATGGGATTTTAACAACTCGAAAACTGAAACAACGAAACATGAAACTGAACATACACACTTTATCTAGGCATGTGTTGCCCATGTCAATTTGCACATTTATCCAAATGTAGCCTGTTCATCTGACATCTTGTTTACATATACGTTCCAATAAAAATATGGCTTACACAGCTCTTCCCTCTTGAATGGCGGTCATAAAATTAGCAGTGTCGAAATTAATGGGTGTGGTTGCCCCAGACAACTGAAAATTTGTTGGGGCAACTTTAGATGATTCCCTGGTTGCCCACGGGGTAACTTTTTATTTTCAGATTGATTAGTGTGGTGTTTTAATACGAAATGAGCCAGAACATGAGTCACAAATGATCTGGTTGCATTTCTATACATTCACATAAGAATTACCTAAGTACATGTAGAGTATACTTTAGCAATTTAGAGACTAATAGGAGAGGTCACAACCAACTATTATCTGTGTGTTCAGCTGAATATACAACAAAATACACAGAATTCTTGAAGGTCTCAACAAGATTTTTGCCTTTTTAGATAAAGAAATTCAATATGACCTTGCGGGTTATACACGTAGATTAAAGTCATTTCAGATGGCTTTATAATTATGCAAATGAAATAGTCATGATGTTTAAATTATGCAAATGAGGGGCTACTAAAATTTTAAAAGCTCCATATCTTTTAAAGTATTGCAGATAGACACTATTACTAAACACTATGCTAGATTCACTGAATCTCCCAACAATATGCAAGTATCCAGGGCTTCTACTGCTTGTTACAAGCTGCAAAGATTCCCATGGTGCTGTGCAACCATTTTGCATTCATAATAAATGAGCTTGAACCTGTCTCATAGGCAGCGTTCTATCCATGCATACTAGATGTATGGTTTGGAAGATTTGGGTCTTGTAGCAAATGGGGGAGAGGGGGGACTCCCAAACAACTGTGTAATGAGGTTCTCAATAAAATACAGAGAATCTCATCCTGTTCGTGCAGGAACAGATCTGCTCCATGCTGCTGTGTGTACCTGGCAAGCTATAGTTCCGACTAGTGCTGGACAGAACAGTCAGTGCACCATGAATGAGACTGGTGTCCTGGCTGGTCTGTTTTAGCCTGAGGCTATGGGTCTGCTGAACTTATCATTCCCAAGGCTCTGGACTTCTAGGCAGAAATAGACTATATTCAGTGCTGCTGAGTTTGCTAGACCCATCAAAGTATGCTCTTCCAGTCCTTAATGACTGTTTTCATAACTTTGTGAATTTTGAAACAGTGTGTGGATTTGTGTCATCTCAGTGGGCACTTTCATGTCTTTATTTTCTTGTAACCAGTGAGATGAAGCCTGTTCTTCATAGCCAAGACAAGGAATACTGAGACAGTATAGTGCATGTCTCAATTCACAGGTACATGTGTACATGTAGCTTCATGACAGTGTCTCTTAACATTTGTTTATGTAATAAAGGAACAAAGACGGTTCTGTATTGCATGTATACACATCCCCTTGAGTTATATGGATACACTGTACATGTATATGTGCATGTATGAATAACGACCTTGTACATGCACATATACCCATCCATACCGCCCAGAAGGGCTGACCCTCTAGGGAGTGGGCACTTTTCTCTGGTCCCAAGGGTGCCCACCGTAGAGAGATTTCACTATATAAGTAAACACTGGTATTGTGTGTCTCAGAAATTATGTCTGGGTGCCAACCAAGACATTTTGTTTGTTTTGTTTTTTTTTCAAAAATTCTCTCTCTCTCTCTTTCTCTCTCTCTCTCTCTCTCTCTCTCTCTCTCTCTCTCTCTTTCTCTCCCTCTCTATCTATCTAGGTCCCAATGTCATTTTTAAAGGTCAAGGTCTACTTCAGGTAGAGCTCATCTCAAGGTCAAAGGTCATTTCAAGGTCAAAGGCCACTTTCAGTTGTGGCTTTCTTCTAACCATAACTTGGCCAAATTTTCTCCAATTTTGGACATGTTGGGCTCAAATTGCAGCTATTGTAACAATGCACCATTCTAAAACTTAAGTGTGACCTCTAAAGATCAAAGGTCAAGGATCAAAGTTCAACGTCATTTGGACCTTTGAAGTTTCATCCCAGCCATAACTCGGCCATCCAATTCTAATCATGTTGGACTCAAATTTTAGGTATTGCAACACTGCATATTTTTGTTAGAACATGTAACCTCTAAAGGGCAAAGGTCAAGGCCACTTGGCCCTTTGAAAGTTTTATCTTGCCATAATTTGGTCAATCTTCATCTGATTTAGTTCGTGCTGGGTTTAAATTGTGGGTATTGTAACACTGTACACTTTTACAATTAACATATGACCTGTAAAAGTCAAAGGTCAAGGCCATTTAGACTTTGAAATTTTCATCCAGTCATAAGCTTAACGGAATGTGAAGTACCAGAGGACAAAAGTTGTAGCATTTTATATGAACAACTTTTGGAGGCACACAGATTTGCTTTGAAGCAATCTTCTTTTCTAGTTTTTTCTTTTTCTTTCTTTCCTTGCCAGCAAATTTGTCCGCCCTTTTCCTCTAGACAATTAACTTGGCACAATTATACCTCTATAGATGAAGTCTTGCCTTTTTATAATGACAGGTCATGCTTTTCAAATAATGCAAATGGGGGCTAATTAAAGCTTTAAATCTTCAATATCTTATATACTATAGTAGATGTGTTCCGAGTGTATATGAGTTCGATCATAGCAAGGCAAAGGTCATCTCAAATGTCAAGGTCATGTCAAGGTCAAAATGTCATTTTAAAGGTCAAGGTTCGCTTCAGGTAGAGGTCACCTCAAGGTCAAAGGTCATTTTAAGGTCAAAGGCCACTTTCGATGGTGGCTTTTTTCTAGCCATAACTTGGTCAATTTTTATCCAATTTGGATCATGTTGGGCTCAAGTTGTAGCTATTGTAACATTGCACATTTTTTAAACTTACATGTGACCTCTAAAGGTTAAAGGTCAGCGTCATTTGGACCTTTGAAAGTTTCATTTTTCCATAACTTGGTCAATTTTCATCTGATTTGGTTCATCTTGGGCCTAAGTTGTGGGTATTGTAACACTGTACATTTTTGCAATTTACATGTGACCTGTGAAGACCATAAGCTCAATGGAATGTGAAGGTCCGAAAGACAAAAGTTGTAGCATTTCATATTTACAACTTTTGAAGGCACACAGACAGATTTGCTTTGAAGCAAAACTTCTTTTCCAATTTACTTTTACAACCTGTTCAATTTATCTATAAATCTGATTTTTTTAAGAAGGCATATGTTCAA
The DNA here is from genome assembly GCA_964020975.1 of Hermodice carunculata. NCBI lineage: Eukaryota > Metazoa > Annelida > Polychaeta > Eunicida > Amphinomidae > Hermodice > Hermodice carunculata. Next base: position 14,227,438 of record OZ026614.1, read on the forward strand.
TTATTTTTGCAACAGTGCACACTATATTATCTGTGGTGCAAAGGTCACTTTTGTCCATATAACGGGAAAATAGTTGGTGTTCTTTGTTTTGAACTCGGTCAGAATTGAGCTGACATTAAACCAGTACAATCACAGCCAACGCTATCCAGTTGAGAAAGGGGACATTTTTTAAGTTTGAAAAGAAAAAGTTGGAGTCAATTCCGGCCAAGATTAACGGTTTAGTGTTTCAATTACAGCATACCATACCTACTTAATGAACGGTGCATTTATTAAATTACAAAATATTTCACGCAGCACACTTCATGCGGGAGACATCAAAAGTGCAGGTGTTGACATGTTTATGCTCATTGCACCACACATAACAGGTGTCAGTCAGTCAGTCATAAGTGGGCCACTGGACAGGAAGAAGGAAGGAAATCCCTTGGGGTTTTTTTTCTCTCCTAGAAATCTTGTATATGTTTCTTATTGATACAATAGGAACAGATAGAGCTGAAATATGTCATGGATTGATCATTGTCTCATGATTTTAAGTATTGTCATTGGAGTGTATAAATCTGCCGCGATGCGTCAAACAAAAAGAAAAAGAAAACAATAGGCCTTCAACAACAACAAAACGAATTAACAATAATGACGATGATAATAAAATTAGAATATATTTATTCTTCTTTTAGAGGCGTTTCTTGGGAAAGTTGCAATCTCTGACTATAGTTTGGCTATACTTAAGATCAAATTAATATTAATACTAAAAATAATACTCTTATTCCAGGCTATATTTGGAAAAAATTCAAATCCTGGCTTGAGATCTTTATGTTCAGTCAGACTGTCTTTATAAATATATTTTCTGCGCAAATCCCGATCCTGGGTAACAAGGCGAACCACCAAGAATACTTGAAAAGACAGTGAAGCTTCAGCGTCATCGTGCGGCCTGCAAGGAGGTGTGTATGTTGTTTGGTGAAAGAAACCTTGATACAACCCCGAATACAATATAAAATTTGACAGAAATTCTTTTGCAGTACAAATATGGGTCCATATGTTTGTCTTATTGGCTTCCTGCTGTCTGGAGAGATAAGAATGACCGGCGATGAGATAGGCCCAATGTAATTATCAATTGGCTGCAGGCAATATTATGTACAGACCTGCGCTTCTATGGCTTATCGCAGTTCCTGGGGACAGGTTCAATGGCCTGCCCTTCGTAGACATGCACCTATTGTTGTGCTCCTGCAGGTGTCCCTTGCAGATAGTCCCAATATTGTGACTTCGCGGAAATAAGTTTCAATATATAGAGAGACAGACTCATAGATAGATAGATAGATAGATAGATAGATAGACAGACAGACTGACAGATAGATAGATAGATAGATAGATAGATAGATAGATAGATGGATGATGGATGGATAGACAAATAGACAAATAGATAGATAGATAGATAGATAGATAGATAGATGGATGGATGGATGGATGGATGGATAGATAGACAAATAGATAGATAGATAGATAGACAGACAGACAGACAGACAGACAGACAGACAGACAGACAGATAGATAGATAGATAGATAGATAGATAGATAGATATATAGATAGATAGATAGATAGATAGATAGATAGATAGATAGATCTTAATACAAGGAATCTATGACCTGACGTTTCGTCAACTGAGAACTAATTTAGTGTTATACTTGCCTCGAACTCTTGCTGCAAGTGGAATATCGTGGAATGGCCAGTACGTCTGCATGGTAGATATACAGTGTGCCTCTACGTTTGTATGTCTGGAGACTCCCACGATAAGCTACTTTGTGGCTATTATGCAAATATGATATGAAATAGATAAGTTTACAATAAAACATGACAGGTTGCTGAACGATTCGTTGACCTCCTTATACCTCATCTCATCCTACCGTGATTATTACGTTGGATGTGGTGTAAATTGATGAAAATTTGAATAGGATCACCAGCTATCATTTAGTACATACTGAATGTTTAATCAGGCAATTGAATAGTCACTGATACGAAAAAGCTTTTAACTGCGACCAAACCAAATGTCGCAGCCGCATATTGTAAAAAATACATGAACACAGGTAAATTATGAAGAGATTCACCACATTAGAAAATGAAACAAAGTTTTCTTTGACTCCATTTAGGTCAACACATAATTTAAAAAGATATAGAAGTGAGGAATGTAATGGTCAAATGGATATATATATATATATATATATATATATATATATATATATATATATATATATATATATATATATATATATATATATATATATATATATATATATATATGATCAATATTTGTTTGATTAATTTCATTTTACTTTTTCATTAATTTCTTTATGTGGTTTTAAATAATTGGACTATCAGTCTTTCCAACTGAAAAACAATAAGAACTGATAATCCACACAGTTTTCAGTGAATTTGCGTAAACTTGTGTCCATTTGGAACACGCTTATGAATATATAGATACATAATCAAATTTTTACTGTAATATCATAAAAAATAACATTTTTTTCTTTGTAAATGTTTGTCTGATTTTTCACTGTTCCACACATTTCCATCCAATGACACTTTTTCTCTCTAAAAGGCGGAGATGTATAGGAAACTGACTTCTTCTCTATCTGGCCTTATAAATTTGTGAAAAATAACAATAATATTGATGTGTGTCACGTGAGAGATAAATGTCCGGGTTTAAGGGATGATGTGCCTGTCTTTATCGGATTTGTTCATATTTCTCTCTAAACCCGGACACTTTATTTTCCTGATAGATAACAAAAATAAAAGGTAATCACTTAATGTATAGGCCAAAATTACAAGCCAAATCTACATGCTTATTGAACAAAAAAAAAAAACTTTTCCAGTCTTAAGTGTCCAAATTTATGCAGATCGCCGCCACTTCGTTCAAACTCCCGGCAACTGTTGTAGGATAAGCGTTTAAGTGTTTTATTCTGTGATATGCGTCTGAAGGTGCTTAAATCATTCCACTTTTCAAAATAGAATATCGAAAGAGCAATAATTATATGTGGGTGCCAGGAATAACATGCGCGTGTGACCCGTGAAATATCCCTTGAAGCTAGAATGATAACCAAATATCCTCATTTCCTGTCTGCGGACATGCGTCTTTGCGATGCAAAGTCGAGTAATTTGCAACACAAAATGTGCCCCTTTGATGGGAGGAAGGTCAGTGATCTGCGTCTTTTTCAACAATAGTCCTTTTGTTTTCGGTGCAATTTTGCTGGCAAAAGTGGGTCAAAAGGATAGGAAGATGCGTGGTTTATCACGGGGACAGACAATAAGTGCCAATATTGTAACATGGTACACCATTGTCTGTATAATGACCCAAGTTGATGTGCGGTGATGAGATAAAGTTATCACCAGAAGCAATATGTATGCACTGCGCACAGGTGATGCAGACCCTGGGGCTGGGAGATGCAGTGTGTAATAGCAGGCACCCGCAAGGCCTGACGCACCTGATGCAGCTGCCCAAACGTGCGCTGAACCACGGACACTTGGCACGGGACATGCAAGATGTTACAAGTTGTCAAGTGCACGGAGAGCTAAATCGCAACAGGTGAACTTTGTGAAGCAAACAGAGGCTTTGCAGCTTGAACCTGTAATTACGTACAGGGCAGCTGAGTGGAAAACAACGCTTTCGGGTGCTGCCTGCTCGATTACTATTCAGTATATAGTAAATGTATGCACACAACACAACCAAGAAGAAGAAGAAGAAAAAAGAACTCACGGTTATTATGCGTAACCAACCGCGCAACTGATCGGTCTAAAAATTCATAAAATGTGTGACTGTTAATGCTCTACTCCAGAACTATCTGTTCGCTACAATGAACAATTTGCTGACTTGATGCACCAGAAACAGAGTCTGCTTTGCAAGCGAATAAATTTTACATTTTAGTACACACTATCCGCATTAACAAATCTCAAAAGTATCTAAAGACTGTAGCCTATATCTCATTCAATACTATGGTCACAGGCCTTGGTCAGTGGTTCTGGCTCTGCCTGGCAAGTGATGAGGCAGCTGCAGCATGACTTGCCAGGCAGTACCAAAACCACTGACTTAAGAACAATAGGCATGTTGGTACTTGAACGAAAGCCCTTTTCATGAAGAATTTAAATATGCAATTGTCGTCTTAAATCTAGGTAAATATACGGAAAAATCAAGGACTGGTATGGAATGAGATATGATGCCCTAGATATCCTTTTCAGATTTGTTTATTCCTCATGCATGAATTCAGCCGGATGATTAGTCATTCACAAAAGCTTTTGTTGTTAAAGTTTCAACTCATTCGACACCAGTCCCTGGGTTTTTGTTTTTTTTTTGTTTTTGTTTGTCTGCTTTTTGTTTTTTTTTTTTTGTTTTTTTTGTTTTTGTTTTTTTTTTTTTTTGTTTTGTTTTGTGTGTGTGTGTATTTACCAAGATTTAAGACGATTGCATGTTTAAATTCTTCATAGAAAGAGCTCTCGTTCAAGTACCAACATGCCTATAGTCTTAAGTCAGTGGTTCTGGCACTGCCTATCACCATAGTATGGAATGAGTTAAGAAGCCATGCACGTTGGCCAACTTAATTTCCGAAACACCTTTTCACAAAATTGTTAAGATGCATGGAAAAAAACAGGAAAAGATGAAGACCCAAAAAATCCTCACGAGCTTCCTCCAGGGAGGAACTTGTGTATTCAGCAACAGTCAACCCGTCGAATTTTGTTGCAAAGTCGCGAATTTTCCAAATGGTCTGAGTATGTTGTTCATGCAATACGATTCACTAGATTACTTTTTTTTCAGAGTGGTGGTGCCGAAGAATCCCCCACCCCTCCCAAGAGCAGGCTTCATGTAATTAAATGTACAACTACTGATTCCGAGAACACAGTGATTCGCAAAGCCGACTTCAAAGTACTTTTCAGTTATGTAAATGTACAGATTAAAAGGGCAAAAAAACTTAATCTGATCTGCATTTTTAAAGAGTGGTCGAAGAAGGAGTTTAATTCGTCTCAATTCAATCGTTATATACACAACATACTGTCACGATTAAAGGTAATTAAAATGTATATACAGAATAAGATTAAATATTTTTGCAACAAAATATTTTTTACCAGGAGTGCATTCTGTGTCTAGCTGCATACAAATGTAGTTTCACTCATTTCTATTCCACAGGGCAAACGTTCTAGATGTAAAACAAAAGCCAAGTGCATGACCTAGACCTACAAAGAAAAGCTATTTGTAGGAAGAATAATGCACATAATGTATTTTTAAAAATGTGCATACTCAATTGGATATCGCTCCAAAATCCATATTTGGACATCACTCAAGTTAAGAGGCGAGATCATAGTCTATCAACTGTTAAAATCCCAACGAAAAACTGGATACAAATCGTCAAATGACAAAGCACAGCAGGATTGGTTGCTCATATACAGCCAGTCTGGGACTGTGCAGCGCAGAAAATCAGTGCATTGTAAGGCTCACAATACATGAATTTATATCACTTAATCTTATACCGTCTCATTCACTCCTCTTTCTGAATATGGCGGTTTTTAGATTTTTCCGTGACCCTTACGAGTTTTGGGTTCTCTGTCGTTTCTATCTGGTTCATTCTCGGCTCAGTAAAAAAAAAGGGGGGGCTGAAAAAAGTTACAGGCATATTTAAAGATTAATTCCCTTAGTCTCTGATCTCTTCCAAACACAACTACAAATATCAATGTTATGGCCTTTCTCGGACGAAACCTCTCCAAGTTAACTGCCAAGAGACAATCACCTTGATTGTCGCTCGTCCGTGATTTGAACCATGCAGCTTCTAGTCAAGCCAAAGCCACAACAATACAGCTTCATAGTAGAGCATAAAAATCACACAACTTACGTTGTTGGTACAGTTTAAGACAATAAAGAAAATATCAAACCTGTTATGTAGGAAACACCAGAAGCTGAGACTTTGTTCCTCAAAAGAAAACACTGTAAACATGTTGTTTTTAATACAATTTATTGCTGACGCAAGGTCCATTGGAACAGTCTTCCCGACAGGTGGCGCTCCTTCTTGCGGCGACATCGCCGCAGTTTTGAACACATTATATACACATATGAACACAATAGTATGTACAAAGCTTTGCATCAAGACCTTGCTTGATTCTATTACAGTTGATAATTTTTAAATTTTTGGCTGGATAAATGAACGCCTCCGTGTCACAGACGCCAATAACAGAAGGAAAAAAAGGAGCATCTTGCGCTTGCTCCGATGTCATAATAAATAAACGGTAAGTATACAACCAAGGAGGCTACACGTAGCCTCCTTGGTACAACCAACTACACAGATCCATTTTGTAAAGGTACACATTGATATTGCACCGTGTCTTCCCCTCTTGTCCACCTGTGTGCTGTGTAATTGCATGGTGTCCCGTCAAGACTACCCATTATCAATTCAAAATGTGTCAATAAATAAAAGGGGTGATAAATACATAAATATATCATTCAATTCATTGTCCCCTTGCTTTCCAGTTCACTTTCAGCTTCCCTCGCTGAGACATGCATGTAACGCTTGTCCTTGTGACTATGCCGATGAAAAAATCGCTGTCAGTAAACCGGTACTTTGGTCACACAAGCCAGTTATTCATGTTTATATTATCTTCACTGATTGATATTAAGTTAAATCACAGATCCTATAGAAATCTATGATTAAATCCAGCGCCTGTTACAATTATGGGAAGTACAACATTCAATGCATCACATTATGTAAGGTTCTCATCCAGTCTTTTTCCTAAGCTCCACGTCCACATTTGGCAGGAGTCAAGTCAAGCATTTTGGATGTTCTATCGCACTGTTGTAACCTGGATCGATGCCAGCGACTGCGACCGTGGTTGACTCTCAGGACCAGCATGTCCTTGGATTTACCGGCTTCCCTCACACGATGTGCCTGGATTTCTTCTACTGGTCCGTAAGGGGATCAAGCACCTTTGGGATGGACAAGGCTTTCGAGTATCTGAAATGATGAAATATGCCAATTCAAGAACACTTGTCACCACAAAAATTGTTGTCTTTCAAGTCTGCATGGAAGTTATGCATGAAATATATTCGATCTCCAGTTCAGCATCCCTTTAAGCTGTTTACATTTATCCAATTGCCTACCACGTTATGGTACCAGATAATCATATACCAGTACTGGTATGCAACTGGTCTAGCCCGAGGACAATATACACCGACAGAATATGCATAAAATTCAGCATGTTAAACATAACTAGGAACGTAAATAGTTCTGTGTATCTATGTCAACATACACGTACTGATATACTATAGGTTTGGTTGAGCACTGCTACACAAACATAAAAATACAATGTGCATATATCTTGGGGTTTTTTCAGATTACGTCACACGTCTGAGTAACAACAAGGTCACTGATCATCCTTACCACCAAATATCAAAACAAGTCGGGTGGAGTAAGTCGGGTGGAGTGCCACACAAAATTGAATTTTGAGTGTTCATTCTGAATCTAACTTCGCTAGCTGTTTTTACACCTTATTGTCGACTGCTTTAATGCCCAATGAATTTAACGCTCAAAATGAAGAATGTTGAACAAATCAAACCAAAACTGAATAAAAAAAAGAAAGAAAGAAGACCAATATATGATTTATTTGCATGTCAAAAATAAGCCTAACTGGTTGTGTTGTCTGTGCACGTATGTAGATTAAAATATGGTAGCGATTGGTATATCGGTAAAAGCCACCTATATAAACTCACCACAAAATTGCATAAAGTATGTCTCCGATTGTGCGGCGCACCGCCCTAGCTGGACCCCTTCCGGGCTACCTGGTTGTAACTTATGCGACTCTTCTTGCTACTGTAGAACTCTGGAAGAAGCAAAATATAAAATTGTAATAATTGCAGTATATAAATATTGTTTGAGATAAATTATAAATACAGAACAATGTGCTGGAAAGTACTGCTGCATAATAAACCTAACTGTTACAAAGAGGTCTCCTCAAATTCACCTGCTCAACAGGTGCGTGAAGGATATCACAAAGTCCTGCATCTGTATACTAGCCCCGGTAGGCTTACAGGTGTTGACATACTGATCTGTTATCCCTGTGGACATGCATTAGGGCCAAACTGTTGCAGGCCATAATTATAAAGTGAGCACCACCATCCCACCCCCGCCACACAAAAAAGCGGCAAAAAAGTCACCAGCTAATAATGCTGCACAGATATCGTGTTTGGGCATGCTTTGCAGCATCCTTGGAATGATTTCCATGAGTACTCGATGGCCCTGAATTCCACAACATGCCCAGACAAGTCTTGGCAAACGGATCTCACTGAGTGGGTGTTATCATCTATGGGCCTATTGAAGTTTCTGTCCACAGGTTCTGCTTCCAATGCTTTGCATTCGAGTACGTCAAAACAACCAATGTCCACGTTCTTACTCATCCAGCCATGCGTACAACAGAGGCCCAGGAATATGTGAGTGTTATCCTTGACGTGGAACAAGTCTGGACTTGCGCGGATTTATCGGACTGTGACAAAACCCTATTTAGCATGGCGCAATGGATAACTCAGCACTTTCCGTTTTATCATTTTTTTTATACATCGAGGTCAACCGCTGAACAAGTCTCGACTTGCTCAAAACCAACCCTCGTGCCAAAAAAGGGCAGTCGACAAAACCAGTTACCACACGATCGATGTGAACAACAGTCAAGCAAAATTTGATTTGTCCCAATTATTAATTAATATCAATAGCTTCACCTATTAATTAAACATCGTCATTGTTTATCACCTTGCAAACAAATACAGTGTTTCCATAGCAATTATATAGTCATTCACATTAATTTTTGGGCCGTAAGGATAATCTTTACTGCAGGTGACATTCAATCATAGTCATAGAGGTAGAAATCTACCTCACTGAGCCACGGACATAATTAATCAAGCCAATGGTCTTAGTTGCTGACCCTTGTAATACCTGAATCAAATGGCCTTTGTTTTGGCCACCATTGTCAATCTGTCCGTTACAGCCCTGGGACATCCAAGTGAAGACTAATTCTGCATAAGACGTGATTTCAGATAATGAATAAAATACTTCCAAGACGTTAAGAAAATAAACGGCAGAGGCAATCTACTTGGTATTTTCTGTCTCATGACAGTGGCTGTTACGTGTATCGTATTATGCTCAGGTCATGTCACCAGCCATTGATAATCATTATGCCGCTCCGCTACATACCTATTGTATGCCTGCCCGGCCAAGTACACCACCTACTTTATCAGCTGTGAGGCCGTTCGCCGCCGCCGTGTCATGAATACAAGTTGAGACATGACCAATGTTTTGCACTGAGAAAAGCACATGGCCGGACGACCCATTGCACTAACCTGTAATCTTGCGTTGTCTCTTCCTGCCTTGTGCTGACACAGAGTTTCGCAAACTTTCCTGTTCCTCTAATTTCACCTTCTCCACTCCAGTACACAGTTCGTCCGTAGTTTGAGTAAATTTACTGCAGACCTTGGGCCGTTCAAGACCCATGCATGGAACCACTTTGTCCGTTTCAAGTCCTGTATTTTCACTGATTACCACGGAGCACCTTTTGCATGGCTTCTTCCTGTAAATGTTTGATTCTTCGCCTTCCTTCTTCCAAATGTATCTCCCTGGTAGAGGTTTTTCATTCTTGAAGTCAAAATTCCATTTTCTACTTGCCTCTTGGTTGATAATAGACATTTCTCGCTCCCAATCTTGTCTCAGTTCTTCGTGGTCTACAGGTCCAAATAAATTTCTACGCGCTTTGCTCTTTGTAACCTGTGTTAAATGCCTCCTTGGCGTAAGCATGGCCCTTGTACAATTTTCGATGCAAGTTTCATTCAGCTTCAACGCAGGCATGTTTCTTTGGTCCACCGAGTCCAGCTACACTGTGCACACCTCACCTGCCCTGGCTATCCACAAAGTGTGCTAGGTTGTGTATCGCATATGTATTTGTGGACTAAGCTACTCGCTCATGCGATAATTGCCTTAGCAAAGCCAATCATGACAGTGTACACAAAAGTCCCACAAACAGTTACGTTGATTGGCCTTGTTCGTATCCCTTCTCCGTCAGGGCGGAGTCTACAACTGCTGCACGAGACAGGGAGGAGCATACATATTTAAGCGTTAATTATCACTTCAAGGCCCCAGAGGGATTAGTTGCAAATTTTAATTTAAATGTAAATGTGCTATTAACATTGCGTGTTGGTCAGTACTTTCCCGTGCGCCTTTGATGACATAATGTTTGATTTGCATCACAAAGCTATCGGACAGCTCGAATCATCGACATCGGTCTTATGTTTTGACTTTAGCAAACATATTTATCTCTCCTGGATGGCCACATAGTACAAAAAAGACTGATAAATTAGGTTCACCAGACACGGAGAGACACACAGTATATATATACAAAACATACAAGACAATGTAAATATGTTATTAGTAATTTTTGTACTATAGAGTAATCCAGTATAAATAAATATGTTCAAACTATATATGTTACCAAAACATAATGTACACCTATGTGACATAGATATCTTCAAATACAGAGAACACCTGTATAGTTCAAGTATTTACATATAACAAGGTATCAAAAGAATATAATAGCATTGCGCTGAAGTCTCCACACATAAACTTAAAAGCCATTTCAACATAAAACTATGGTTATGTTCACAGATGACAACAAATAATCGAGCATTGTTTGTAGAAGTGAAAATTAAAAGTATCTTGTTGAAATATAGACACACAGCTTCACTGCTTTGCTGTTTAATAGACCATTTTTACGCGAAAGTTGTTAGTTGTTACCGCAAAAAAAATCCGAGAAAAAAATATTCATTGTATATAGCTGGTATTGTCATTTTGAATCATCATATGAATTCTTTCCCCGCCCCGCCCCCCCCCCCTTCACGTTGCGCAGTTATTACGATTTGCTGTGAGGTCAGCTGGCCACACAGACTTGTAGAGGCTAGTTAATTGTCTGGAATATGGTGCACCATGGAGTTGGTAGAGCACCGCACAGGGAAAACTAATTTAAGGTTGCACGGTTTCACACGATGTCCTACGTTGCCTGTGAAGCGGCCATGTGCTACACAACTTTTTAAGAGTCTGCTTCGCAGGCAAGGTCCCGCGTGACGTGTGTAGTTCTCTGTATATTTACAAATGCCACCTTTGCACTGCCTGTCAACGAGCATCTGAGGAAGGTACAACAGGTGGCCATTTCATGATCACTTGTGTTCAACTCAATATACAACCCAATACACAAACATCCAGTGGGGTTCGGCTGGGTAATCGACCGGAATAAGAATCTGTGTATAGGGGGTTGTACATCGCTTAATGTTTCACAACTTTCATTGGTACCACTGAGTTTCCAAGGTCATAAGGAATATCACACCACTCATTACCCTCCCCCCCCCCCCCCCCTCCTTTTTTTTTTTTTTTTTTGAGGGGAAAGGGGTTGAGTTCCACGCCCCCGCCTCTTAAAACATTTTGCGCTCAGAAAATGTTGGAGATGCTTCAGTGTTCCAAGATGTCATTGTGCACTGATATTGATCAATGAAGATTGTCAGAGGAAGGAAAGAAGCGCATGCGCAAGCGCGGCTCTTTCTCGCGATCGGCCACGATCCGTTCAATATCTTCTTCACTGGATTGCTGGTAACCAAAATTTTACGTTTTATTGTTTGTAGACTCTTTTAAATAATTCTGTTTTCAGTTCAACATTGTCATTTACGCTACCACGAATTTTTTGTGGTTTTCATACAAAAAAAAAATGAACGTAGGTAATGTATTTATTTAAACATCATTGTATATTCTTTGGTTTCTTTTTGTGAGGTTGGAGTGTGTGTATTGTGCATGTACTGTGTTGTATTTGGCAAAATAACTGACTTTTCTGTGTATTGAAGGTGCAGCTAATAAAGATTCAGATATTCAAACAATTTTCTGTGTAATTTTGGTGCAATTTGTGTTTGTATATATCGCATTATTTAAAGTGATTTCGGCAAAAAATCCCAATCACCAGTTGGTTATTGCAATTATACCAGCCTCTCCCCGCCCCCGCCCACCGCTCCCCCCTTTGAGGTTTCCGATGCACTTAAAAAGCACCCAGTTCCATGCGATATCATTTAGAAGATTGCCAAGAACTTTTGCTCTTTGGAATTTAAAAAACAAAACAACAACATGAAACAGCCATTTGAATCCTACTTTAATTTAATAGAAAAGCTCATATTGTGCTATTCGGTATGCAAAGGCATGTTTCCTGATCCCATCTCTCTCTCTCTCTCTCTCTCTCTCTCTCTCTCAATAATAATGATAATAATAATACTATAACGTTTGTTGGACGTTGATTATTGCGTTATAACTTGCGTATAGTCCTATAGCAGCTTAATAACGCTTCCAGTGATAACAGAAAATAAACTAAGAGGTGTCCTTTGTATTTAGTGTGACACAAATAAGACTTCATACACCAAGAAAACAAGTCATAATGTGCTGTGTTATTCTGTATTTATGGGTGACTGTAATGTTCTATTTGGTTGCACCAGCCTGTTTAACACAAGAAAAAGTCGGCCCCTGTTCTCAGATTTATAAAACATGTACTATAGACTGTGCTGACAAATTGCATGAGCAACGTGTTAGTAAAAAGGATACTAATTTACAGAAACCTATGCAGCAAAAAATAGAAAGTTGCATGCCATTTATTGGTTTGAAAACAATAAAGCCTTATCATAAATGCCCAGATTAGGCGTGTTTATTTCAACATGTACAAAAGGTTGCTTCTCTTAATCTTCAAATCCTCAATGAACAGTAAATCTTGTTTGCACGAATAACAAAGAATTGTGGTGCAGCCCGCTCGACTTGTTCGCACATGCTCCCGTTCATCTGCCAACAAAGAGGGCAGCGAGCGAAAACGTAAGAAACGGTCATTCCTGAAATATTTGTCGGAATCGTTTCAGTGACTTGATACCGCAATCTTGTTGTGACTCTTCTTCAAACAATAAGCACTTATTGACAGCCAAATAGACATGTTGTCACAGGCCGCCGATGTACTTGACAGTAAGAGCCCCTGAGTACTGTTCATGGTGATATGTTGTGATCCCGACTTTCATATTCGTGGCTTCTGCTCCGCAACAGGCCCTCATTGAATTCTGATTTGGCACAGAGAGAGAGAGAGAGAGAGAGAGAGAGAGAGAAGAGAGAGAGAGAGAGAGAAGAGAGAGAGAGAGAGAGAGACAGACAGACAGACAGACAGACAGACAGAGACAGGAAGGAAACATCATGTATAGGCTTTACAGCATCTGCCAAAATGTACAACACAAGTGCATTCTGATATCTGACTTAGATAAGGGTATGGATTAAAAAAAATACGCGGGAAAAGATAAGGAGAAATGTTCTGACTTGTTGAAGCATCGAACGCCAATTCTGGTGTTTTTTTTTTTGTTTTTTTTTTTTTTTTTCCTTCTTCTTCTGTAATGGAATTATATTTATCAACTATAGTAAATTGTAGGCTGATAAAAACAGCATCAACATAATTATGTTAACACACAATTTTACACTGGTACACCAAATCACATGCAGCAGCTTAATATCCCATGAACAAACATTGTATATTGAAGCAATGAAACCCATGTCTATTGTATAATTGATGCTTTATGTTTGCCGTTTTTTAAAACAGCAAAAATGGCAAAAATGATTTTTCTCGTGGAAAAATAAACAAATCGCCCGTGCACATTTAATTAGCAATATAACAGCCTCATACAGTACATGTGAGACAGCATTTGAAATCAAGCGTTCATGGCTCAATACTTGCTGTTAGGGCTCAAGAGAAAAATAGAAAAGAAGATTTGTCGCAAAACAAATCTAACTGACAATTGTATTATCATGGCATAAAATATGTTTAAACCAATCTGTCTGTGAGCTCAGAAAGGAAAGTTGTTGACTTGTACATTCAAATTAAAATTTGAAAAGCTACATGACAGAAAATATGAAATTTAAAGAAAAAACTGTGGGGCAAAATAAGGCTGTTGCCATGAAAATTAGGATGTGATGTCTGAATGGTACATCTCCACATAATAGTTTTGAAGATAGACATTCAATATCTAAAAATTCCAAATCCTCCTAATGGGTATAAGTCCAAATCTACAACTTTCGTTCGTGGTTCACTTGATACGCCTTTGGCACAAGCCTATGAATTGAAACTTGAATGTCACCTCTACTTATAATAATTTGGAATATATGCAATATTAAAACTTTTAAGTGTCTCTGATTAGCATAAATTAGAATTACACAGCTTTTGTTTGTGGTTCATTAGATGCGGTCACAACACAAACTTATGAATGGAATTGGAATGATACCTCTGTCTATGACGGTTTTGAAGACATTCAAGGTTTAAATATTCCAATGGCCCCAATTTGCATTATTTTCAAAACTGTAACCCTTCTCAATAAAAAGTCAGACTTGGTATATGGAAGTTTTGTCATAATTGTAAATAATTAATAACTTGATATTGAGTCATAACAGTATAATTATACCAAGTTTAGAATTTCTGCGTGTAATACAATTTTTGGCGCGAAACCGTAGCTATCTCGTTTTGCCCATTGTACCGTTTGTATGTAATGCGATTTAGAAAGTTTCTCCATCGAGACACGCACCAAGAAAATGCCATGGCCTTTAGTTATTAATATTCTGCCGCTGAAGTTGAGTATTTCGCACTAAATATTCTATCGGTGTCGAAGAAAAACAAGTTACTGAGGCTAATTCTGGGTTAGGAGCAGTTAAAATAATGCAATCAGCATATAAATTCGAAATTTTAGCAACCCATGCGTGCGGGTGTGTGCAGGCGTTTAGTTCAGGGCTAGTAAATGCCTTGACTGTCACTGGCTACCACTTCCTTGGCAGATTATTTTAATGGAATGATATTATGATTCAAAAGTGAATGAAAAACGATACAACAAAGGCCGCGGTCAGCGGACCTTGGTGCCTTCGACATGCTGGGACCCGTTACTGTTCAGGGAGACGTCGTATTTACACAGCTTGGAATACGGGCGCCCTTTCAACAGCCATACTCCTATCTGTCCAATAATAAGCGCTTTATCTAAAGCTTTAAGTGTTGTTTTCAATGCAAGAACCTTAGAGATACAGGAATACTCTCTTGAGCGGTCATTAGACCTATCAGAGTCCTATCAAACCAGAGGCATATTGGTGGGTTCGATAACATGCGATCACCTTTTAACGATTATTTGAATCAGGGACGTGCATGAGAGTGCCCTCTCCCTCTCATACACTTCCCTGTTTGAATCAATGTTGTCAATGAACGACGAGGGCGCTTGTTGGCACGACCAAAGCGTTTCCTCCGTATTAAGCTATCCAAAACACACAATTAATAATGTTGTGGGTGCAATTCGTCAATAGAACAATTAGTTTTAAGTGCTGGGAATGATGGCTGTGCTGCTTATCACTTAGAGAGAGAGAGAGAGAGAGAGAGAGAGAGAGAGAGAGAGAGAGAGAGAGATGGAAGCGAGTCACTTATCGCAGGTATCATAATTTGACGTTGGTGACCGAGCCAGACAGGTTATGTTGCTCTCTGTTGCCCAACTTTGCACAGCAAAGTTCAGGGCACACCGTGTTGTTTTACACGCCGCCACACTAAGGTGTGAAAAAGCTTTCTGTGTCCTCAGTGAACTGAACACTGCGAGGTTCTCATTTTGCAAAGAAATAAAGCAAATGTGTGTGTAATACTTTACTTTCTACAGTACAATACTTGCCCAAGGCTGATCTTTAGTGAAGTCTCGGAGAGTAAGCAAGCAAAAACCAAAACAAAGCGCTGTGACTTTTGTACAGAAAAGTAGTATTATAAACATATTTATTTTCTCTGGATTGCCTACTAGTATGCAAAGACTTATCTGGAGGCTCTCCAGTACATAAAAGGACACCCAGGAATATATACAATACACACTGGACGAGAACAGAAGACTAAATTCACAGCTGGTAAAGGAATAATACAATTGATGCCAAATAATGGAGACTTATAATTATATCATATACCAAATTGGTACATAAAACGTCTAGATTCTGATATGAATGTCTGAACAGCCGCAAAGATGAATACATTATCGGTATTTGTCTTCTCAAGGTTTTAGAGCACACTTAATCTCCAAACAGTTCTGTGCTTGACGCGGATAAAAAAAGGGGTATACAAGAATAAGTAACATCTTTTAATTTCATAGTTTGGTATATTTTATGTTCGGAACGAGCGAGACTCGAACCTGCTACCTTTGGCACCAGTCGCCTATAGCTGAAATGGGAAACGCACATATTCCCTCGACTAAATCCCCATTCTTAAAAAAAGAATGGTTCAATGGAGGTAGTTATGCGCGAGTGCCATATCAACATGCACGGTTATGCAGTGTATTTACTGAGTTGCCATTTATTTCCAGAATTGGGGACTTAAATCCACAAGCATTAAGGAAATGCCGAAAATATATTTTATGTTCGGAACGAGTGGGACTCGAACCTGCAACCTTTGGCACCAGTCGCCTAGCTGAAATGGGAAACGCACATATCCACTCGACCAAATCCCAAATGTCATGCGCCGTGTAAAGTGGCAAAAATGTGCTCAACAAGTGCATATTAATCGACGATTTGAGAAGGTTTATTGATGCATTATTGTCCGTTAAACCTGTGTGAGGACAGCTTAAAAAGGCATTCACTTCCTCAAAAGCAGCAGATAAGACGAGTTTGTAACATGTAATGTGTACGGAACAAATAAACTCGGGGGGGGGGGGGGAGACAGGTACCCTTCGGCAAAATTTGGTATGGGTGTAAGGATGTGTGGGGGATTTAATTTTATTGTACCAGTGCTTATATTACCTCTTTTGGGAGGATGTGATGGCCCTGAAAAGAACGTTTTTGTTTTTTTTTTTTGTTTTTGTTTTTTTGCGTTTGCGTTTGCGTTTGAAGACCACATGCATCAGAAGCGGGTGTGACCATCACCTTCCTTCAAGCAAGCATGGACCTTTTTTGGCATGTTGCTGATGAGCTTGGCTATCTCAAGTCAAGTTTGATGCTATTAGAACGTTATATTTGCTATCAAAAATGAAAACTTGTGCCATTTGTGCCCTCCCCCCCCCAAAAAAAAATATTACAAAAAAAAAAATGAAAATAGGGGCGGACGCTGATATCTTTTTGCGGCGCCTTTAATAGTGATCCTTAGTAACGATGACTTTTGTATAATCTGTCATAACTCCGTAAGAATTGGATGTGAAGTGTCTAAAGTATTGTCTTTTGTCGAAATTGGCAAAGAAAATAGAAATCGAGTCAGCAGACTGGCCGAGTGCTTGCACGAGGTCAGTCTGTGTGACTGGCGTGCTCCACGCGGTTGGTTTTACTTTTATCTAGTAACTGGTTACCTGTCAGTTTCCAATGGTCATACCACAGCAGCACCGGGGGAAGGAGGCTGTCATGACCTTTGGCATTGGAACTAGGAGGATATGGACAACTTTATCCTCCAGGTCGTCTTCTCCAGGTTTTTTCTTTTTTCTTTTTTTTTTTTTTTTTTAATGCTATACAGGTACATAGCTTATAGAATAAAGAGTCAAAAAGAGTACGTGTAACAGTATCTTTTTAGCCGACTAAGGACAAAGTTGGCAGATTGTATACCCTACAGACACGTATGCATTCCGACGGATGATGTTTACCCTATATATACTTTAGCAGACCATGGCAGTAGTGTGTGTGGACCACATCCTCTGCTCATGGAGCCACAGGTAGTAGCTCCATTGGCAGAATAATGTGTCTGATATTTGAACACAGGTGACGTCTTGATCTGCATTTCCATCTTCTCTCACGCCTGATCTTCCTTTCTCCCAAACCTGCCACCCGTGATCTGAAATTAGCAGTTTTGCCGAAAATAACGGATGGGTCTATACATGTATATGTGTCCCAGCCTTCTGTGTAAACTTTAAACCCGTATTTCGTTGCACTATCACTGTATAGCAAATCGATAAGGCCACATTTATTTAATCGTTTGTTTTTCGTCTTCGTCTTCTCCTTCTTCTTCTTCTTCTTCTTCTTCTTCTTCTTCTTCTTCTTCTTCTTCTTCTTCTTCTTCTTCTTCTTCTTCTTCTTCTTCTTCTTCTTCTCCAACTATGACAGCTATGAAAAGAAACTGATGACCCAGAGATAACAGATTTTAATTGCCCAATGCTTCACTTTTTGGTACCTTTAAAGTGAGTTCACCTTCAAGCAATGTTTCCAAATTTAAGGGATAGGAATTGTGGATTCAATTTTGTCTTTTTTTCATGTCTGTTTGCCAACACAGACATATTGTTTTTCTAGGAATTCGTTCTTTCTTTCTTCTTTACAGGCAAATTTGTCCGACATTTCATTTGAAAAGAATTACACGTAAAAACTCCAAACTTGATTATACTTCTATACATGAAGTCTTGAGTTTTTGAAGAATCTTCTTTTCTATTTTTTGTAAAGAGGTTCAACGGTTTTGAAAATTATGCAAAAATTAGGGCCATTTGCAAATTTAAATGTTGAATATTTTAAAAACTATAATAGATTAAGGTAACCAATCCAACTTCAATTAATATGTTTGTAACACTGCACATATTTGTAATTTACATGTGACCTCTAAAGGTCAAAGGTCAAGGTCATTTGGACCTTCGAAATTTACATCCAGTCATAACTCGATCAATTTTTATCCAATTTTGATCATGTTGCGCTCAAATTGTAGCTATTGTAACAGTGCAAATTTTTGTAATTTACATGTGACCTCTAAAGGTCAAAGATATTGGTCATTTGGACCTTTGCAATTTTCATCTAGCCACAATTTAAACAATTTTCATCCAATTTTGAGCATGTTGGGCTCAAAATGTACCTATTGTAACACTTCACATTTTTGTAATTTACATGTGACCTCTAAAGGTCAAAGATATTGGTCATTTGGATCTTTGAAATTTTCATCTAGCCACAATTTAAAAAAAATTCATCCAATTTTGAGCATGTTGGGCTCAAATTGTACCTATTGTAACACTTCACATTTTTGCAATTTACATGTGACCTCTAAAGGTCAAATATCTAGGTCATTTGGACGTTTGAAATTTTTATCTATCCATAACTCTGCCAATTTGTATCCAGTTTTGATCATGTTGCGCTCAAATTGTAGCAATTGTAACACTGCACGTTTTTGTAATTTTCATGTGACCTGTAAAGGTCAAAGGTCAATGTCATTTGGACCTTTGAAAGTTTCACCCAGTCATAACTCAGCCAATTTCCATCCAATTCTAATCATGTTAGACTCAAATTGTGGGTATTGCAACATTGCACATTTTTGCAAGAACCTGCAACCTCTAAAGGGCAATGGTCAAGGTCACTTGGCCCTTTGAAAGTTTCATCTTGCCGTAACTTGGTCAATTTTCATGTGATTTGGTTCATGTTGTGCTTAAATTTTGGGTATTGTAACACTGTACATTTTTGCAATTTACATGTGACCTGTAAAGGTAGAAGGTCAAGGTCATTTGGACTTTGAAATTTTCATCCAGCCATAAGCTTAATGGAGCGTGAAGTACCAAAGGACAAAAGTTGTAGCCCGTAATATTTACAACTTTTGAAGGCACACAGACAGATTTGCTTTAAAGCAAATCTTCTTTTCTTTTTTTTCTTTTTTTTTTCGTAATAATGTGCATGTGTCGTCCCAAAAAACTGAATCATTTGAGCCCAGTGTTTAACGATGACTGATATGGCTGAACTTTTATTTGTGGCCTAACAACTTCCATTTACAATGAACCTATTTTGAAGGGGATTACCTGTCTGGACAGTTAACCAAACTGTAACCAAATCTTGGTTGTTTCATAACCCAGCAATACTTTATCTGGAACCCGGCGACGAAGTTAACGCGCGTTGTGTCCGGCACTGGCGCGACATGTGCAGCATGCAACGACACGTTCTCCTTCAGCTGGGCGCTTTTTTCGCTGAAACTTTTCGCCCTCTGAAAGAGACACTGTTTTCTTCTCTGGCCTACATAAACACATTTGAGGAACAAAAATACACGCATGCTTATCCACAATTCCCCGATGATGTTTGCACAAAGAACAAAAAAAAAAAAAAGAAGAAGAAGAAGAAGAAGAAGAAGAAGAAGAAGAAGAAGAAGAAGAAGAAGAAGAAGAAGAAGAAGAAGAAGAAGAAGAAGAAGAAGAAGAAGAAGAAGAAGAAGAAAAACTCTAGCTCAATTTATTTGGTTTCAATGTAACTGTCCACAAAGGGTTGTGGCCGTGAAAGTGTTGCTGCTGAATGCGGAGCAATGTGTTGTTTGTGCGAAGCTTTAAAAGGCACCGTAGATAATTGATATGACAAGAATTATGAATTTTTCTTAATGTTAAAATATCATACCAAAATTATGAATTAAGAAAAAAGTAGAGAAAAATACGTCCGCGAATGTGCTCACTGCAAGACTGGCACAAAAAGGGAGGTTTGGAATGAAGCTGATCGACTCCCATTCTTTAAGAAAGAATAGCCTGATGGGAACCGCGGAGAACCTGCCTGACTCCACTGCTATCAGCAAGACAAATAAACAGTATTCCATGCCTTATTATTTCCTCACGTGTTTATAAATGGCAAAACATTTATCTGTCAAAAAAAATTGAAATCTCTACCAGAAAGGTTGCTCTGGTATGGTTGTCATATCCCACAGCAGGCTAACAAAATTTATATTTTTCATTATGTGATAAACGTGCCTGAGTATACCCGTGCTAGAATTTGGAAACGTGGGTATATTTCTTGCAATATTAACCTCAATATAACACCAGCATTTAAGGGACATTAAGAAAGAGATTTCTACAATAAATGTCCCCTCCAAGTTGCCATAGTTTTCCATGAGCAGACTGGCACGAAGAGAAGAAAAAGCATTTCAATCATAAATTTTACATACACTTATTCGATATATATATCGGACACGGGCCTGTATACGCTTCAAGTGAAAAATTTTGCAGATTTTGTCAAACAGGGACCCAACATTATTGTTCTGATCTCCAAAAAATAAGCAAAGTTTCACTGAAACCGGTGACCCACAGAAACAAGACCATGATTCTTCAGCGCCTAAATATCTTAATTCGGTCTCCAGCTGGTTATAACAAGATTTTTTCACATCGCCAAGAGGTGGAAAGAAAAAAAATAACTAAACCTTTCTCATTGTTTTTACACAAATTACATGTTGAGTCTGATATTCCCCATATTTCGAGATTCTCTTTAATTACAGGGCGACCCGTACCTGCCTGGAACTCCAGTTATGCTGCACAAAAAGCGTTACATTAAACAGGTAATCTGCCCCCAATTTAGATCTTTCCTTTGATCAGAACTTATAAAGTGAAGTACTGTGATCGATATCTTACGAAGAGAGAGAGAGAGAGAGAGAGAGAGAGAGAGAGAGAGAGAGAGAGAGAGAGAGAGAGAGAGAGAGAGAGAGAGAGACAGTGATTCTATATCAAATGCTTAATTTCATATAAGGCTCCAACCAAGACTCCACCTGACTTACAAAACTACAAAACCACGGTCTGCACCAGCATTTTTCAAAACACAATGTAATTCCGAACAATATGCATAAGCAAGAAAGGGGACCTTTCCTACCAATACTCAGTAATTGGTACATAACTTCATGAACACTTGTTTACCAAGCCTGGTGTCGTATAAGTCATATTTTATGCTATAAAAATAATTGATACGGTAGCGATTTAATATTAAGTCTATCTGCAACCAGCCTAGATGAGCCAACGTGGCTGTCATTGCTGGACAAGATTTTATGCTAAAGATTGATTTAGAGAAACAGTACTTGTATTGTTTTGACTTAAAAGCAGAAATACTTTCCAGGCTTTTGTTCACCCAAAGTACACACCCATGGGAAATTAAAAGCAGAATAAAACGTTTCTGTATAGTATATGTGAACTCAACTTTGTTTATATGATCATGAGAAGAAAGAGCATCACACAAACGGATCATAAATTCGCTGCTTTACTGTTTAAATGTGCTCTGATGTGAGTTGAGTCGCTCAGTGGCAGTGAAAAACATCTAAATAGTTGTGATGGGAACAGGAGAGAGCCTTCAAGTCTCCACCATTTACCAAAGTTAATGAGCTTACCAATAACAATTACTTTGGACCTATCATCGTTGAAAGTTATTCCCAATTTCGCGGCAAAATAATCAGCTACATTTAACATTCTCTTTAAGCTGTCCTCGCTATTTATAAGAAGACATATAGCATCTGCACACAAGAAACATGGGATACGTGATGAATTAAGTACGATCCCTAAGTTTTGGTCGTTTAATAAATCCAGCAAATCTGCCATGTATGGCTAGGCAAAAGAGTATCGAAGACTGGATACAGCCTTGTTTTACACCTTGGGTAATTCACACCAAGTGCTTTCGAAAGGTACGGAATTACCTATTATTTAGTTTGCTATATAATCTAGTGATGCGCCTACAAGTCTTTCCTTGAATTCCATTGTTCTAGAAATTAATATACATGGGATTTCAGTTTATCGTATCAAACGCTTCAGAAATGTCAACCAACCAACCAACCAACCAACCCCCCCCCCCCCCGTTCTTAATATTATATTTAGAACGTATGGTACTTTTTAAAAAGTTTGAAACGAAAGTATGCACTCTAAAGCCAGGATTCATGTTTTGAACACCAAAGTGTAATATATTTTTCATCAAGTTCGGATGTTTAAGCCATTTTTAGATCACTATAGTGTTCTATTTTATGCTATGTTTCCGTCCACCCATAGTACGTAGCAATCCGAATGTCGTTCTAATGTTTAACACCGCTTGAACACTTAAACACATGTTGAGCAGCTTCAGACGTGTCCGCATGTGTTGAAATTTTAAACACAACTCTTGAATCTAGAATCGCAGTATTCAAATTTAGAACAAAAGTGTTAAAAATTCAGAAGAACAGTGTGCGAATCAAGAACAACATTGTTCACATTTTAAACACTGCTGTTCTAAAATTGAACAGCATGCAGTGTCCCAATATGAACAGCCGTGGACGCGTCTGTATGTATTCAATTGGTGTTAAAATATTGGATCAGCTGCCGGCGTGGCTCAGAGCTCTATCCTTGGGCCTCTTTTATTCTTAATTCACATTTGACACATTTTTGTCAATATTCATATGATATCAGACATTTTGCTGATAACTCTAGCATTCTAGAAATTATCCATGGCTGTGAAGTTTCTGGATCTCGCGTCGGTTCCGATCTCGACCATCTATCCATGTGGGGTCGGGTGAGGCGCATGAAACTTGGTGCAATCAAATTAATCTCGGTTTTCTTCCCCTGTAAACGAAATAAATATAACTTTCCGACTCATCATCTTGGTGATCCTGCAATACCTAAAACTGCAAACCACACCCACCCACCAAGGCATCAATCTTTCCTATGACCTAACACGGGAACTACACGTAAATCGCACCATCACAAAAGCAAATAAACGCCCTCCCCCCACCCCACATCCAAAAAGAAGACAAATTTAAGCAGTTTACGAAGACCGTGCAAAAATGCATATTTCTCGAAGTGCTCCTAATCCTAGGGTATGGGTGTGTCTTTTTAGCCAATTGCAGCCAAGATCTGTCTGATCCTTGGGAAGAATTATAGTCTGAAGCAGGTATAGAATGTGCACTGTATGGCGCCATGGAATTACATCAAGTTATAGGCAGCTTGATGAAATAGGTTGACAGTCGTTACACACTCGCAGATTTTTTTCTGGCTGTTGTTCTTGCACAAAGTACTTATTAACCTTACTTTTCGTACTTTTTAAGATTATAACTTTATATAAATTACGACCTAACACAAGCAGGCCTGCAACGTTGACACATTGACAAATTAAATGTAGGGCGTAACTATATTAGCCTATAGAATGACCTACATGTATGTCTCATACAATTTTAGTCTTCAAGGTAAAATTAATGAAGCTATTGTTTTTTTTACCTTCATGTAACCCTAAAATATTTCGCGATTGGTGATCGTTTTGCAAATATCATGCAGGCACCGCTCCGACTTGGACTGAGCAAGCTCAATTCCCAAAAGGAGATATGCATACTAATTTCCTGCCGCAACTGCATACTTGATTGCCTAGTCTCCCTTGGCGGGATATGGCGAGATACGGGTTGGTACCTGTGGGGACAAGCGGGACATTATTAATATTTTGGAAATAAAGAATACTTATTAAAGGCAGATGGAAATTTTTCTTTATATATGGCTTGGGAAGTACTAGATGAATGCCAGTTTGGCATTTGTGAACTTAAATTTCTCAAAAAAAAAAAATCGCTAATTTTATGAGAAATCAGCATGTGGCCCTGTCTGTGACAGTGATGTGACACACACGTCCCCTGTGATCGTCTGGCATTAAACCCGTGCTTTGTGGCGGGAAATTATTATGCATACGGCCTTCACCCCATTATCATTTTGCTCTCCACAGCTTGCCCGGGCTAGCGAAAGATGCCAGTCACTTCCTTCTATTTTGTCCTGTAGGAACCACCCAGACTTTGACTTCCGGATTTGTTACAAATGGGCTTGCTCCTGGTGTACATCCAAATCTGATCACCTTGTCGGTGATAGACTCATCGAAATTATGTTAGTGGCGGTGCTGATCTTTCGGATGAATTTATCACCAATATATTTGCTGCAGTACAGTTGAAGTGTACTCAGTCCAGACGTTTTATGACCTGATGACTATGATTTACTGTTACACCTGTTTTGAACTATGATTGCAAACAGAACATGTATTGTCCAGTGTTTCTTGCGTTTTTTGCACTCCTGTATCGGTACGTTTGTATGCCTGGAGACCTATCGATAACTATTAGTCACTCAGAAGCTATAGGGCAATCCAGTTTTGAAACCAAAATATTGACAATAGTAACAATACAATAATAGTACAGGAACTAAAATCTCATTGTACATGCAAGACTGGTATCCACAGAGACAGAAAAAGAGTGCGTTATGGTGCATGTATGTAATGTTACCACTTTCACCTTGGGCTGGTATCCACAGCGACACAGCATGTACTATTGCTATGTTATTGTTCTGGTGGGTGGGTGTCCACAGTGACACCACTCAATAAATAATGTGATAGCTGGACATATATCTAACATGCAAGCGCGTAAAGCACATGTCGTGAAAAGAGTTTTCCTAACATTGTCGCAAGAAAGTGACCGGGTTATAAACACGTGTCATATCACAGAGCACCTGTTTACGGGGGCCAGCTACTCTCGTCTGTGTTATCGGCCCCTCGTTGGTCCCTGTCATTAATACGGAAAGCAAACAATTATCCTCAACAGGCCCTTCTGTGTTGCCCCATAAATTAATATATTATCCGTTGATTTGTTTATTAATCGAATGAATTCCAGTGTTGTTTCACAGACAGTTCATATCATCTCATTAATTTAGTATAACACACAAATAAATCAATAGTTGTAAGTTGGAAAAGAAAGATTTACAATAACGATTGTCAGAATAAAAATATATTGATCCACTGTCAAAATGATATATTTGATCCACAAGGCAACTCACATGTACACAAATACGCAGTACAGTGTCCGCAAGTTTACTTTTTTCGGATTAAAACTGAAAAGTCTTACGAAAGATTTATCTGGCAATATTCAAAAGCAGATTTGGATTATGCTAGAGTTAGAGGTAAATTGGGGCGCCTGCTTTGATACATCTGATGTCGACACGGCAAGTCTTGCCTGGACAACAAAATTTCTGGATGTTGTGAGAGTTTGTGTACCCAACAAAAGTGTCTGTATTAGACCAAATGATTCTCCTTGGTATACTTCCAAATTACAGTCGCAAAAAAGGAAAGTTCAACATATTCACGAGAGGGCCAAGGCTTCCAACGAAAATCCTCATTTTTATAGGTACTTTCGGGAGTTACGTAATAGATACAATAGTGATTTAAGAACGGCAGAGGACGGGTAGGCCTACCACAAGAAACAATGATGTGATATTGTTAACAGTGGTCAATTCTAAAGCCAAATATGGTGGGGAATGGTTAAGTATTTTATGTCCGATAACTCCAGTAAATCAATATGTTCAATTCTATGGAACGATTTTGTTGTATCTGACAACAGATCAAAAGCTGAAGCATTTAATGACTTTTTCTCAATCAGTGTCATGTAGATGATACAGCCTTTTCTCTACCTAGCCAGGCGTCAGCCTCGCACAATGTGACAGAAAATATTTTTTTGGATGAGGAAACTATATACGACATCCTGAAATCTCTGAATGTTGATAAAGCCTGTGGGCCGGACAGTATCAGTCCTATACTGCTAAAACAGGCAGCTCTATGTATTGCTTCTCCGCTCTCCAAACTCATGAACCTTTCCCTTTTGGTATGCAAATTTCCTAGACTTTCTGAAGTCGTTTTCTTAAGTAGTCTTCAGTATAACATATTAATGTATTGACTTATGATAAATGTCATTATTGTGACTGATAATAAGATATTTTTACTTAATTGATTCGTCTGAGGGCGATCATAGCGTACGTCGAGCTAAAACGAGCGAGGCCGCGAAGCGAGTCGTTTTTCGTAAAGAAACGAAAAACGACGCGCGAGGCCGCTTCGCGGCCTCGATCGTTTTAGCTCGACGCTATGATCGCCCTCAGACGAATCAATTAAGTAAAAATATCTTATTATCAGTCACAATAATGACATTTATCATAAGTCAATACATTAATATGTTATACTGAAAACTACCTGAGAAAGCAACTTCAGAAAGTGTACAAATTTTCATCCGAATTGAAAAAGGCATGTGTTACACCAATCCTAAAAGACGGTGCACCTGAATTATGTAGTAATTATAGGACTATCTCACTTCTTAGTTGTGTTTGAAAGGTCTTCGAACGTGCTGTTTTTAAGCACGTCTTCAATTTTATACGCGATAACTGTGCACTATCTGACAAATAATCAGGATTTATTCCGGGCGATGAAACTGTTAACCAGTTAGTCTACCTTTATCATAAATTTTCAAAAACTGTTGACCATCGGAAAGAAGTGCGGGTGGTATTGTGTGATATTACCAAAGCCTTTGATAAAGTATTCCATCCAGGTCTAATTAAAAAACTAAGGAATGCAGGAATTAGAGGGTCTATTCTCCAGTGGATGGAGGACTTTCTTCATGCACGGACCCAAAGAGTGCTCATTCAGGGTCAGGCATCGACTTGGGGTAAGATCAGAGCAGGGGTCCCACAAGGCTCAGTTTTGGGGCCTTTTTTATTCCTTTTGTACGTGAATGATATTGTTGAAATAGTTAAATCAGTAATCCGTCTTTTTGCTGACGATACAACATTGTACATTACAGTTAACGATATCAATAATGCAGATGAAACGCGTAACCAAGATCTCGAGTCAGTCACTCAATGGTCCAACCAGTGGATGGTATCTTTTAATCCTAACAAGACCAAAGCACTGACAGCTAGTAGGAGAGCTTATACTGAGACCATCCAAACCTAATATTCAACCATAACATTCTTGAAAATATAAATATCCACAAACATCTAGGTCTGTGGCTCTCCTCAGATCTTTCCTGGTTAACACACATTAATCATAACGATGCAAAATCGCGAAAATTACTAGGTATTCTGAAACGCTTACAGTACAAGTTAAGCAGACGAGCTTTAGAATCCTTGTACTTTTCATTTATACTTCCTTGTTTAGAGTATGGTTGTGTGGTCTGGAATGGATGCACTGACACAGACAAAAAGAAGTTAAAATCTGTTCAACTGGATGCAGCTCGAATTGTAACAGAAGCACTTGCTCACACTAACCTTAAAAACATTTATGCTGAAACAGGTTGGGTGACTTTAGCTGAACGCAAGAGAAAATGCAAGTGAGTACTTATGTTTAAAATGGTGAAAGGACTCTGTCCTGCATACCTAACCAATTTGTTACCTGGTACGGTTTCATCACGTAACAATCAACTACGTACCTTTCAAGTTGAGACAGATACTTTTTAAAAATCGTTTTTTTTTTCCCCATCAACTGTCCGTGTATGGAATCTGTTACCCCGATCTTTTAGGAACCGCGAACACTTAGATGACTTTAAAAGAGAACTTAATAGAACTAGACCCAAACGTAATGAATTGTATTACACTGGTGAAAGGAAAATTGCTGTCATTCATGCTAGGGCGAGAATGGGATGCAGCCAGCTGAACGGTGATCTCTTCAAAATAGGAAAGGTCAGAATTAGGTCTAAGGTGTGTATTCGCCCCAATACATTACTGAATACACAAACATTTGGTGGACGAGAGCTGTGTATTCCCATTAGTTTGTATGATAAAGCAACCTTAAATAAACCAGTCACTAATGTAGCTGTGTCATAAGATTTTTGTGAGGTATTTAGTTATGCATCTGAATTTACTGTCTATAATTTGGTGTTTCTATATGCAGTAGTTTTCAAGTTTTTAAGTTGCAAATTACAATGTAAAGTAATGGGAATACACAATCCTAACCCTCCACTGACTGCACTGCCATCTTTTAAGCAGTTCTTGAACCTTCTGTTCTTGCCCTTGCCTATTGGTGTTATCGAATCGCCAGCTTGCTCGTGTGGAGCCAGCACTGAAAATAGATACCATTTCTTTTTCCAATGTAGCAAATACACTGTGTTGAGAAACGAACTACATTCGAAAATAATATTTTTGTGGAATTTCAATCTTCGTACCCTATTATTTGGTATCGAAAGAAATACAAAGATTCAAAACACAGAAATTTTTGAAGCAGTTCATAATTATATTAAGGATATTGGAAGATTTAGATTATGAGTGGTATTTGCAACAAGGCCAGTAAACCGCTCAATTAGGCATTATGGTGTTCGTGTAGCAAGCTCCCATACCAACTCCTTTTACCTTTATTCATCATTTGTGGTCCTGTGTGTCCAATCTATCTATGTAATGGTGTTCCAAAATTTCATCGTTTATATTGGTACAAGAGGCCCTAATATAGGCTTATAAGTCTGTCGACCAATTGCTATTTATTTGTTTGTTTATTTTATTTTTTATTTTTTTTTGTTTTTTTATTTTTTATTTTTTTTTATTTTTTTTGTTTTTGTTTTTGTTTTTGTTTTTGTTTTTGTTTTTGTTTTTTTTTTTTGTTTTGTTTTGTTTTTGTTTGTTTTTTTTGGTTGGGTTTTTTTGGTTTTTTTTTTTTGTTTTTGTTTTTGTTTTTGTTTTTTTTTTTGTCTTTTGTTTTTTTTGTTTTTATTTGTTTTTTGTGTTTTTTTTGTTTTTGGTATTTTTTGGGGGTGTTCTTGTTTTTTTTGTTTTTTGTGTTTTTTTTTGTTTGTTTGTTTTTGTTTTTCATGCAATAAAATATCTTTAAGCCAAGTACGCAGTTATTGGGCGGTAAAATTTTATTAGCTTCAGTACGTCATGTTAAAAATGGTTTAACTCTTTCATTCTCAAAGTGTTCCTTTCGATCCAAGCAACAAGTCATTGATACACCTCACGCTACCAATAAACATCTATTAAAGTGTGTGTCGACAAACACTTTTCTGTTTTTCCTAAAATTATGTACTGTCTGCCAACACACACATATTGTTTTTCTAGGCATTGCTTCTTTCTTTTTTTACAGGCAAATTTGTCCGACATTTCATTTGAAAAGTATTATACGTAAAAAAAAAAACAAACTTGGCACAATTATAATTCTATAGATGAAGTCTCGCCTTTTTATAATGAGAGGTCATGCCTTTCAAAATTATGCAAGTGAGGGTTAATTAAAGTTTGAAATCTTCAATATCTTGTATACTATAGTAGATGTGGTTCGGAGTGTATTGGAGTTCGATCATAGCAAAGCAAAGGTCATCTCAAATGTCAATGCCATGTCAAGGTCAAAGGTCAGGACAAAGTCAAAGGTCAGTTTTAGGTCAAAATATCATTTTTAAAGCCAAAATGTCATTTTAAAGGCCAAGGACCACTTCAGGTAGAGGTCATTTCAAGGTCAAAGGTCATTTCAAGGTCAAAGGCCATTTTCGATGGTGGCTTTCTTCTAACCATAACTTGGTCAATTTTTATCCAACTTTGATCATGTTGGGCTCAAATTGTAGCTATTACAACACTGCACATTTTGAAAATTACATGTGACCCCTAAAGGTCAAAGGTCACTGTTATCTGGACCTTTAAAAGTTTCACCCAGCCATAGCTTGGCCAATTTCCATCCAATTCTAATCATGTTGGACTTAAGTTGTGGGTATTGTAACACTGTACATTTTTGCAATTTACATGCGACCTGTAAAGGTTAAAAGTCAAAGGTCAAGGTCATTTGGACTTTGAAATTTTCATCCAGCCATAAGTTTGGTGGAATGTGAAGTACCAAAGCACAAAAGTTGTACCATTTAATATTTACTACTTTTGAAGGCACACAGACAGATTTGTTTTTAATTAATTTTTTTAGTTCTTTCTTTCTTTTTTCTTTCTTCTTTACCGGTGAACTTGTCCGACACTTTTGTTGGACACTATTAGACATAGAAACTCCTAACTTGGCATGATTGTACGTCCATACAAGGAGTTTGACCGTTTTATACAGAGGAATGAAGATGTTTAAAATTATGCAAAATTATAGGTATTTGAAATTTTAAATCTTTGAATCTCTTCAAAAGTATAATAGATAGAGATGTCATTCCAACTTCTACTGCGGAGTTATTGACCAGTGCGCATCTAATGAATTTGAAACAAAAGTTGTAGCAATTTAAATTATGGTAATTAACAAGCATTTGAAATTTTAAAACTTGAATATCTTCGAAAGTATTATAGATAGAGATGTCATTTTAACTTCTACTAGGGGGTTATTGATCATTGCGCATTGTGATGAATCTAAAGCAAAAGTTGAAGCAATTTAAACTATGCTGATTAGCAGTATTCAAAATTTTCAATCTTGAATATCTTCAACATTATAATAGAGATGTCATTTCAACTTCTACCAGGAGGTTGTTGACCATTGCACACCCAATGAATTAAAAATAAAAATTGTAGCAATTCAAATTATGCTAAATAGCACCATTGGAAATTTTAAAATATTGAATAACTTCAAAGCTATAATAGATAGAGATGCCATTCCAACTTCTACTCCTGTATTATGGAATAGTTGTACATTGCCATACCAATATGCTTTGAAGACACACACACTGATTTGCTGTGCAGCAAATCATCTTTCTTAGTTCTGATAAACGTAATTACGGATCCCAGTAAATGACTGGTACAAGTAACGGTAGCTATTCCATAGTAATCATGATTTGTCTCTGTCAAGATCATGACATATCAATGATAAAAAAAAGTTGGTGTAAGCTATTCATTATGAAAGTGGTATTCCTTTCTTCCTGATTTATATGTAAACATTTTTTTTTCAGTTTGGATCATCTAATACTACATCGTGATACCAACCAAAAGGTTCGCTAGACATGAACAGACGGTACAATATTTACAAGTAATTACTTTTTTTTACATAAACCATATTAAAGAGGTATGGTCTATACAAATCAAAAAGAAAAAGGTTAAATGACGGAATACTCAATTAGCGTGCTAAATGACATACATCTATACACTTGTAACATGTATGAACCTAGCTATATCACACAGCATAAATGCAGGACAACAAAATTTCTCTCATACAATGAAAAGGTTCTCTTTGTTACAAAATTGTATTGTTTTTAGTTTTACGGTATAGCTTTTTTTATTCTGTAATAACTTCTGTATATTTCACTCGTATAGTCTCATTGTGTTAATCTCGATGTATTATATATGTTTTTCCTCGAATTCGGGGTTTTTGAATAAAACCATTATCATCATCATCATCATCATCATCATCATCATTGTTATTGTTCCAGTACCAATCCAGTCCATACAGGTGTCGCTCGGGTGCATACATAGTGTTGTTTCAGCGTCTGAATGTTACTGGTGCATATTTGTGCGGCTGCCGCTCTGATGCTGTTTCATTGTCATCCCGATGCACTTTGGTGACACGTCAGGGCACAATGGTGTCGACTTATTGCTGACGTCATTGCTCATTGGTGCAGCTGTGGTGTCGTTCTGTCCTCAAGTGAAAGTTTGTGACAGTGTGTCATCTCAGCACATCTTGCTCCCTCGTGGTGCACGTTGGCATCAGATAAGCTAATCACACCAAAATGGATTGATACTAATGGCAACCCATTTGATGTAATATTATGTAATATATGCACATGTATAAAGACATATACATAATTCACATTCAAGTATGATAACAATCTATATTTTCAGTCGAATAAATACAAAATTAATTATGAACATTAACGCCAGTGATCGACCTATTGGTAATGTACATCCGGTGATGGAAATGGAAATATTTACAGTGACAGCAAATGAATAATATTGTATGCACAGATATTCCGTACATAAAGCAAGCTTCAGCCGAAGTACCGTATATGTTCCACGTGAAACACGAACATAAGGACCAAGCTATGTTTTGATCAGCATTTTTAATTTATTACTTTTTCCGTTGTCGCATCTGGACTCCAATTGGAGCCTAAATTATCTGGGTTTTAATATTAGTTGTTGTGTCGGCCGAACATATTACCGATGTAGGGCCAACAAGTTTACTCATCAGCTCAATGTTTGGTCAAACTAATATTGACATATATAGGCCTATATATATATATATATATATATATATATATATATATCCTTTATTTCGTACTCATGGTACACAGGTATGTTTGTACAAAAAAGGTAAATAAGAGGGTAAACAATAAGAAAAATACAACAGGTGCTACTGTTATATCAATACATATACATTAAACTACACCTCTCTTCAAATTTGCAAGAGAGATTTATATAGGGCTTTGCCCTGTTTCCCAATTGTATCCTTACGGAAATAAAAATATGTTTAAACCAATTCTTCAATGTGTAACTCTGCCTCATATGGCCGCAAGACATCCGTAGTACACTGGTCACGTGTGTCGCATAGTTCCCGGATGACAGAGGCATGTGCTTTTACTTTATCAGGGCACTGTACAGAGGATTTAACAAACCTTATGACATTGATGCCGACAAACAACAAATCAAAACATTTTGAGTGCCAACATATTGCCACCATACAATCAAGAAAAATAGGCCTCTATCTAGCTTGATGATTAGCCTGCTTGCGGGGTGTGACGCCTTTGCCTCTCCCGGTCGGTGAAGCATTTATAAGCCGTCAGAAAAAGGGGTTGTTAAGTAAGCATCCTTAACTATCCTACCAAGAAAAAAATTGCCACAAAAATCAAGCCGGTGTGCATTCAAAGTTGGGCCGATGCGTTGGCTGCCTACTTTGAGGCAACATGAGGCTTACAGTAAAATATGATAGTCAACAATGACCCAATGTAAACATATCGGATGCCAGATACAATGTGCCATGTGTGTAACAACATTTACACATGCCAATGAATTAAATGACAATTTGGCTCAAAGTCCAACTGTAAAGTAAAGTGATGTTCACGTGAAAAATGAGAACAACGTGACGGTTCTGAAGTTACAAATGGATTCAACCTCTCATTCGTCTGCAGTGGAACCACTTTGAAGCGGTGATCACATGAAATAAACAACAAATGAAAACACCCGTTATTCTGCCCCAAGTATATTTTTACTGTTCCGCACTTGAGCAATTATTTCAATTATAGGGAATTCAATGTCTTTAATTTATTTTCATCGCATTGTGGAAGACGACATATACAGTCAATGAGAACTAGAAAAGAAGATTTGCTTCAAAGCAAATCTGTCTGTGTGCCTTCAAAAGTTATAAAATTTTAAATGCTACAACTTTGTTCCTCTGGTATTTCACATTCCATTAAGCTTATGGTTGGATGGAAATTTCAAACTCCAAATGACCTTGACCTTTAACCTTTAGAGGTCACATGTAATTACAAACATGTACAGTGTTACGATGCCTACAATTCAAGCCCAACATGAACCAAATCAGATGAAAATTTACCAAGTTATGGGCCAGATGAAACTTTCAAAGAGCTGAATGACTTGACCTTTGACCTCTAAAGGTTATACGTTAATTACAAAAAATGTACAGAGTTGCAATACCTACCATTTGAGTCCAAATGATTAGAATTGGATGGAAATTGGCTGAGTTATGACTGGATGAAAATTCCAAGGGTCGAAATGACCTTTACCGTTGTCGTTTAGAGCTCACATGTACATTACAAAAATGTGGAATGTTATAATAGCTACAATTTGAGCCCAACACGATTATAATTATATAGAAATTTACCGAGTTATGGCTAGAAGAAAATTTCAAAGGTCCAAATGACCTTGACCATTGACCTTTAGATTTTACATGTAAATAACAAAAATGTGCAGTGTTACAATAGCTACAATTTGAGCCCAACATGATCAAAATTGGATACAAATTGACCAAGTTACGGCTAGATGAACATTTCAAAGGTCCAAATCGCCTAGATCTTTGACCTTCAGAGGTCACATGTAAATTTCAAAAATGTGCAGTGTTACAAAAGCTACAATTTGAGCCCAACATGATTTATTGAGTTATGGCTAGAAGAAAATTTCAAAGGTCCAAATGACATTGACCTTTAGAGGTCACACGTAAATTACAAAAATGTGCAGTCTTACAAACATATTAAATGAAGTTTGATTGGTTACCTTACCTATAATAGTTTTGTAGATATTCAAGATTTAAATTCTCAAATGGCCCTAATTTGCACAATTTTCAAAAATGTTAAACGTCTTCACAAAAACTCAAGACTTCATGTATGGAAGTACAATTATGCCAAGTTTGGAGTTTTTACGTGTAATACTTTTTAAACGAAATGTCGGACAAATTTGCCTGTAAAGAAGAAAGAAATGAAGAATTCTAGAAAAACAGTATGTCTGTGTTGGCACACAGACATAATAAAATTGACCACGTT
The DNA here is from genome assembly GCA_964020975.1 of Hermodice carunculata. Classification (NCBI taxonomy): domain Eukaryota; kingdom Metazoa; phylum Annelida; class Polychaeta; order Eunicida; family Amphinomidae; genus Hermodice; species Hermodice carunculata. Next base: position 14,262,341 of record OZ026614.1, read on the forward strand.
ATGGCTCGATGAAATTTCAAAAGTTCAAATGACCTTGACATTTAACCTTTAAAGGTCACATGAAATACAAAATTGTCCGGCGATACATTTTGCACATTTTGAGCCCAACTTGAACAAAATAGGAAAAAAATTTATCGAGTTATGTCAAAATGAAAGTTTTTGAGGCCAATGACCTTGATCTTGAAGGGTCAAATGTTAATTATAGATGTGTGCGTTATTGCACTCCTTACGCATTGAGCCCAACCAGATAAAAATTGGATGAAAGCTGACCGAGTTATGGCCAGTTAAATATTTCAAGATGGCGGAGGTCCTTGACCTTTTAGCCTTAAAGGCCAAATTTTGTGCGCAAAATGTTCTGTGTTAAAATTCCTATATTTTGAGCCCAACATGGTGAAAATTGGACGAGAAGTGATGTAAGTTGAACAAGTTATGTCAAGTTGAAAATATTCACATGGCCAAATGACTTTGACGTTTGACCTTTCAAGGTTAAATGTATATTTGCATAGTTAGCGTCTGGAGTTGAGCTATGCAACAAACTTAACATCGCTCAAATCTGTTGACAACGTTTCAAGATAGAAGCCAAAACATGTTTTCTATAAGTAGATCATGGTGACCTCAAACTTAGGTCAAGGTGATAAATCACATATCAGGTGCAAAACTACGGAAGCACTTTGGTATGAACCTAACTTCACTTTTCATCTGGTCATAACAACAATTTATCTGGTTAGGACGACATTTTATGTAGTCATAACTACATTTTATCTGGTTAGGACCACATATGAAACGTTTTCCAGGAAACAAGCTGCCTTTAGAAGGCCTTGACATTGAAAAGTACTGTGCTATAATAGAGTTATAGGCAAGAGAATGAGTTATGTTTTTTTTAGAAAAGTAGGTCAAGGACACTAATGAATTTTCAGACGCACATCTTGTCGCAATGTCGTTATGACCACATAAAATGTCGTCGTAACCAGATAAAATATCGCTATGACCACATAAAATATCGTCCTAACCACATAAAATGTCGTCCAAGCCAGATAAAATGTCGTTACGACCACATTAAAAGTGGTCCGAACCAGATAAAATGTCGTTATGGCCACATAAAAAGTGGTCTGAACCAGATAAATTGTTGTTATGACCACGTTAAAATTAGTCCAAACATGGATGCATGGAACAATGGTATTATCTCACTGACTGTATGAAAATGGAAATCCTAATCTCCAGTGGGCTCTGCTCGTATTAAATGTCGAATAACAGAGACTTGTTTCAAACACTCAGTCCATAGTTTGCCAGTTCTACTTTGACTAGCAGCACTTTCCGTCAAATCATCCATACTTTCCATCAACTGTTGGACACATGCCTCATTTTCTGCACAAGCAGTGGGATATTCACCATTCAGTAGACCTGTATGCATTGCCTGGAGTGGAATATGATTCACACTGCTGAGGCAACTGGGTTGTCTGCAGCAAAATGATGTGCACGCAATGCATGAACATATGCATGGCCGGTCATCATGTGGATTACTGTATTGCAAGCATAAACAGTCTCCTACAAATTCTCTAAGCCACTGCCACCCATTACGTGTCCAATTGATCCCATGTATGACATAAGCAAAGTGAAATCCTCCAAGCCTCACAGCAATGATCTCTAGCTCTGGAAAAGATGATTGCACAATTTCAGCTGCCTTGATATAGAGGGGCTGGTCAAATGTGACAGGATAAATAGCAAGACCAAACCTTTCAGCCAGCTTCTGTGCAAATCACAAGGCAGAATAGATGGTATCCGGCTGTGATGGATCTTGGTTAAGAAATGGCAGAATCGGAATCCTACTTTTCTCATGATACCCCTGACAGCACATTGCATAAAGCCACTACATGATGGGCACTGTGGCACAGGAATACCAAGAGAAAAATCTTGCTAACCAGACAACATCCAAACATTTTGCCAATTTTAGGAGGGGTGGGTTTTGTGGTGGGGGTGCAAGGGGCCCAATGTTAATGGACTTGAACTGTAGAGAGCTAGGGATAGACTTTCTGTACACTTTGATTGGCATTTGAGTAAACTGACCAGCTTGAATAGTTCTCTCATTAGATCGTGGCAGGGCAGCCTCGACAGTCTCATTACCATATGGGGTAATACATGCAATACCACCAAGAACATGCCAGGTACCATGTCCTGTTAGGGCTCTGACATTGATGTCAGCATTGCCAAATACAAAATTGACAAAGTCATCTTTTAGATCATACACTGTTCATTTGTTACCAAGGGTCATACAAATGCTGAACCTCTCGGTAAATTATCTGCAAATTATAAACTACTCAATATATCTACCACCTTTCGAGATTCATACTTGCAATTGATGTAAATTGATATTGACAATAGTATGGGGGGGGGGGGCACTAAAGAGCCGGGTCGACAAGCTGATATAATACTGTGAGCAATTGCTTTGCGGCGACGTTTACAGACGATGTGGTTGTCTGATTTTGATTTTATGATGCCACTTAATATTGATTCAAAGAATCTGGCACCTATTTGTCACTATCATGTAAGTTTTGCAGTGCTGGATACAGAGAAGTATCATATGTTTTAGCCCTGATGTCATCTTGTATAAATGCAGCTGCCAATTCTAGGATTGATTCTTTGATCATGGTACCTAACTCATAATTGTGTCTTAGAATGCGGTTGCTTTCATCTTAAAAGATGTATACTGTTGGCTTCCCAATGTGAGAGGTTCTAAATATATTTCTGCCAAAATGTTCCTCCAATTTCTGCCCTAGTCTCTTTGGGTCATACCATTCTGCTCCATCTAAACACTCAGACATTATTAAGACAAGCTCTGTGAGTGAATACTGGCGTTCATCATTATCAAGTATGTGCTTGCATTACTTTTCAAATACGCATATTTTTGTGGCATCGACTGGTCTGCCTGGTTGTTTGCCATCACAAATATCTTTATTTGGCATTGGTTTGCTAGAATAAAAGATCACTTGACAATTATGGTGATACTTCACCCCAGCAGCAACAAGATCAATCTCATTTGAGATACGCAATCTCCCCAATCATCATTTCTTTCGTTAGGCATTGCAATTATGCTTTGGAGACACGTAGTTGCTATAAAATCATGTGACCACACTCTACGATCATAGGAAATTCGTTTTTTCTCAACAGTTCAGTCTATAAATCTTTTCATTGCAATACAGAGAGTCCTCTTATATGTTAAACATAGGAGACCGAGAACGCAATTTAGGACAAAACGACACACTATCTTATTGCTCTTCTTGTCTTTCCCTTTTGGCGAGAGTAATGCTGATACTTTTGGCTCTAATGTACTCTCTGCGACATTTGGACCAATATTGGCAACTGTGACCTTTTACTCTCAAACAGGGACTGAAACCCATCTTCTCTTGAGAGGCTTACCTTTACATGTATAAGTCCCTCAAGACCCTTTTCACGAACCTCTACACGGTCTGATGTGATCTGGCCACCACAGGCAGGAATACTACAAATTTCTGCCATTGTACTGAGGGGACCTTCAACAAACTGTAACTTTTTAAGATGGTAATATGAACGACAGTTTCAACAAACTAATGGACTCCGTATGACAGAGGAATATCAAATGATTATTTCACCAAAATAGCTCCATTATTGACACACCTGAACCTTCCAAAGAAGAAACGACAGTGTATTTAAACTGTGGCAGGCACCTAGCTATGAGGCTTCACCTAAACATGTGATAGGTGTGGTGTTTGTTGAATGGGTGCACGTGATCAGTGCCAAAATGGATGATCTATTTGCTTTACAAAGACTAACACAACAAAAGATGAAATTTCCATTGTGTAATATTTGCACTGAGATTGTTAAATGATGAAAAGCAAGTGTTTTCACATTTCATTGAAGCCAACTGTCTGGCTGTAACCAATACTGTCACACACATCCATGGTTTAATGCACGTGTGATCGCCTCAGTCACACCCTCTAGGCTCCGTAAGGCTACTTGGGTGGACTCAGAAGAAAGCTTTTTATGATGACATTTGTGTAACAGATTAAAGACAGAAGGTTTCAGAATTTTGAAAACGTTTGCAGGCATGGAATACAGTATTGACTACATGGTCGTAAACTTAACTGAAATGAAATACTAAACGGCTTAATTTTGATGAGCATAACCCCCCCCCTCAAAAAAAAACCGATATCGCAAATGTTGGTTGAAAGGGACCATGGCTGCAAAGCTACAGTTATAACAGTATTTTTTCCCATTTATGATGAAAGTTGATGGCTGCCATATTGTATTGGTACTTATTAACTAGCGTAACAATGATTTTTATAGCTTCTTTAGACTCCACGTGTATCAAAGTACGAAATTACATAAAGAAATCACAGTTATAATGTCTGAATTTGACAAATTATCAGTATTTCCAAAGTTGGCTGTTGCTGTGGCCGCCATCTGTAATTTCTCAAATGCCTCACGGGTGAACTTGGGTGAACTTTGCACGGGGGTTATCAGGATGGTTTTCTGCACCTATCCTGAAAAAAATCAGCTTTCTACTAATTTTTTGCCTACTTTTGTCTAATTTCCCTGCACTACTTGGCCAATAATGTGTTGGAAGCTTTAGACCTATCTGATTTTGCTGTTAGTATTTTTTTTTCAGATCTGTTGAATGCCTTTGACACCGTAAATCATATGATCCTCTCCACAAAATTGTCTCATTATGTGTGTCAGTTATATGATGTATAGAGAAGAATATTTTTCCATCTAAAATGCTGAATCAGCACCTATGAAAATTACCTGTGCCATACCACAAAGTCCAATACTTAGTTCACTTCTTTTTCTAATGTATTTTAATGATTAGCTTGGTACTGTGTCTGAAGACTTCTTCTTCTTTACTTTGTGTAGATGATACTAGTCTCATATTTACAGGTCATGGTTCAGATTTCGTGCAAAACAAAATTAATGTCATTGAGTTCAGTTATTGAGTGGCTCAATTTTACAGACAAAACATATTTCATGTTTGTTTGTTTTCCATTTCAGGAATCATTCACTGAACCGTAATACTTTAAAAAATGAGGTCAATGATACTGATTTGAAACAAACAACACGCTCTTGGCGTTTGATTAGATAAAAAAAAATTAAACTGAGTAACTATCATATTTCATAAACAGCTACATGAACACTAAACATAAGACAAGGCGGATCCAAGCTCGCTTACAGAAGCGTGGTGGTCACACCCGCTCTAGATGCAAGCAGCCTCCCAACAACAACAACAACAACAACAACAACAACAACAACAACAACAACAACAACAACAACCAAAATGTCCTTTTTTGGACCACCATTTCCTCCCAAAAGAGATGTGAAAAGCAATGGTATAATAAAGTAAACAAACTCCCCACACATATCCCCACAACACGTGCATAATGTTGAACGGGGAGGGGGGGGCATCTTTTTTTCCCAGCAGTATATATGGTATGGTGTTCTGTCTGAAAGTTTGGACACTTTTGAGAAATTTGAGAATGTTTTGGGCCATCAAGGATCTCTGATGATGTACCGTTTTAGGTATTTTTGAGGAAAATGTTGGCCTCAGTAAAATTAGGACATGATAAATGCCATGGTGACTTATAGGAGTCCCATACCACTCACAACCAACTATGAAAAGCGTTGCCCAAGACCTTTCAGGGAAATTATGTTGTTGAAAAGAATGGCAACATACTTTTTATGTTTACATCGTTTTGTAACTTAAACAAAGAGCACAAGTTTAAACAAAGACCATGAGTTTACCTACCATCCCACACAAAGACCGACAATGACTAAATCGTGCGATAAACATGTCACTACTCACCTCAATTAGACTGACAATGAATTGCATTATAATAATAAACTTATATGATTATTGCCCCCAGATGTCACTCACGACAAGCTATCATCACAGGACAAAATGTACAGTAATTCCATTGCACAATTTTCTGGTCTGTGAGGGTACAAATTACACACAATTATTGCATTTGATTACTGAAATGGAAATGAAATGGGAAGCAATTTAGGAAGGAATGTGATGTGGTGGCTTGGGCAGCTGCAAATAAATTTAATTTCGCTGTATTTTTATTTACGCTTATTCCGCAGAAGGCACAAAACCGTGAAAATAAAAGCACAACGGAATAGTGCATGTATTTGAACGCCGGTGTAACAGAAATAATGTAAAAAATAATGACATTAAAAACTTCAGCTAAATGCCTGAAATCTGAAATGAAAAAAACCGTGAACATTTACACACGTGAAATATGTATATTTATTCTACAGCATCTATATATTGGCACAAACAGGGGGTATTAAATATAGAAAAACATTTTTTTCAAATGTTATGTCCAATCCAAATCTTGCATCCAATACATTGCATTTCTCTCACTGCTCGTTTAATCGTTTTTCGATAAACCAATCAAAACCACCAGTACGTCAGTGTTACCAGCTTCATTATTGTTTACTTAGTTTTTTTTTTTTCATTGACATAGAAAAAGTTAAAGGAGAATTGTATATGAGACTAAGAGCAGAAAATGACGATAGTTAACACCTTATCTTATCACAAGTTGAAAGTTGAAGGGCAAACTTGCACAGAAAAACTGTTATAATCCCAACTCCCCATGTGTCACAAACTGCTGATCCAGGGCTGTTTGTTTCGACTAAGGATATATCGGTGTCCATGATCTCGCATCATGCGCATGCTCTCAACAGAAAGGCAATCCGCAGTCTCCTTTAATTAATTCTGTGTGAAAACATAGACTTTTCGTTTTTCCTCAAATACTTTATTTATTTATTAATTAATTTATTTATTTATTTATTTATTTATTTACTTATTTATTTATTTATTTATTTATTTATTTATTCATTCATTTATTTATTAATTTATTTATTCTGTGTTGTGAACACAGACTTCTTGTTTTTACTCAAATACTTTATTCGTTGTTTATTTATCAATTCTATGTGTTCTTCCTCAAATACTTTCTTTCTTTATTATTTAATTTATTTATTTAATTTATATATTTAATTATTTATTAAGTCTGTGTGTGAACACTAACCTCTTGTTTTTCCTCAAATGCTTTATTTATTTATTCATTTATTTATTCATTTATCTATTTATTTGTTTGTTTATTTATTTATTTATTTATTTATTTATTTATTTATTTATTTATTTATTTATTTATTTATCTATCTATTTATTTATTTATCTATCTATCTATCTATCTATCTATTTATCTATCTATTTATTCATTTCCGTGTGCAAGTTTTGTGGTCAGCTTTTCTCGGACACTATTGTTCCAAAAAGTACCAAACTTGGCATGGTGATAGACCTGGAAGTAAAGTTTTGCATATTGTTTAGAACAGTCATGATGTTGAAAATTACGCAAATATAGGGGCCTTTTTGTGGAAATTTTAAATCTTACATGTTTTCTAAGTTTTGTAGATAGAGTTGGCATTCAAAGCTGAATATGTGGGTCTATTGTTAAAGCAAAGTCCTATAGCATGCAAACAAATTTGAGAAGTTTAATTTATGTTAAATTCACCGAATTTCCTCTGAATAAACGTCAATCTGACATATTCCCGGCCCGCCACTGTGTCCACAAGCTGGTAACTGTTTTCACTGGACAGGCTGTTATACAACCAGAGATAACTGAACTGTGAGAGTCTGACCTCCATACCTATCAGTACACAGGCAGTGATGCCCAATGCTATGCCTTACCCTTCAATCCCTAGGGAACCTGTTTGTGTTGGAAGAATCAACTTGTCTCTGCCTTGTATAAACAAGGAGGCTACATATAGTCTGAAACCTCTTTGGTGTGACTCCCCATCACAATAACCTAGTGCTGACCGAGAGGTGCCAGATAGGTTAGTGACATAGCAGTATCCAATGGAATATGAACCAAAGTTTAGCATGTCTTTGTGAAGGGAGATTCAGATCAACTACCAGGAATCATTCAAACGCAGATCCAAACTGGCTGTAATGACCAACTGTCATATGGAAAGATTTTGGTCAGGGCCTTTGCGTACATTGTGGTATGCAGGCAGAGCTCCCGAAGGCATGGCTGTTGTATTTTTGGACCCAGCAGTGACTTGTGCTCATCAGTTAAATATCTATCACATTGTTTCATAACCTTTGTAAACAGTGCCTTTGAATTTCTAACTTCAATTAAAGGGTCTTGGCATATCCGCATGAAAACATATTCTTGCAGGAGTTAAATGCTTACTGAATAGGCAATCTTCAAAAGTTTTCTAGGCACACAGACTGATTTGGTGACAAGCAAATCAAATTTTCAATGTATTTATTTACTTCTGTGTGAATTTTGTTCTTGGTTTTTCTTCAATGTTATTGTTCCCAAAAAGTACCAAGCTTGACATAGTGATTGACCTCTTGACATAGTGATTGACCTCTTGGTGAAAATAAGCACCTGGTTTGGAATGGCCACCATGTTGAAAATTGTGCAAATTAGGACCATTTGAAAAATTAAATGTATATCTATTAAAGGTAGAGGTACCTTTCCAACTTTAATTCATATGTTTGTACTATAGGCGCATCATATGAACAACAGAAAAGTTGTAGAATTATAATTTGTGCTAATTAGGGGCACTTGAACAGCATAAATTTGGAATATCTTCAAACCATTGCAGATAGAAGCTGCATTCCAAATTTAGCATATAGGTTTCTGCAATAGACGCATGCAATGAACCACACACGAAAGGTGTAGAATTATAATTTATATTAATTAGGGCACTTTGGAAGTTTAAATGTTGAATATCTTCAAAACTATTATAGGTAGAGGTGCCATTCCAACTTAAACATAAAGGTTTCTGCCATAGGAGTATCCAATGAACTACAAACAAAGTTGTAGAATTATAATTTATGCTAATTAGGGGCACCTTAAAAGTTTAACTGTAGAATACCTTCACATCGTTACAGGCAGAAGTGCTATTCAAACTTCAATATATGGGTTTGTGCTATAGACGCATCTAATGAGGCACAAACTAAAGTTGTAGAATTATAATTTATCCTAATTAGGGGCACTTGAACAGTATAAATGCTGAGTATCTTCAAAAATATTAAAGGGAGAGGTACCATTCACACATTGAAAATCTTCATAGGTTTCTGTCACAGGTACATCCAATTGATCAGAACAAAACGTTGTAGAATTTTTCAACAATTTCACGACTATTACTGATAGCCACGTCATTCCAACTTCAATTGATAAGTTGGTTACATGGCTAAATCCAATGAAATGTGGACCAAATTTGTATCCTTCAAAGCAAATTAGGCAAATTCACAAATTTTAATTTTGAATATTCAACATATAAGTCGTAGATAGAGATGTCATTGTCACTTCAATTGATAGGTTTTGGCAGACAGCTGCATCCAATGAACAACGAATTAAAGTTGTGCCAGTTTGATTTATGCAAATACACACAATTTGAATCTTGCATAACTTCAGAATTATTTTAGAAGGCCAATTACAACTTCAAGTTATAGTTTTGTGACATAGCTCAATTGTTTGTGTCTGTTTTGAACAGTTCAATAAATTATATTGTTTCGGGAGTTAAATTAATACTAAATAGGTAATCTTTTGAAGTTTTTTGGGCACACAGACTGATTTGCTGACAAGCAAATCGAATCTCTCTAGTTGTGGTGTCATTCAGCCAGTGAGTAAGTGTTTCATCATCCCTGCATTTTGATAACAAGCACGAGTACTACATTATAGTCCATCACCGTATTAAGCAGGTAATGACAGTAGTTACATGACCCTTAGTTCCTCATATCTGTTTTTGGAAACTTTATCATTGATAGCAATTTTATTTTCACATAGGTACCATTTCAACCAATCTGAGAAACTGAAGATCAAATAACAGAGGCTAGAACACTTATCTCTCTCTTGCCACGGATCAGCAGGAAATTGAGTTTGGTGGAATGAGCAGCCAGATGAAAGAGAAGCAATATATGTTGAGTTAATCTAAGCCTGAAAATGGGCATATGCATCAACATGATTTCCTGGATCCATTTTCGACCAATATACAATAGTAACAGTTTTACCAAAAATTATAAAACTATTTCCCTTCTGATGAGCATGTTTTAATGTTATCAGAATACATTTGTGAGCACAGACGTCTGAAAGCATATACATGTAATCATATCAATCTATACATACAGCATACAACCCTTCTATCCGACAATCGAAATTACCTGAACTCGCACAGAAAAATCATGTCGGAACGCCCATGGCGGTCTTTCATATAACAGTCACACAGAAAATTGAAAAGATGTACACCTAAACGAATCAATCTAAGTAACATATAATTTTTCTATCCTGCTTGCCAAATCATATTGGAATGGCCTTGGACGTCGTATGGCAGACAGATCTGTGATACCCCATACAGCCTCCTTGTATTCACAAGATGGCCCATTATCATCCTGCAGATACCCACGCACAATCTCTCAACACAGGGAGACCTGTCAGATCCACCACAACACCGGGGATTTCATCGGGCAGTTGCAGACAATCTCGGAATTAACCTGTGGACAGACCAACACACATTATTGATTGTACCACCGAGCCATCCTGTGAGAAAACTCACCAGGTCACTTTTTAGTTCTTTCACAGGCAGTTCATGCAGATCATATATATATATATCGCAGGTATAAATTATACATATTTCAAAATTTTTCCCAAGCATCCTTGTCGCGTCCACAATATGACACAACCCTCGATCCAGATCAGCAATGGCGGATTATTCGCATCTCTTGTGTTCACATTTGTCTGTTCTGTCATTATGCAAAGTCACTTGGGCTACAAAAATGATGGCTCTCCTCACACCCGTTACCACAATTAAAGTATTGTCGACCATTAGTTTTACTGTTTGTGCATGGCACATTTACGACAATTTATCAATTAGGAATTAATACAGTGTAGGTTTTTTCAGTCTCTGTACTTCAATTTTGATGTGACAGTAATTGAGGCAAATAAAAGCGGAAATTAATTTGGGTGCATTTGGAAAATTTAAGTAACTGCACAACATCTGTCATGGCATTGTCTTGTATGGGCAAATCCAATATCTGACAAAATGGGAAAATGACTAATTGTCCCCCAAGATAATCTGTGACATAGTTTACAAAGTTATGTAAATGACTAATTGTTTTGTTTTACTGGTGAGTATACTTTGCCTTTGTGTGACTAACATCAACAATTTGCCATCTAATTTCAGGGAGCTGGAGGATTTTTGATTGTGAGAAATTGAAATAATCATAACATTTTTCCAAGCGCTTTCCTGCAGAAACATCCGTGATAGAATTCGTGATATTCCTTGCAGAGGCTTCTTCACAAGGATGCTGAAGAGGTTTTACAGAGCCTTTCTTTTTATATGTAAAAGATGTCTTACACAGTGTTCCCTCTTGGGGATACAGATGTCTTACAGTGCATTCCCTAAAATACTAAGATGTCTTACACAGCGTTCCCTCTTTGATGATACGGATGTCTTACAGTGCATTCCCTAAAAAAATACTAAGATGTCTTACACAGCGTTCCCTCTTGAGGATACGGATGTCTTACAGTGCCTTCCCTAAAAAAATACTACGATGTCTTACACAGCGTTCCCTCTTGAGGATACAGATGTCTTACAGAGCCTTCCCTAAAAATACTAAGATGTTTACAAGGCGTCCCCTCATAAGGATACAAAAGATGTCATACAGAGCCTTTCCTCGTAAGGAAACAAAAGAGGTCTCACGTATAGATCCTTCCACTGCAAGGATACAGATGGCTCACAGCCTCTCCTCGTAAGGTAAGGATACAAATGTTTTACAGATATCCTTCCCTGCAAGGAAACAGAAGATGGCTTACACAGCCTCCCCTCGTAAGGACACAAATGGTGTCTTACAGAGCCTTCCCTGCAAGGATACAGAATATGGCTTACAGAGCTTTCCCTCGTAAGATACAAATGATGTTTTACAGAGCCTCCCTCGCAAGGATTCAGAAGATGGCTTACACAGTCTTCCCTCATAAGGATACACATAATGTCGTGCACAATCTTCCCTCAAAAGGAAACAAACCCTCCAATAAGCATACAGAAATTTCTCACAGACCCACCCTTCAGAAACATCAATATCTCCATCTCTCCCTGAAAATTATCCAAAAGACGTCTCACATCCTCTTGAAGAAAGAGTCATAAAATCTTTCACATAGATTGACTCACTGCAAGCAATCTATACGATCCCAAAGAGCCTTGGTACAAACTGCGAAAGGTATACCACAGATCCAGTTTATCCTTACTTGAAAATTCTCCGTATTTGTCCACAGCTCCTGTCGTGAATAACTTGTTCAAGAATCGAAAACGTCTGCCTGTGTACAAATTCCATGTGTAAAAATTGGCAGGTTAAAGCTGTATTGTCAATTTTCAATATATGAAATGCTGAATTATATGTTGATTACATGTCGTCAACTACAGTTTTGAAGATACTCAAGATTTTAATTTTGACATATCCCAAAATTATTTGCGTTTAAAATGCTTTGTTCATCGGATGCGCAATTATCAAGAACATACAAGTAAAAGAATGGCAGGGACATATCTTAGTTTTGTAGATACTCAAGATTTAAAATTCCATGTGCACTTAATTTGCATAATCTCTAATATATATTCATTTCTCTGGGACTTAGGACCTATTTCATCAACAAATTTCAATTCGAATATTAGCACTTTTATAGTTTGAGGAAAACTCCAGGCACAAATTTGTGAAAACAAAACCGGAATGTCGGCTTAACGTCGTACCCAAGGCACCGAGCGAAAGTAGTTGACGCAGTCCCTAATCCAACATTGAACGGTTAATTCCTCTCACAATTAACCTATGATGGTCAAGAGAAAGCAGGTGGTGCCATATTCTTTGGTGGTGAATGTTAAAATATAATTTGAATTGTTTTCATCCATCTTCGGATATTTTTTCATCCCCATGAACATGCACGGACCATGCGCAGATGTTCATGTACCCCTTCCCCTATTTTATATGAAATGGTCGATCTACAGTGCGGATCCTGCAGTTATCTTTGCCCTTCTATAAAGGAATCCATTGGCCATCTTAGCCCTCCTAGAACGGGATCCTTTAGCTATCTAAGCCCTTCTATTTGCGAATCCTTTAGCTATTGCAGCTCAACTTCAAAGGAATCCTTCAGATATCTACCATTTGCATTATGTGCCTGTTGCAGGGATTCTGTTAGATATCTGAAGAGTTCCTTTATAAGAGTCATCTTGCAGATTTTTCTCACCCACACGTAGGGTATATCCATTTGAACACTTCGTAACTTCATTAGAGGCGATCCCTCGGATACTTTACAAAACTCTTAAGGAGCTAATCTATAGCAGTATCCTTCCCATTTTACATCAATTTATCGCTCAGTCTCCAGCATTACTAGCAGGTCTGTCAGTTATTTTACACAACTTTGACATAGAAAGACCCATCAGACAGCAGTGATCACAAGGATTTCCTGTGCAATTCACCTCTTGGCAAATCAAATTAGAACCTCTACAAAGCGATCTATGCTTTGTCCCACATATCCACCTTTCAAGTCTTTCATAGCACTGTTCTACTACGTAAATTCCCACTGAAAGCTTTCCTTACGGAGGAGCTTTTGCTTCTCAACATTTCCTTGTGAGGAACATTCATGAAAATCTGTAATCCGCATGGTCCCAGAAGTCGTCCCTTGGATCTGACAGAGCCTCGCTCTCAAATGAGTTTTCAATCAGTAACGCTGCTGATAGCTATCTTCTTCCATCTTTCATACAACTGTCCTACATGCAGAGTCTTCACATTTTTACTCAATGTTTCACAGGAAAATTAATTAGGCTTTCTCACTTTGCTTCAATGGGAAGTTTCCTCAATGTGAAAATTACGGAGCGTTTTTGCTTGGACAGGTCTCACAGCAATTTAAGATCTACTATTCTGTCTGTTTGCTCATTCTGAGAAACCTGTCAATGTTTCTTCATTATAACAAAGCCACATCATTTTAGGAAACAAAATCTTTATTTCCTATTTACATGAACTTGCGATTGAAGATCACATACATACGGAATACTTGTGATTATAGCTGCAGAGCTTAATGCTGCAATGTGCATGTGATGGTGTGAAATAAGGGAGTATGGTACACAATGTCATGGCATAAGGTATGTGACAATGTGGAATAAAGGAGTATGGTACACAGTATCATGGCATTAGGTATGTGACTGTGGAATAAGGGAGAATGGTACACAATGTCATGGCATTACAAATGTAACAGCATGGAATAAGGGAGTATGGTACATAATGTCATGGTATCAGGTATGTGACAGTGGAATTAGGGATTATGGTACACGATGTCATGGCATAAGGTCTGTGATGGTGTGGAATAATAGTATGGTGCATAATATCATGACATAAGGTGTGTGATGGTGTGGAATAACAGTATGGTACACAATGTCATGGCATAAGGTCTGTGATGGTGTGGAATAAGTGTGGTACACAATGCCATGGCATAAGGTCTGTGATGGTGTGGAATAACAGTGTGGTACACAATGTCATGGCATAAGGTCTGTGATGGTGTGGAATAACAGTGTGGTACACAATGTCATGGCATAAGGTCTGTGATGGTGTGGAATAACAGTGTGGTACACAATGCCATGGCATAAGGTCTGTGATGGTGTGGAATAACAGTGTGGTACACAATGCCATGGCATAAGGTCTGTGATGGTGTGGAATAGCAGAGTATGGTGCAGTGTCATGACATTGGGTCAAGTAATATAGCATATCATACATGTCAAAATCTCAAAAAATTTGTAACAAAATACTTTTCTACACAAAAACAAGTGCATGGAGTATGGGGCTACAAGCCAACACTATGTGCACACCTTTATGGAACTTCATCTGTGCACGAAGTCTCAATGAGAGCACAATAGACTATATAAACTGTATTAAAATGCAGCTACATTTGATATCTATCCTACTACTACTTAGATAAGCAACATTTATAGACAAACACTCAATTCTGTAAGATAACATAAAATTAAAAATGTTCATATTTCATATAATATTTAAACTGTGTACAATGTACAAAATCAATTTGTACTCCATTGTTATATTTTACATGTATACATGAAATCTGCATATGTATGCTCCTTTGTACCACAAAGAGATAATTAGAAGGCTATACTCAAAGCAACTGCACTATAAGAGAAGGACACTGACAGAGAGAAATCACTCAATTTACACTTAATAGTAACATATTACTTTAAATATATACATAATATCTTCAATTTCTTGACTCCTAAAATCATAAATACTAACAATAAAACATCTTATTCTTAATATAATATACTCAGACTAGAAACATCACAGTTACTTATTTCATCATAATGTCCTGAACTCAGACAAGAGATAAGAATCTGCTACATGGAATGATTGAAGGTCACCGAGACATAAAGCAATTATATTATTGGGTATTCTCTCTAGCCACTTAATGTACCTTCCAGTACTAGTCCGTCAAATCCATATATGTGAAAAAAAAAAAAATCAGAACGCTTGTTTTATGATTGAAGCATAATGCCGGTCACTCAGCCATGCTTACTGCCAAAACACATCTTTGATCAGAAGTGTGTGAATCATACACTTGAGGGCCACAGGAGAATAAAAGACTGTGTTCCAGTAAACGAAACATGACACCAGAACTCATTTATTTATATGCATGTCTTTCTCATGCATGGAAGACAGCAACTCCTAGTGATAAGAGGTGACTAATGGTGCAGCTTACTAATCTTGTGTCTATTTGTGCCATGAACTCAAAAGATGGTTGCCTTAATGTGCTATAATTGGTTCAACACACAACTGTAGATATCGCATTTTTGATATCTACTCACAACTACATACAAAAATTACAAGAACACAGTTCACAATGTGCATGTCATTGCAGTCCAATACCAGTTATCCATCACCCGACTCTGCGTCTTATCAACCCTGTGTTAGGACTCTCTACAGAAGTCACCCAACAAAGTGTCCTTCATCATCTTAATATCCTTCTTACTGCAAGTATGCCTTATTAGAGCCCACTGCGGAGTTTGTTTGTTTGTTTGTTTTGCAACTACTGATAATCTATTTTAAACTGTAAATTAACTATATTTTGCTATAACTTTCACATATTTTACCAGTGGTACAAAACTATGTTCAATAAAAACAAAATGACAAAATCTCTTAACACAGAATTAACCAGAACAGGGCCAAGAAGTCAAAATTAAAAGCATTAGTAAAACATCCAAAATAGAAAAAGCAGTGACAATTTGTACTCTTCAAAATCAATGCATTTACAGCCAAATTCTTAAAATATACAAATGCCATGATGCATTCAATATAGCTATATCTACTGTATGTTGCCTTTAAATTATAGCAACAATGTACTCAATAAAGGTACATCTATGGTATAATATATATATATATATATATACCCCATATTTCAACTGAAGGTTTTTGTCTGCTTTTGGATGTGCTTCTTTCACATTTTAACTCTTTCAGTACCACTTTCAACTAAAGTACATGATTAACAACATCAGATTTAAGTACGATGACCTTTTGGTCAACAGTTTTGCTCAGCACAACATGCTGATCTCAGTTAAAACTTGGCACTGAAAGAGTTACCACTTTTAACACTGGTAAACCAAACAAGCTAATGTGACCATAGCATCTAGTTTCCTTCCCTCACACCCACTGCTTTCCAGCTTTCTGCTGTATTGGTTAGAAAGTCATCATTATGCCAGTGTTGCCAACCTGCCAAACTTAAAATCCGGGAGATAAAAAGTAAAATTACGGGAGGTTGATAAATTAATATGAAATATAGAAGGGAAATATTGATGAAATTCCAGGAGGTGACTCAAAATTGTCAAATCCACACTTTTTCCAAGTATTTTCAGCATAAAATTCCGGGAGTCTCCCGAGGAATCCGGGAGGGTTGGCAACACTGTTATGCAATTACTCTTCATGTAATAGGAAACCAGAAGACATTCATTCACTTTTCCACTTTTTGTGACACTATAATATGCCAGCACCTCCACCATCATGCAGTGGGTGAGAAATCTATTGACACAATCATCACCTTGGTGACTGATGTTTCCCTCTGTCTCTTTCTCATGTGCATACACCTCCAGCTACTGCTATAATGTATATATCCATCAAGTCCACCTGTTACATATACACTGCCCAGATTGCATACAAGGTTACACATATACACTGCTCAGACTGCACACATGGCTGCACATATGCACTGGTCAGATTGCACACAAGGTTACACATATGCACTGGTCAGATTGCACACACGGTTACTTCAACATGATCACTTGAAAATGGGCTCTTTATTCCAAAGTGAGAATGCTTGAATTACTCTCATAACAGACAGATGAGAACATTTAAAGTACAAATGATATTTTGAAAGGTGTCAATTCAAAATGTCTGCCCCACACATTATTTTCCATTTTTTAAAATTTTTTTGAACCATTATAAAACTGGCCGGAACAACAACAACCCTTGTCCCTTGATTTTATACCCAAAACATTTCAGAAACAACTGGATACACACACATACTGTGACATTGAATCATGTCTGATACAGATACATGTACTGTGACATTGAATCATGTCTGATACAGATACATGTACTGTGACATTGAATCATGTCTGATACAGATACATGTACTGTGACATTGAATCATGTCTGATACAGATACATGTACTGTGACATTGAATCATGTCTGATACAGATACATGTACTGTGACATTGAATCAAGTCTGATTGTGACTTTGGAGAAGTGAAAGCCTTAATCAGAGTAAAAAAAAAACAACAACTGTCCACGCCCATTTCTTAAGATCTGTCTGTCTGGGCTCGTGTCCTTGTCTCAAGGTCCCGGCCTCATAAAAGCATAATTATTCCCTTGGATTAATGAACTGCATCAAACATGGCAATCGGATCGGGGGGGGGGGGGGGGGTAGGGAGGGTGGTTAACTGATCCTATATACCTATAAAATGTAACAAGATGACATCAATAATCACCATCATGGATTTGCCACAGGAAACTGGAAAAAAGACTGAAAACGCTAATGCTGAGAGCCAAATAAACATCGCTAGTTTTCAGTTGATGTAAGAACTGAAGGCATTACTTTGCTTCTTTCGTTATCAACTGAACTGTGAGGAGGTCATCATTTTTTAATGCTGGGAAGTGCTCTTTCTAGGCGAGAGCTCGGGGTGATTCAAATGAAGCCTCTCTGTACCCTTATCACAATGATGAAGATGTTTAACTATCTCTAATTCAAATAAACAGCTGTCTATGAACTGTAATCAACCACTAGACACCATTTATCCTCAGTATCTTTTTGTACAATCCAGAGAATGACTGCTCAAATAGCCTTGGGTATATAGCCTCTAATACCTGCAGCACCTCCATTATGGATAATATATGTCTGACAGTTACCATTGTGTCTATTTGCATATTGCTCTTTAATCACGCCTGGTAAAAGTCATAGTGTCTATTTGTGTATTGCAGTTAATATATTATGCCTGGGAGAAACCAAAGTGTCTATTTGTGTATTGCAGTTAAAATATATTGCCTAGGAGAAGCCGAAGTGTCTATTTGTGTATTGCAGTTAACATATCATGCCTGGGAAAAGCCAAAGTGTCTATTTGTGTATTGCAGTTAATATATTATGCCTGGGAGAAGTCAAAGTGTCTATTTGTGTATTGCAGTTAATATATTATGCCTGGGAGAAGCCAAAGTGCCATTTTGTGCATTGCAGTTAAATTGTGTCCGGCAGTGGCCAGTGTCTATTGCAATAGGAGAGGTTGCAATTAGCAATAGTATGTGTATTTGGCTGAATATACAACCCAATACACCACATTTTTGTGGGTTAGAGGTGTGTATTCCCATTAGATTCTATGTTAAAGTAAAATTCAATTCATTGAACAGTTTTGCAGCTTAAGTTATGAGCCAGCTGATTTTGACCTTTCCTATTAGCGAATACAATAACCAACATTAAATGCTTCACAATAGCCCCATAGTATTGATTTATGAAATTGTGATAGGATCTAATTATAAATTGCAGTCAATGAGTCCATAGTAACAAACAACATTACAAGATCTACTCATGTGTAAAAGCCAATGAATGACCAGTAGCTGACAGTAAATAGGAGAGTTTGCAATTAGCAATTGTATGTGTATTTGGCTGAATATACAACCCAACACACAACATTCTTTTGGGCTAGAGGTGAGTATTCCTATTGGATTCAATGTTAAGGTAACAATCAATTCATTGAGTAGTTTTGGAGCCAAAGTAACCAAATTTACAGGAGTATTTGAACTATATACAACCATTTATTACAAGAAATTTGGTGTTTCTAGGTAGAGTGGTTTTTAAGTTACATAGGTGCAAATTACAATGGAAACTAATGGAAATGCACATACCTAGCCCACCTGCCGACAGAGCCCTCTACTGAGAACCCACATGAACCAGCTGATCTAGACCTTGCCTATTATGCTTGACAGGGGCCTCATGGTATTCACATACAGAGACCTGTAACATTATTCATAGTTTGATATCTCTTGGTGTAAAATACTCTGTGCATTACCAAGATGTAATAATAAAAGACATCTTATCATGGAAAAGTGTATAAAAAGTGGCCAGGCCAACTTGAAGGCACTGTAAAGGCCATCTACAACTTTTTAAAAGGTTATTTTTTTTAGTGGGCTAGTATTTGGAAGTTCAAAAAATGACAGTGGTCCACTCAAAGGCGGTGCCAATTTTATATTAATAAAAAATGTGGTTGATCTGCAAGCCGACGTAATGAGATACATCCTCATGTTAAGTATGTAAATACAGAAATCTGTGACCCCTTGGACAAACATTTTACTCATGACTTCACAACATCTTTGGGAATGGCCAAATTTTGCACGCCCAAAAGCATCTGTCTGTATTTGAGAGCAGATATGAGCAAGCACTTTGTTCACAACAGTTCCCAGCAAGATAAATCTGAAGGTACCCAGGATAAAACTATCAAGTGCATGCTATTTGTTAACTTCCTCTCTCAAACTTATAGACTTAGCAAGTATAAAGTCACATATTCACATATTGGTCACAGACATTAGCCTAATTTCTTGCAGACAATTCTGACTACAAGGAGATATGCAGCATTGCCTTTGTGTCCACATTGGAAGCCTACCATTGGTACTTCTCATTCTCACATGCCAGCTATGGTGCTAAATAAATAACACATCTCGCATTATAAAGTTAGGAATTACTTCATGGTACTTCTACATGTAAAGATTTTAAAGAAATGTGTGCTTCTGGAAGAATTCACCAGTACATCAAAGGAAGGTGAAGATTACATCATTTATGAAGATCAGTGAACTGTGTGAGAGCACACAAAATTTACCAAATATCCCTAAAAGTAACTTTACTCTGGTGTATGGAAGATTGTCTGGGTGGAGATTCATGGAAGTACAAGAAGACTGACCAAACATTTTGCAACTACGGCACTGTACAGTGAGATGTACAATGACCATAGACCATCTTGTATGTCATTCAGGTATTAAAGTTGACAAATATTATACCTTTACTTGTCGTATCCAACTACCGTATACTTCACATCTCCTGTCACACATACTTTGATTCAACATTTGTTCATCATAAGATGGTCAACCAGCAGTAGCCCACAGCCAAAAATATTCAATCATTTTTTGTCTCATTCATATATGCAGAGCCTCCAAGGTGGGAGATCTTCCACTTATTCTTTTTTTTACAAAGTCTCCCACTTTTTGTAAATTTTTTAAAAGTAGCATTATTCCATCAGTGGAAGATATCTGAGATATCCTCATGTTGTGATTTGCTCGTAAAGGTGATGACCATAAATACACATATATATGGCTTACTTTTGTTAGCTGTTAGAGCAGCTGGCTGATAATATTCATTGACTGAAAATGTCTGTGATGATGCCTAAAATGGCTCAACATGCCGGAAATAAAGGTGCAAATTTCAAATTTTTGCCTGGGGGGAGCATGCAGAAGGGAGATCTCCCACTTTTAACACAGGCTAGCTTGGAGGTTGTGCATATGAATGAGCAGTATTCTACCCTATCCAAATATGGTCAACCACCACTAGCCTCAATCAAGATTTTAGTCCACCAGCATGCTATCTCATTCCTGTGTGATCTTTAAGGACAGCCTCCAAGTCTCCTGTCTCAGTGGGAGATCTCCTGCTTTTTCATATTTTTTTTACAAAGTCCCCCACTCTCCTGCTTTTTACAAAATGTCTCCCACTTTTTATAAAATTAAAAAACAAGAGGATCATGATGATCCTGTGCTCTGCTGATTGGATCTGCTTTTATCCAGGAAACAAAATTGAATAGGGCGACCTGACTTGTCCATGGTAGTACAGGTATTATCAATTGACATACCTTGCTGTTTCAATGGCTGCCGATGTACAGTAGCAGCACTCACTTACAGTCACAAAGTCTGATATCGCATAACTTTGTCAAAAATTAACATATCCACATTATTTTCGCAAACTTTCATTGTCTAATGTCCAACTATATTTTGATAAAATTTTAAGTAATTCTATTACGCCGTTCTGGAGAAGAAGTCAAAAATAGCCTTAACACGCAAAAATTCATTAAAAAAATAGGGAAAAAAGCAGCGCCACCTGGTGGCCAAAATGAGAACTAGTTGACCCCAGGTGACCCTATGTGCAATATCAAAGCAATTGGCCAGGAAGTTCTTGAGATGAAGAAATTTTATTTTTTTTCAAAAAATAAATTAAAAAATTCATTAAAAATAGAAAATTATTGCATCATCATCTCCTTCGCAAACTTGGTAGAGGTTCACCTGGGCAACATCCATGTGCAAAATTAAAACATTCCATACAGCGGTTTTTGAGAAGAAGTCAAAAGGGTAAATACAATATATGCACTGTATTGCCATATATATATATATATATATATATATATATATATACAGCTGCAGCACTTCCTTACAGTTGCGAAGTTTGATATCCCATAACTTTGCCTAAAATTAACATATCCATATTATTTTCGCAAACTTTCATTGTCTAACGTCCAACTATATTCTGATAAAATGTTAAGCAATTCTGTTCAGCCATTCTGGAGAAGTCGAAAATAGCCTTAACAGGCAATAATTCATAAAAAAATAGGAAAAATCACAGCGCCACCTGATGGCCAAAATAAGAACTAGTTGACCCCAGATGACCCTATGTGCAATATCAAAGCAATTGGCTTCGTAGTTCTTAAGATGAAGAAATTTTAATTTTTCTTCAAAAAATAAATTAAAAAATTCATAAAAAATCGAAAAATTATTGCATCATCATGTCCTTCGCCAACTTGATAGAGGTCCACCTGGGGATCATCCATGTGCAAAATCAAAACATTCTATGTAGCGGTTTTTGAGAAGAAGTCGAAAATATAAAAAGTCTAACGACAGACGGACGACGGACGCAAACGGATTCTATAAGCTCTGCTGACTGACAAGTCAGCAGAGCTAAAAATAAAAGTTGCATTATTTCATTGGTGGCTGCAAATTTGTACTGTTTTGCTGTGTTCTTGTATTATATACATGCAGAATATGTCTATGATGGTGCCTCGAATGGTTCAATTGCAGGAAATGAAGGTGCAAATTTCATATTTTTCTTGGGGGAGCATACCCCAGATCCCCTAGCCATGCTTCATGCCTTCCACGCTTGCCTTCCTGCTTTTCAGTATTTGCAGGAGGGAGATCTCCCACTTTTAACATAGGCTAGCTTGGAGGCTCTGTTTAAGTATTCTTTCACATCCAAATATGGTAAAACAGCACTATACCCCTTTCAAATATAATTGACAAGTATTCTACCACATCCAACCAAATATGGTCAACCAGTCTTTGACCTCATTCACACATGATTTGCCAGTTGTCTATTCCATCAAAATGAGTTAATCATTTGAGCCCAACTCCAGATAGACCCAGCCAATTTGTCTTTCACCAAATCCAAATAGGGTCAAGCAGGTTAACACCATATCCAAATGTCAGCCATCTTTCTTTGCATTGAAAGATGGTTACAAATCCTCAATGATATCCAGCATGGCCAACTGGTACCTGATCACACCATTGGTGGCGCCAAATCATCCACTCACACATCAAACCCAACTGTCATGCTTTGCATAGTTAGCAATGGATATAAGTTTACAAATTTTTGCTTCTATTACATTTAAAGCTATGATTAATTACTTGCTTGCAAGTGCATGTTTACCAGCTACAATCTTTATCTTTGTTATTTAAAGATAGAAGTCATAAAAAAAGTGATTTATGTTTTGTTCTTTGACCGTAATGTTCTGTCTGCCTGGTCCCTTGATGGTAATCAACTCTGAACATTATCTGCTTACAGTTTCATGCTCTAATCTTAAATACACAAGATTTTGCATATTGCTCAAGCAATTTCTGTGGTAGAATCTACTTTACCAACTTTTCAGACTTCTTGCCACAGAGGCAATCAAAGGTCTCACAAGAAAAACTAGTTGCTTGTTACAAAGAGCCCAGATATCTTGGGCTCATGCTGGGTGCAAGGAGCCAAGATATCTTTGGCTCCTGCTTGGTGTATGGAGACTAGATATTGCTACTTGGAGTGACAAGACTAGATTATCCCTCATCTTGCTTGATGCAAAGAGACTAGGTATTGGTTTCTTGCTGGTTGCAAGGGAGACTAGATTATCGCGGGAAATTTTTTTGAGCAAGAAGCAACAATATCCATTATATTGTATATATATTGGTTTGATGCAAAAAAGCAATAATATTTAGATTTGTTCCTGCGTGCAATTATCCTTGACACCAAGGCTTCTTGTCTGGTAAAAAGAGTATATATCTATGGTTTCTTAATGTTGTGAGTATGACTGAAGTCTACACCTTGGCTATGTGTCCAGAATGCAGATGTGAAGCCTCCTTGCCCAGTGCACAGGGATTAGCGATGACCAGGTGTCATAGTGCAGGGTGCTTCCACATTATGTCGGATTCTTGCCTTGTGCAAGGAACGTGCACATCATGTCTTCTTGTACAGTACAAAATCCCACATACATTGAGGCCAGTAGGACTGCAGAGCTGGAATACTCTAGTATTCTTTTCTGGGCATCCCTAAGTGCCCCTTTCCACTCTTGTGACTGACAAAATGTAAAAGTAATGTAGTATTCTAAATTTTTACCATATGTTATGCAAATAGTGCTTTGATGTTCAAAACCTAGATCTGAACATAAACATTTTCAAAAATTCATGTGTGCTTAATGGGAATATGGTATATTAATAAGAATTATGAAATCATCATGCAGTCTGAACAGACCAAGCACACTAACCATCTAAGACACATTTCACTGGGCAAAATCCAAAACTATTATGCAACACAACAGAAATTAAAAAGATTTCTTAATACTGTTTACAACAGACTGTCCTGAAACAATGTTAGTCTGCCAAATTTATACCTGTTTTGTCTATACATGTACATGTTTGCAGAGATATTACAGCATGATCATACACTTTTACTCTATACTGAGACTATCACATGCCATGAAGAAAGGCCATGGCAAAAGATAACCCTAGCATTGTGAAAGACCATGGAAGTGAATGTGACTTGATGGGTGGGTGTCTGATTATCTACTTTACAAAGGATACATCTACAGTCAAGAATGAAGTTTCCACGATGTCAGTCTGCAGACATTGCAAGGCACAAGGGTCAGGTAATATTGTGTTCTATTAGCATAACATGGCAGAGGCTAGACCAGGTAATATATATATATATATATATATATATATATATATATATATATATATATATATATATATATATATATATATATATATATATATATATATATATATATATATATATATATATACATACGCTCTAGTCCAGTCTTCTGCCTTCTCTATCTATCTCTCTGTCTATATATATATTTATATCTTTAGCAGCAGTGAAAATTATACAGTCACCATGTTCTATGAAAAGAGACTGGTGTCATGCACCATGGTTAGTGCTGTAGCCAGGCAGGGACCTCCAGCACCATGGTTAGTGCTGTAGCCAGGCAGGGACCTCCACATTTTGCCATTCACAGTTCAATTTTGCCTCATGGAGAACAAATGTTTTGATTGCTTAAAATTATTTACAGATGACCCGCATGATTAAACAAGAGAAGCTGATTGGTTGAAATTGTTTATATTGACCCATGTGACAAAACTAGAGGATCAAGACGCAACAAAAACCATGGAGTGACCTAAGGAGTGTTGTCTTGGAAAAAACATAACTAGGCTTATCGCACATCACGTGTCAATATCGCAAAATCCCTAACAAGATGTAACACAAATACAGCATTTTTAAATAAGGAATTGGGTCACCAACGGACAAATTTGAGCACTCTTCCTGAAAGCTAAACTGGAGTGAACATTTCTGAATTAACCCTTTCCTGTCCAGTATCAGACTGAGTCAACAGTTTCCTTGGTGTGAATTGGGTGGAACATGCCTAGCCTATGCCAGGAAAAGCTATTGACCTGGGACTTGCCTGCATGACAGGTCTAACCTACAATTCTCAGCTGTAAATATATTTTCTATTTGCATGAAAAACATTAAAGCAGATGACAATTTACATCTGATCACTTTTGGATGATTTGAGCAGCAAAGGGTTAAATCTTCGTCTACAATCATGTGGTGTATTTATGATGCAATTAATTTAGCTGACTTTTAACTGCAGCAAACTTGTCCATGATCTGATAATCCCTGTAATAACTGTACTTGTTTTGCAGGAAAACTTTAATATGATCTGATATACCTCTAGTTCTTGTTTTGAGTACCCAACAGCTACGTGACTGTCTGTAAGAGTAAAGAATGTCCAGTTATTGTGGCTGTGACTTGCTTCCTGGTTACAAGTGCACCTTGTACGTGCTTAAACGTGACAAACTGCAAATATCATCCACATCAGAAATACATGCAGGAAAAGGCAAACTGCATCCACATGTTTTGTCTGTCAAACTCTGGGTGGCGTTACTGTTCTGCAAAATGTCATACCAGTTTGCTCGTTTATGTCAAATATTTTATTTTGAAATCTTGAACAGTAAAGGAATTAAAAGTTATGATAATTTGACATTAGAATAAGTAATTATTTATGGGAGTATCTTTAAACTACCCACAGAATCTCCTGGGGGGAAAATCGTTTCATCACATGTCGAACGCATCAGTAACAAGAAGATATTTTCAGTTCTCTTTGTTTCATACTCTTCCTTGAATTTGAATGTTGAGCTGAGACAAATTGATTCAACTGAAAGTTGAATCATGTATCTACCTCAACAATAAGTTCCCAGTCCACAGTTTTCTTGCTGCCCACTAAACACATCAATAGGTCAGTTCTACTGCCCCATTGTAAATTACATCACCGCAATATACAATGTAGTTTGACAGAAGAGGACTGGGCAGTCCTGTACTCACCTGACCTTGTAGAAACCTTGATTTTTTACAGACGTGTAATCTTGTGCAATATGAAATTGCTTGCTTTACAACTTTTTAAGTGTTAAGGTGAAAATGAAATACAGAATAACTGCTCGTAGTCTTGGGAATCAGGTCAAGGTCATCTGTGTTTTACCTTATCCTGGAGCTGATAGAGCAGTGCAATCCTGTGTAATATGAAAGTTATTACACACCATATCTATAAATAGCTGTGACCTAAGCAATCAGGTCAAGGTCACTGATCTTCAAACTAAACCTAGACCTTACAGAGCAATATAATCTTGTGTAATATGAAGGTGCTATCTTTAAAAAAAAGTTATTGTGTGGAGATGATGCTGTGTGACCTTGGAAACCAGGTAAATATACTCCCCCTTGAACAACTTTCGTAAAGATCCACATAAACTACATGCCCGCAAAGCTTGAATTAAATCTGGTTGAGAGGCTTCATGTAAAATGAGAATGTTAATTTGGGATTTTTGATGTTAATTTAACATTTCCTTTCAAGGTCACTCAAGGTCAAAATTAATGACACCAGAAGAAACCCCATACACACATTGCTATACATATTCAATAATAACAAAGCATGTAGGAAGCACCATAACCCTAATGTAAGGCAATGTATTTGTGTACATGTACACTGGTGCAACTGCTGTCTCCAAAGTTTAAAGTCACAAATTCCATAAATATTTGAAACATCCCTTCCATATCAAACAATTAAACTCAGCATAAAAACTAAATTGAAACTTTCGTTCTTGAAGAAATTTGTGCTTTTATACCGAAGATGTTGAAAAAGCTTGACTGTATAAAAGTCTTCTTTTTTTAAAAAAAAATTTCAACACTACCTGGTGAACAAATCCACATCTAGATGTACCCAAAAGTATATCTCAATGCAATTTCAAAACAATTGGCCAAGCAGTTTCCGAGAAGATTTTTAAGATTTTGGCCAAAAATGAACAAAACAAAAATCATTAAAAACATCCATAACTCACTGGACCATGACCTGTTGAACAAATTCACTAGAGACACACACCCAAGGCACATCCCCACCATGTTTGAAGAAATACAACCTGTGGTTTTGGAAAAGAAGTTGGAAATGTGAAAATGCTGATGGACAAACAGTGGAAAATGATGGATGGAAAAATGGATAAACATCAGAGACACTCAGATGACTAACAAGTCAGCTGAGGTAACAATCTCAATTTTAAATTTTCACAACCTGTTAAAGGTAAGTTTTTGACGATTTCAGTTTCTTACAACCAGCACAATTTGACAGCAGGAAGCAGCCATCATATGGCCATCCTGCTGTCCACTTGGAAGATGTATGACCTTGACATGACCTTGTAAACAGTCAACTGGCCACAGGACTCACAAGAAGGCCCATCAAAACTCTGGCTTACTTACTACCTCATAGTAATAATATAATCTTTCAAGAGTATGAAATATAAGCTGATAAAAGTGAGAAGAATGAGAATAAATGCCAAAAAAGATAAATAGATTGTAATGCTCAACAAGCTTTGTCTTTTACTCTCTCTCTCTCTCTCTTTTAAAATTGATAGAACCATTGAAGTATAATATCAATTGCTCATTTATACTGCCCTTCAACTTTTGACATTCAAAAGGTTATAAAATGTGAAAATATGAAATCTATGTAAATAAGAAGCATAGAGAACACTAGAAATATATACAGTTGATACTGTATCAGCAATATCCATTAAAAACGTGCAAAATGGTCAAGATAAAATTGGGTGCCACAATGCTTTGAGTGCAAGATATCTTTAAAGTTTGACTAGACATGTTTTTGAAGCCAAAATTTGGCTGCCAAACATGTGTAATAAAAGTTACATACCAATATCATCCACATGTATATAGACAAATCGCACATACAGAACCTTAAATTTACCTTGTATGTTTACACTGCCTGACAATGCACGCCAGGGCTACACTGCCTCTAGCTCCTCTAGTACCCAAGTAAACCACCACACTCCACTGAGGACCATACACAACCCATTCAATGCAGTACAATACTCTTTCCTTGCTAACCGTACCAAGGCTGGAGTTCATCTCAATTACTAGAATGAGTTCAGATTCAAATTCTTCCTAAAAGGCTGTACACTGACAGAGGACCAGGATGAGTTGACACAATGACCCAAGTCAACAGCCTTCCTCAACGTGCTTTGAGCAAAGCTTGCCAATCAAAGCTGCTTAGTCCTAAACCAACGACTAAAAGTTCTAAATCTCAAATATTCCTGTTTCTCAATTTACAATACCATGATCAAAATGTATTAAACTTGCACTATCTGTCAACAATCACAAAACATCTGCACGTGAAATTTCAGTTTCCTTTAATTAAAATGATATTCTTTGAGTGTAATCAACTTGCACTATTTTTCAATAATCTGCACATGTGCACCCAGACTGTCTGTTGCTGAGCCAGGTAGACCTAAGTCATTGTGTTTTATACATGAACAGTAGGTCCTTGTGAGTGATGTTGAACATATATAGTCCATATATCAATTCCATGTGTATTAAAAGTATCAGCATTCCTTGTTACTTTTTTGTGTTCAAAGCATTCTTTTCCAGCATGACAGAAAAGAAGAATAAAATTCTAGAGATTAAATACTACCGAGTAAAAAACAAGGCTTTCATTGAAAACCAGACATTTCAAACTGACTGAAAATGAGGAGCTTGAGCCACATAAACTAAAGATTGCCACTTAGACCCTGCCTTGGTGGTGGCAAAGCTAAAAATGGCCACTTAGACCCTGCCTTGGTGGTGGCAAAGCTAAAGATTGCCACTTAGACCCAGCCTTGGTGGTGGCAAAGCTAAAGATTGCCACTTAGACCCTGCCTTGGTGGTGGCAAAGCTAAAGATTGCCACTTAGACCCTGCCTTGGTGGTGGCAAAGCTAAAGATTGCCACTTAGACCCTGCCTTGGTGGTGGCAAAGCAATTTATAACAGCCTTGTGGAACATTATTTATCCACAATTTTGTGGCCATGACCAATACACACAATAAAAATTTGTTCGGCATTTTCAAACTTGAGAATGTTAAAGGCAATATGTCTACAAATCTCAGCATTCACACTGTGACTGGGTGCAGCGGAGAGGTACATTATCAACGGTTCTGCCACTTGCGTATCATTAGGGGGATGATCACTGCAGTGAGTGTATTCCATCTTGGAGCTCCCTCTTGGCAAAATGTCCAACTTGCATGTCAAAACTTTTGATGAAAACTTGCAATAATGGTATTGCCTTGGTGGAATAAAATTGGACTTTTAAACAGCAACTGAATAGACTCTGGGACCCCATATCTGTACAACCTTGAATCTTTTAACAATAAAGTGAGGTGAGCTCTTGGCAGAAAAGAGTTCTCAAACTAAGGCAGGTTGCTATGCTGCACCAGCCAAACAAGTAGTTAGATGTCTGTGGTAGTTCCTATAGTAGCCTTCTACAAGTGTCCTCTTCATCACTCACTGTGCAGGCATCATGATTGTGGAAAGTACCCCCATGTCCACCTGTACCATTTCTGTGACTTTGTCTTCCAGATCGCACTTCAACAACAGTGTCAGATGTTACTTCTTAAAATTAACATCAGTAAAAAAGACTTTAATAAATATACATGTATATAAAACTGGTGACCATGAAGTCTCCTTTGAGTGAGACTGATGATACAGGCGTAATAAGACTATGGTCATCTGTGAGACACTTTACAGAAGGCCAGGCCAGCAATGACTAACAGTCTTCTGTGAGACCAAATTTACAAAACTCCAAGTGTTCTAAGAGACAAAATTGATGAGATTGAAGTACTTTGTAAACTATATCAAAATTACAGAACACCAAGACTTGAGGAAACAGATGTCTTCTGAGGGAAAAACTGACTGACACACACAACTGTGTCAGACTAGAATGTTTGCTCAAAGTTACAAAGACAGAAAAAAAAAAGTTCTTGCCTCTCAGAACTCAACCATAACCAGGAATATCTTCCGAAGTACAATGTTGCAAACCAACCACATGGCTGGTTCCCTGGTCCTAGCCATATACAGGCTGGCTTTCAGTTAATCATCTGGCTGCCTCCATGGCATCTTGTGATGGAATGCTGACAGTCAGTTGCAGCTGAAACTGGACTGATATACTTCCTACCAGTAAGCATGGCTGAGTGCATTGTTTTGCAGAGTAGCTTCCTAGCAAATCCTCACTGCCACACCGGGGCTGCCATGCCCTCACCCCAGACACCTACATTCTCTGCTTCTTTTCTTAACTTGGCTCAGGCCTCACACTTGTACATGATTTTGATGAAGACCTGCTGCAAGGCAAGTTGCTGTGAGGTTCAACTGTATAACACACTGGGGCCCCTGCCCCTGGGGCTACTGTTAAACCTCGTCCTCTTTAGAGTTTTCATTGATAGCTTTATGTTTGACCAGTGTGTTGAGCAGATGAAGTACTTGGTCCAGCTTCTGGTCCATCTTGTTGACCTGTAAACATAAACAACCATACTCAAGGTCAAAGCAAGGTCATACACAACCATACTCAAGGTCGAGGCAAGGTCATAAACAACCATCCTCAAGGTAAAAGCAAGATCATAAACAATAATATTCAAGGTAAAAGCAAGGTCATAAGCAACCATACTCAAGGTCAAAGCAAGGTCATAAACAACAATACTCAAGGTCAAAGCAAGGTCAGTCTACAGTGATCCAAAAACAAAAACAAAACAAAAAAGAAAGAATAACTTTTCTCTCTCCATTTCCAATTTCACTACCACTAGCATTATAAGTGACTGAAATAATACACAAATTGGTAAATATCTACATTGCTTATGTCTTAGGTTCTATGAGGATGTACCTTATGGGCTGAATCCCCAGGGCTATATAAAGTGGCTGACAGGAATGAAAAGCTTATGAATACAGGACTATATAAAGTGGTTGACAGCTGAGATCAGGAATACACAGTACTCTCTGAGGCAACCCTGCTGGGGGTTCAGCCTCTTCTGGCAGCTGGGGCAGGATCAGTCTGCCCTGTGGCACAATGGCCTGTGTGGAAAGGTCTTTAAAGCTGAGTATGAAGTAATCTTAAGCATTCTATCTACCTGTCAGACTCTGGTTTAATCTGGGTTTATTGGGGGCATCTTTGTTTCTCAGTCACAACTGTGGTCCACATGAAACCCAATCATGACCATTATATGAAGACAAAAAGTCCTCTGTGCCTTTATACAAGGGCCCTTCACTATGAGTTTCCCTATTAACTCATTTATCATAAGGACATTTGTTTTGGTTGTTTGTTTTTTGTTTTTGTTTTTGTTTTTGTTTTTTTGAAATTTATTTGTTGAAACAAATACTTTCCAAACCAGCATCAAATGTATATGTACACTGACAGACATTTCTCTGTTGAAGTTAACTCTTGAAATACTACTTCCTAACCCAACCTCAAATATACAGGAAAACTCAAATACAATATATTTATTTTTCATCTTGAACTTCACTCTTTAAACAAATAATTCTTTCATGAGGACAAACTAGCCTTCTCGGGTCACTGAATGGCCACACTGATCAATAGGCAGTTTGGAAATACGTGTATTTGCCATAATATGCAGATACAGACAGTCATACCATATAACCAACTGTATATTTGATACCCATGCTTAAGTACTGCATGGAGAATGCAGGACTATTCTCATAAATCACCTGCGCCTCCCCCCCCCCCCCCAACAAAAACACACAAACACACAAAAAGCAAGATTGCCATCAATGAATCATACACTCATTATAACCATGCGTATCCTCAGTTGGACTTTCCACTTTATATATAGGATATATATATATACAGTGGTACCTCTCTTGAAAGACCCATCTAATGAGAGACTGCATATCTTTTTTAAGACCACTCTCTCAGAACACTGCACTATCTTTTCCATGTTGTTGTACCTCTAATGAAAGACCACCTGTTTTGAGAGACCGCATTTTGACCCGCCGTAGGGGCAGTCTCTCAAAAGAGGTACCACTGTATAGGGACAGGCCCAGTGTAATCTTCCCGCCAATAACCACACATGACCTTATTTGTTGTCTCAACACAACATGCAGCTTTCCAGGTGACAACGGGAAATTCCCTAATTCATGTACAATCTATTTGTGGATAATAGTCATAAACTCTTGTATGATTGCAAATGTTGAATGTACATAACAGCATAACTTACTTTTAGCTCCGTACTTTATCGTACCATGAATTTTTTAATGCCTCTTTCTTTGCATTTATACATGTCTCTCGATGGTCAAAAAGATTTATTTCAATAAAATGAAATGCCAACTTAAAAGGAAGAATCTTTACTTTTGCAGCTCAATCTTGATGTTCTTCATTTTGAGATTCCAATCATAAAATCTTTGATGGGTATCTTCATTTTCCAGAGAATTGCATTGTCAGTCTTTCATTTTCATTTTTTCCCTGATAATACTGGTAACATGTCTTTATATATATATATATATATATATATATATATATATATATATATATATATATATATATATATATATATATATATATATATATTCCATTTGAGCTAGATTCCATTTGGAAGCAATTACCAAACCATAACATAGTTTTACCAAAGTGCTGATTCAACTGTAGGTATGTTAATCTGGTCCCACAAGTTTTTCCTCGCTACATGCACATGTACAGTGGTCCCCCTCTTATAAGGCTCCCCTGAAGAGAGGCCTCCCCCTCTAGAAAGGCCACTTCTCCATGCAGCAAGTATGGAATTTCCATAATATACTCCCCCCTCAAGAGAGGCCACCCCTCTGACAAGGCCATGCACATTTCTGGTGCATTTGGGGTAGCGTTATAAGAGGAGGACCACTGCACTCTGCAGTTGGCTATCTGCCAGACTCATAAAGATTTGATACTGTGAATCCCATAAAAAATGTAAGGGCCTAAAATTAATCCAAGAAGGAAACCATAGTGATGTGGTGTACAGGGTCAGGTGTGGGACCACAATCTCTAGGGCGACAGAGAGGATGGCACACAATGATTGTATTATATTACATCATGTCATATATGTTAGTCATACCTGGTGTATGTGGCCACACTCAGCAGGTGGCCTGTCACTGCAGGTAAATTAACAAAGAAATTGACTCTTGTGTCCAAGAATAATGTGGTCACAAAGAGCAGGTGACGTGTCACGGCAGTAGCTACATACGGCACGTATCCAAAAATTGTCAATGTGGCATACATTGTACCTGCATGTACTCTCAGAAATATTTTAAATTGTATTAAAACAGAATATAAAGACTGGTATGATGACAAGCTAATCAACTGATTGAATCTTTCATTCGTTCATTCATCACACTTCCATCAGCTATACACACACATGTATATAAAATCAGACATGGGCCAAAAATAGTTACATATGTCATAAACATATGTACAAGTTAAATGAGGTCAAGCCAAACAGATGACATCATGTTGACAAGCTGACTCGCCTGGTGAAATATGTACGATACATGGCAACATGGGACAATGACGGGGAGGTAGATGGTAAGAAATAATCCAGTGAATGGGTGGATAAATAAAAAGCTGAAAACCTGTTTTATAATGATGGACCTGCCCATTAAAAACCTCAATTATATATTTAAGTTCACCCTGGTACGGGTTTTCGATATAGACATGTACAAGTAAAAGATGTTGAGCATCTCCACTCAGTCACCCACTGGCAAGCACTTGTGTCATTAGAACTGGTTGTGAAGAGTCTATTGTGATGTTTAAAGAGGGGGGGGGAAGTTGGTTTTTTTTTTTTTTTTTTTTTTTGAAGACTGGTAGGGAATGTGACATATTTTTTTTTTGGGGGGGGGGGGCCAAGTTGCTCTACAGTATCTTCAGGGTGGACTGAGGAATTAAAAAGCCTAAACATTTTGTTGCTAATCTACCTCCATTCAGGAGGTAATTATACATTTTCAGGCACATTTCGGTAAAACACATTAACTGCTTCGTAAAATAAAGATTTGAAGAATACTTTTTTCATTCAAATGCAATTCACTTTTTGCTGCAGCTTTTGTCTATTGCCACTTTAGGTTTATGTCCAATAGACAAGCAAAGTGCACTGACGATATCAACTGGGACACATGTACTTTCACATAAATACATAAA
This sequence comes from Hermodice carunculata, assembly GCA_964020975.1. NCBI lineage: Eukaryota > Metazoa > Annelida > Polychaeta > Eunicida > Amphinomidae > Hermodice > Hermodice carunculata. The sequence continues at coordinate 14,297,004 of OZ026614.1, forward strand.
GTGAGGTTAAAGCCCCACTCCACAAGCCTTGAGCATCACATGGCCACGCCCTTCTGACTCCCAAACAATGTACAATGCTGGGCTTCCACTTGCATTATCTGCACAGTAGATCACTGAGTACAGGCCCCATGTTCACCTTAACTCATTCCACCCTAATCACACTTTATATCTAAATGTCATCTGCAAACTGTATTTTACTAATTTATGGATTACTTTTCAAAATTTTGAATAAAACTTGCATGGAAGATCATTCCAAATTATATGCCCATGGACAACAGCCTTCCTTGGCGTGCTCTGGGCGCATTGCACCCGGAGTGCGCCAAGGAAAGCTGTTGACGCGGTCTTCTATCAGGCTGGAATGAGTTAAATTGGCACTGACTAGACACTTAGACTTTACTTATTAATAACTCTTCCATGTTACCATCATGGCAGCACTTGAAAGCTTCTTTGTTGCAATGGCTGTTCTGTCATGAACCCTTTTTTTTTTTACTACTGACTGGTACTTTCACCTAAGACTGTCTACACTCTCTACTGATCTAAACCAAAAATACATTCATTTTGAATTATCATGACATAGCAGGAAATCAAACTCTCAGTTGTTTGCTGTGCCAGTTTTTTTAAACCAAAGCTAAACAAGTGAGCGCTGTTGAAGTATTGATAGGCACCGGCTAATCACACAAAATCACTGTCTTATCGGGGACGGAAGAAGGGAAAGTGGGGGTTTTAGTTACTTGAAACTGATGCTATATACATAGATGTACACATGAACCTTAATCATGTCACTGTCTGTAGTCAAGCATTGTATGCCAGGATTATGACTTCCATACTCTCCAAGAATACACCTTCAAGCGGCAGATATACTTTCATTTTCTTGAGGGGAGGGAATCTTTTGCTTAACAGACTAAAATTGCATGATCAGTTCTCCAGTTGAATGTGCAAATGTTTAGTTAGTAAAACAAGCCACTGACTGTTGTATAAATGTAGGGCTCTGTTTGTCTGAAAACTTTACATAAAGTCCTCTGTGCACACAAAAAAGTCTTGTAAGCTCTTTAATGCCTATTGTGTCTGCTCAATTGACTGTTGTATATAAATGGGTGCTGTTTCGTCTACTGCAGCCATGATGGTGGGTTTTGGTGGAGGGAAGGGGACATTTCATCCCCTCATATGGGTAAAGACAGAAGTGTATTAATACAAAGGCTGCAAACACTACAATCTGTCATTGATAAGTGATATTTCTCTAACCTATTCACACTTAAACTGGCCGACAGTGACTAAGTTTCCCAAAAGTTAACTCATTCCATACCAGTCCCTGATTTTCCATATATATATCTAGATTTAAAATAACAAATGCATATTTAAATTCTTCATAAAAAGAACTTTCGTTCAAATGCGTACAGTCTTAAGTCAGTGGTTCTGGCACTGCCTGGCAAGTCATGCTGCAGCTGCCCTTGCAGAAGCTGCAGTATGACATGCCAGGCAGTGCGAGATCCACTGACCAAGGCATGTGACCATAGTATGCAATGAGTTAAGGGGGATTCCCAAAAGTTATTTCTTTTCATACACATGTGAATTTTTTTCTTTGAAGAAAGAGCAGCAAAGATGGAGGGTAAATATACTGCATGAAAAACCCAGCAATCATTGATATCACTTTCACGGGACTCATAGCTACGCCATCTACATATCTCTTCTGGGAATAACTTTTTCTCACTACACAATCTGCTTATCTCTTCTGGGAATAACGTTTTCTCGCTTTCTAAATCACTGCAAGGTGTCCAGCTATTCATTCTAGTATACAGTGATTTTTGTTGTTCTGTTTAGTTCATGAAGTACATATGTACTTTTTCCAGGAACACTCATGACTGGACATTCCTGCTTCAACATGTCAAAACCATTTCATATTTTAGCTACACTGCGTGGTCAAATACAATATAGAAAACATGGTAACCTCAAATATTCTCAGTATGAAAAGGCTTTATTTTTACCACAAACTGAGCTTTTCCCCTTCAAGGCACAATCATGCAGCATTGTGGATCTCACTTTTAAAATGTCAATT
>OZ026614.1:14301556-14436556 GCA_964020975.1 Hermodice carunculata
CACAGGGACTCCCTCCTCTTTGCTTGTTTACACTGATCCATCTCTTACATTTACATCTAAAATTAATCAGGAATCTAGTTCACTTTTCTTTCATTAATTATTTTTCCAAATTACTAAGTATTTATGGTGAGCCTGAGGCATGGTTGTTGTGCTGACTTGGCCAAGTGCATATCCACAATATATTTTAAATGTGCACAGATTAAAATGTTGGGTTCTTCATTGAATGTCACATTTTTACTGATGATATTCGGTAATACACTTTTTATAAGTATTAAGTACAGTAAGTGATAAATTTAAGATGCTAATTTAGTAGACATTTCAGGATAACAAGCTTCAATTTTAACTTGCCCTGAGGGCAAGTTACATGTGTACCCAACTTGCCCTGAAAAAACATGAGCTTGCCCTACTATTTATATCAATGAACTCCAATAAAATTATTTTTGAGATACTTAGTTTATTTGCGTCACAGGCCTCACTTATACATACAATTCTCTGTAAATCAGTCCAAATCTAAAGTCCTAAGACATTCGCACATTCAAGAAATAATGAAATATGTCCCTAGAAACTGGAATAAAATGAATTAAACAACCAGACTTGTTTAACAATAGGGTGTATGAAAACTCAGGATCACTATGCTTGACACAATATATTTGAACCAATAAGGGGTCAATACTGAAATCACTTCACAATGAACGTCCCCCCTTGTGCTATGCCACATGTTTGTCACAGTTCATGACCAAGGGAAGCTCCCGCAACTTCACATCCCACAAAAATATGGTTTTCCTTTCCTTTTCTTTTTTTTTCTTGTGCCTGCCAAATTCTAACTTGCCCGATGGAAAACCTTACCTTAAAATGAACTCGCACAACTGAATTTGTGCCCCGGGACTCCAGGCAAGTGGGTAATTTGAACTCCACAAAAACTTTTGATTATGATCACCATTTTATTTATTATTGTCATGAAAATATCATCCAATGGGTGAATTGCTTTGTCTTAATACATTAACCAATCTGAGCAACCACATCCTGACTGGTTGAAATAGTTCCACTGTACCTGTGGAGAAGACCCACCAAGAACATTGGGACACCTCATAGGAGATATGGGGTCTTTTCAGATTGTAAGACTGAGAGAGGAGACAAGGGTTAAGGAACACACTGGATGCTGTGACAGACTGCTAAGTACTTCCAGAACGAGATAAAGCCAGGGATTACCTAAGACTGAGTGGTGTGCCAGCGTCTGTCCACCCACACCTACCTGTCCCCTCCTGAGCTGTGTTTGTTAACTCATTCCATACCAGTCCCTGATTTTTCTGTATATTTACCTAGATTTAAGACGACAATTGCATAGTTAAATTCTTCAAGACAAGCGGTTTCATTCAAGTACCAACATGCCTATAGTCTTAGGTCAGTGGTTCTAACACTGCCTAGCAAGTCATGCTGCAGCTGCCCTTGTGGCAGCTGCAGCATGACTTGCCACACAGTGCCAGAACCACTGACCAATACCTGTGACCATAGTATGGAATGAGTTAACACAGAGGTTTTGGTGACAGTCCCACACAGCATCAGTGGTCAGCCCACTAATGATAGCCCTATGCACCACTGCGGGCCACTGCCATTCACCATTGGTAAAAGTGATTAGGGGAAGCAGACCATTACTATACACAACCCAAAGACATGTAGTTGTGGACCAGTCAGTCCTGTCGATTGGTTAACAAATTTGAGGGGTAATTTTGAGGGAAAGTTTTTGTTGTAATAATGTGTATGTGTGTATGCTGCCTACACACCCCCATGTACTGTACCAGTAGTGATAACCTGCAATGTCAGGGTTGACCTTTGACCTCCTCAGTACATCTTTCTAGCTCCAATTTTCTTCTCCATGAAACATTTGTTGTGTTCCCAGTGCTCTCTCCTGGACTAGGAGAGAATGGCCAAAGAAAATGCCAAAGCGTACTTTACCACAAGTTACATCTGCATGTATACTACAAAGTACATTTTACCACAAAGTGACAACTGCCAAAGAGTATTTCACCTGAAAGTTACATTCAGAAATATTTGTACCTTAAAAAGATCAAATTCTCATATTATAGCAAAAATAACTGCATTTTATGTGGAATAAATTCTAAAAGATAGGAACAATTTGGTCTATTCATGAACAAAAATATTCCAGTAATGCAAACTTCCATTTCAGTGATGCTTTCATATAACCAGTCCCGATTACCTGCATGGAGGGACGGGGGTGGGGGTGGGGGTGGGTGAAGGGGTTTTCCATACTAAGCAGTTTTAATTACCATACCTGCACTGGAAGCCCCTTTATTTTTTCATATTTTGTACTACCCAGTCTTTATAAATTTTCTTCTTCTTTCCCTTACTTTGAACTAGGGTACCATACCAGCATACTGGTACCCCCTCCCCCCCCCCCCCTCGCCACTTACCCTCCTTCTACATGGTGATACACACTCCATGATGCCCTATACCTCAGCATGTAGCTTTCCTCTCAGCAGTAACCTGTGTGGCTGAAGTAACACCTCATCCCAGGTAGCCCTGTCCCAATGCTACTGGTCCCCACTGGAGTCTGCTGTCTGCCTGTCTACACCTGGTACATTGCTACACCTGTCATCATCATCTCCCCAGGTTACCAGAGGGTACACATTCCCCCATCTGCCTTCACTCTTAACAGGTGTAGGTCTCATCTACTCCATCCACAGCTCATCTGGGGGTACTGCTATACCTGTACTACTATACCTGTACTGCCTGGGGGTACTACTATACCTGTACTACCTGGGGGCACTGCTATACCTGTACTGCCTAGGGGTACTACTATACCTGTACTGCCTGGGGGTACTACTATACCTGTACTGTCTGGGGGCACTGCTATACCTGTACTGTCTGGGGTACCACTATACCTGTACTGTCTAGGGGTACCACTATACCTGTACCGTCTAGGGGTACTACTATACCTGTACTGTCTGGGGTACCACTATACCTGTACCGTCTAGGGGTACTACTATACCTGTACTGTCTGGGGTACCCCTATACCTGTACTGTCTGGGGTACCACTATACCTGTACTGTCTAGGGGTACCACTATACCTGTACTGTCTAGGGGTCCCCTATACCTGTACTGTCTGGGGGTACCACTATACCTGTACTGTCTGGGGGTACCACTATACCTGTACCGTCTAGGGGTACCACTATACCAGTACTGTCTAGGGGTCCCCTATACCTGTACTGTCTGGGGGTACCACTATACCTGTACTGTCTGGGGGTACCACTATACCTGTACTGTCTAGGGGTACCACTATACCTGTACTGTCTAGGGGTACTACTATACCTGTACTGTCTGGGGTACCACTATACCTGTACTGTCTGGGGTACCACTATACCTGTACTGTCTAGGGGTACTACTATACCTGTACTGTCTGGGGGTACTACTATACCTGTACTGTCTGGGGGTACCACTATACCTGTACTGTCTAGGGGTACCACTATACCTGTACTGTCTAGGGGTACTACTATACCTGTACTGTCTGGGGGTACCACTATACCTGTACTGTCTGGGGGTACCACTATACCTGTACTGTCTAGGGGTACCACTATACCTGTACTGTCTAGGGGTACTACTATACCTGTACTGTCTGGGGTACCACTTTACCTGTACTGTCTGGGGTACCACTATACCTGTACTGTCTAGGGGTACTACTATACCTGTACTGTCTGGGGGTACTACTATACCTGTACTGTCTGGGGGTACCACTATACCTGTACTGTCTAGGGGTACCACTATACCTGTACTGTCTAGGGGTACCACTATACCTGTATTGTCTGGGGGTACCACTATACCTGTACTGTCTGGGGTACCACTATACCTGTACTGTCTGGGGTCCCCTATACCTGTACTGTCTGGGGGTGCCACTATACCTGTACTGTCTAGGGGTACCACTATACCTGTACTGTCTGGGGGTACCACTATACCTGTACTGTCTAGGGGTACCAATATACCTGTACTGTCTGTGGATACCATGATGCCTATACTGCCTGGGGGTGCTGCTATACCTGCACTGTCTGGGGGGTACTACTATACCTGTACTGTTTTTGGGTCTGGGGGTACCGGTACCACTATGCCTGTACTGTCTGGGACTACCACTATACCTGTACTGCCTGGGGGTACCACTACACCTGTACTGTAGTTCCTGGCAGACAGACCCATGTCTTGAGAAGCCACCACCCAGGACAGACTACTTTACAGTTTCCAAGTCCTATACATGTACTTCCCATGTTAATCTACCTGTCATGAGAGACCAGCTGTCTTTTAAGCCCATTTTTTCTTTCTTTTTTTTTTTTCTTTTTTGCTGTAGTAGAATCACAGGGAGCATTCTACCTATACTGAGGTATCTACCCCTCCTCCAATAAGAATAAATCAGTTTCCCAGCAAAGATGCCTCCCACCACATCCCGCCCCTGTCCTGTAAGGAACTGGTACATGTCACTCAGGTAAGCCTTCAAGACAGTTTTCTCCATACCTTTACAGTAGTCCCTGTCTTTAGAGAGTACTCCAATGAGAAACCACCTACTTTTTCAGAATCTTTACCTGATACTTTTCATGCTGTTTATATTTCCTACAAGAGATCATAATTTGGCAATCCCAGGGATAGTCTTTCAACTTGAAGACAGGTTTCACTTGGCTACCCAGTCATGGCAGGTTTCACTGGGTACCCAATCATGGCAGGTTTCATTGTGTACCCAATCATGGCAGGTTTCACTGGGTAGCCAATCATGGCAGGTATCACTGTGTACCCAATCATGGCAGGTTTCATTGTGTACCCAATCATGGAAGGTTTCACTGTGTACCCAATCATGGCTGGTTTCACTGTGTACCCAATCATAGCTGGTATCACTGTATACCCAATCATGGCAGGTTTCACTTTGTACCCAATCATGGCAGGTTTCACTGTGTATCCAATCATGGCCCCATGACTTGAGATTCATTTGGCCACTCTGCAGGTTGAAAAACATTGTGCCAACAAACTTCAGACTTGACAAACCCCAGAACTGAGGGCAGCAACTCTAGCCATCAGTGTACAATCAACAATCCCTTCAAAATTTGTACCCTTTTAAAAGATTTGACATCATTTTTGGTCCATTCTAAGACTTGCATTTTGTGAGAATTCGTGTACATACCACAAAATTATTGCTTAATGTGTTACAGTGAACTAAACACAGGTAATTTTTGTGCACTGGAGGAAGACACATTTGAGGCAGTAACAATCACATGATGTGGGAACATGGACTGTCAGGTTCTGGAGGGTTGACAGTCAGCTTACCCCAGGCGTCCAGGTTGGTGCCCCTTGGGGTGAGATGATGGGCATGTATGGCCATGTCACACAGGATGAAGGCATCAGCAGGTTATGACTTGTCCAAACAGTGATGTAACCCCCATCTATCTCCCTAACAAGCTACCCCTGACAGCTCCTGGCTGGGGCACCCAGGAAGAATCCACTACATTATGCAACCCATAACTTCAGGCTAATTCTCCTCTACAATCAGCTCCCCAAGTCACGGGACACAATGGTCATTAGACCAGACTTGTGGGAAAAAAACGATCAAGTGGCAACGTAGACGTCTCAGTGGCCTGTTCATTGACATGCCCTTGGGTCATGAAGCATGGCACTGAGTCTATTGACAAACGCCGGGGATGAAGCACTGGGGTTGTCCATGACAAGGGTATGATACCTCATGGAAGGGACTACCATGCTCACTCATACCTGTACTTTTATCCAAGCAGCATTGCTCCTTGCCTGCTGAGCACATTGCAGACCTATGTGGATTTATACCCATGACACCCAGTTTGGGTGGCTACCAGCATCAGCTGAATGACAATGACTACAAATCAATACAACTTACAACTGACCACAAATCAATACAACTGACCAAGTTAGAGAATAAATGGAACCACTGCCTGCCAACCTGACTGTCAGAGTTGTGCTAGTCAATCTTAAGAGTGTATCTGAGTACTGTCATTTAAACAAAGAAGGCCAGCCACACAGGCAAACTGATTCCTTGTTTTTCTCTTTTCCTTTGTCTGGGGGTCGGTCGGGTGCTTTTCTCAAACTTATTTCACCCACATATAAATCACATAAGTTTGCACTTACAAACATGAAAACACAACATGACAGAACTTTGACAAGATATCACAAAATACACAAACTCCCGCTAAAGATATCACAAAATACACAAACTCCCGCTTTTTACCAAGATTAGCCACAAAAACAAAGGCTTCCATATTTCCCCAACATAAACATGACTGTGAGTTGACATGTGTACCATACTGATGGCATCCAAGATAAATCTTGATACTTCTTCCTATTATATTTATGTAATGAACGAACTAAATCAAATCCTCTAATTAATATATGTCTGTGTGTGTGTCTGTGTCTGTGCATGCATGTGTAATGTGTGTAACAATATCACATTAAAAAAAGAGAAATACAAGCATACAAGAAGTTGACATGACCAGTAAAAATATGATGGCTTAGCATTTCAATTGCTGCATACAGAACAGTTTGTGCATGCTTCAACATTTTAACCAATAAATTATGACTTTAAATACTTTAAAAATACAGGCAAATAATAGGTATACATTTTACCTTTAGTGCACAGAAGTGTTCCTTAAGGAGATGTGGAGTTAAAAATTGCATACAATTTTCACCTGTGTTTCTTTTGGAAGTAAGAGTGTCTCATTTCATAAGAGTGCAAAAATGGTTTGGATGAGTGAAATAATTGAAATATTGGGGCAACTGGCTCTGAGAATACACAAGAGGGCTGTGTGAACAGCCCATGCTCAGCTGATCTTGACATTCATCACACTTGCAGCTCTATGAACTTGGGAAAGGATCAAGGTCACCCATGTTCGGAGTAAGTCTTACCTCTATACAAGAACACTAACATGTGCAACATCAAGGTTCAAGTAGTTCTCGAATTATAATGAAGAGTAAAATTCATGTGTATGTTGCACTGTGACCCCAGAAACGAGGTCAAGGTCATTCATGTACTGTCTAAGCATGACCTTCATACAGAAACATTAACATGAGCAGCATCACAGTACTAACTCAAAACAGATCTCAAGTTATCAAGTAAACAGTAAATTCCATGTCAGTTGTCCTGTGAATTAGCATTAGATTGCCCATTGACTTACATAGTAATCAATAGGAAAGCTGCACTGACCCATAAGTACCGAAATTGAAAATCCTTAAAAATCAGGAATCCAAAGCAGTGCCACCTAGTAAACAACTTTGTTTGACCCTTCCACAAGAACATATCCATCACATTTCAGCTTAATCTGAATGACAGTTCTGAGAACAAGTGAAAAATAGCAAAACCATACAAAAAATTCATAAAATAATTAGAAAAAAATTGCAGCAGCACCTGGTGAACAAATTGGGAACTACGTGTCCCTGGGAGTGTCTATTTAGGATATCAAAGCGATTGGGTGAGCGGTTTCAGAGGAGAAGAGTTTTTAAGGTTTGCCCCCAAAAAGGAACAAAAAAAATCATAAAAAATCCAAAAATCAACTGAGCGTGACCATTTGGACAAACTTGGTAGAGATCCACCCAAGGCACATCCCCACCAAGTTTGAAGTGGATCTGACTGACGGTTTCGGAGAAGAAGTTGAAAATGTGGATTGTTGACAGACGACGGATGGACGGACGACGGACAGACGACGGACGGAGGACCATAAGATAAGCTCAGCTGATTGACAAGTCAGCTGAGCTAAAAAAGTAAAATTTTAGAGCTTCAAGTTAAAAAAAGTTCTCGAAGTTTAGAATATTTATTGCAAAGGGATCTATGTGGGGGTTGTATTTTTGATGACACATGAGCCACACAAGTATTTTTGTGGCTGGGAATGTAATCCCACGAGGACCCCCAAGCTACAGGTACAGTGGGAGGGCTGGAGTCAAGCAAGAACAGAGAGTTGTACATGCCAAGCATAACGGTCAATCCACTAAAGGAACATTGAGCAGAATGTTGAGCCAGAATAAAGTGGTAAGCAGTGCTTGTAACAATGATTGACAAAAAATCCTACTTTTCTGGGTTAGGTGTCACAGCATTGTGAATGTGGTATCTTTGATGCGAACACCCACAAAACTGGAGTATTTTAGCCAATTCTTAGGATTTTGTGACATCAAATTTAACTGAAGCATTCCTTGTTAAGATAAATTGCCATTTGTGATTTTTCTTTGCCCTATTGTCAGAGCTACAGAAACTCTAACAGCATGTAAAAATGCTCAAATTAACATACATTTTTAATTGTTTTTATGAATTAGAGGCAAAAATCCTACAAATTTGAGCATTTTCACTCAAAATCCTACTAAATCCCACAATTATTCCCAAATCCTACAAAAGTAGGAAAATCCTACTTGTTACAAACACTGGGTAAGATATCTGAAGAAAATACTGAACAGTTGTGTGTGCAACGATTTTTTCTTTTTCTTTTGTGATGAGGAAAAATGGAAATGTCATTAAGGAATCTCGGTTGACAAAGTTATTTCAAAGTTCTTCATTTGTACTTTTCGAACTAAATATTCTTCGCATATTTGAATCACCTACCACCTAGTTATTCCTATATATCCATACATAAAATTCTCATTGTTATAGCATGTATAACTGAATACTCTTTCCAACATTGACCTCTTGATATTAACCTGACCCATACAACAAAATAAAGGCCAAACTGAAGGTCCACAAAAACTGACTATTACGAAACAGATAGCGTTCATGGCTGTCTTTTGGTGTCTGATTCAATAGCCTGTCTTCTCCACAAGTTGTAACCTGTCCTGAAGATATCTTAGATAATTTGAAAACAGAGTTTTTGAAAATGTATGTATTGTTATTCCCCACTCTATTACAGTTAGTGTCAAAGACGTTGAGAGGTTCACACTTGGATGGTACATATCAATACTCAGTTGGACACAAGGTTTGGAGACCACACAAAGCCCTGTTGAGACACTGTGCATTCTCATGTGTGCATCTTTTGCTTCAATTCTGATATAACATTTTCCCACATTAATCAGCAGTTCCAAATGTCTGTTCAATCTCATAATTTGGATTTCAGGCATGTGCAGAATGTTTTGCTCAAAACATTGACGCTTGCCTGTTGGCTGCATATACAGCAGTCATGCAAAGGCCTGAAAGGCAAATCAGGGGGCATCCCGGGATATTACGTGTATCAGTGTTCAGTAAACACATTCTCCACCATTATTACTGGAGACCTGGAGAGGGGTAGCCACAGACTACCTACAAAAATTGTTAAGTCTCTGCTAGGTATGCATCAATGACCCCCCCCCCCCCCCCCATTAATTTTAGTGTCACGGAAAATCAATATGTGACTTGTTGGGAGACCTATAATGTGTCCCAGTTCAACAGGTTTCCTTGGGGCAAGTCTCAACCTGCCCCCAAGGAAGCCTCTTGACTCAGTTTTAATTCAAATGGGAAAGGATTGGTGCTTCCCAACTTCCTTGAAATTGAACATCAAAAACTCTCTGCCCTTTTCCCACAAACTCCCATACCGAGAGTAAATTTTGAACTCAAACATGAGCCCTCCTTCTAAATTGCTCAATAAAATATGTTTAAACCAAGTCAAATACCAGAGGTCTTGCTGTACACTTATGACACAAGACTGGTCAAAGATCAGCCACAAATATATATTAAAGAGGACGTTTGTTAGTTTTCAGAGGCTACAATTTCCTTTGCTCTTCAAAATATAAGTTTGATGGGTCTTTCCTTACAAATTCTGAGTTGCTGATTTCAATAACTTGCACAGTTTTACTTCCTTTAAGCAAAATCTACATTTAAAAAATATGTAACAAAAAGTTTTTCCCTGATTTCTGCATGTGTGGAGCAAATGACACCACCCCTGCCTGGGACGACACTCTTGCCATGTCACGATCTCTCCTGTTCATATATCATACGTCCACATCCTGTTCAAGTACTCAACATGGTTCGCTTACCAAGAAATGTTTTGTACATTTCAGGTCAATTAATATAATACCACGATAAATCATTTCCTTCTACAGATTTGGTCAAGAATAACCCAGAGATCATAAATTATACTTTGATTATTTGCTTATCAAAACACAACAAATTTAATGTAATTGTTGATCAAACATAGGGTGGAGCCCCAAGAGTTGAGCTAAATATATATATATATATATATATATATATATATATATATATATATATATATATATATATATATATATATATATATGTATATATATATATACATACATTACATATACATATATACTTAGATGTGATTTATTGTATACATGCAGGACATGCACACTTACATGCACAAATTTTTCACACCATGAGGTCTGTCCATACGTACGAACATACAGTGTACAGTGGTCCCTGTCTTGAGAGGTCACTCCAATGAGAGGGCACTTGAAAGGCCACTTTTGGTAGGTCCCTGGGCTATCTTTCCCATGTTATTGTACCTCTAATGAGAGGCCACCTTTCTTTAGAGGCCACTTTTGAGCCTGCCTTTGGGTGGCCTCTCAAGACAGGGGCTACTGTACATACATACATACATACATACATACATACATACATACATACATACATACACACAAACAAACAAACGAACAAATAAATAAATATAATAAGTCAACAGCTAATGCAGTATTAGCTTACAAATGTACTGTACAGAAGTTTAATTTACCACCAGATTTTGCAGCAGATCTTGCATATACATGTTTTGGACTTGAAACTGCTACAAATGAGACAAATATTAATATTTCTTTGCAGGTCTTATGCAAACATGGAATTGTGCGGTTTTACTTTGTTATCGTTTTATAGTCTAGCGTTTCTTATATTTATCAGATGGGTTGCCCTTAAATAAAATTGAGACAAGGAGCCACTCAGAGGTACACATCAGGGACTTTCCGGCTCCAAAACATTCTGACAGTTATTTATGGTGGTCCACTTTCATCCTTTGTTATCTGAAATATTAACTCATTCCATACTATGGTCACAGGTCTTGGTCAGTGGTTCTGGCACTGCCTGGCAAGTCATGCTGCAGCTGCCCTTGCGGCAGCTGCAGCATGACTTGCCAGGCAGTGCCAGAACCACTGACTTAAGACTCTAGGCACTTGGTACTTGAACGAAAGCTCTTTTCATGAAGAATTTAAATATGCAATTGTCGTCTTGAATCTAGGTAAATATACAGAAAAATCAGGGGTTGGTATGGAACGAATTAATTGATTAGACATAAGCTGTGACAGGAACAGAAATGGAGATTATACAACTGAGCTGAAGGATTTCTGGTTTTGACAACAGCAAAAACATTGCAGGACATTGGACTTCCAATGACACATACATGTTCAATTAAAATGTTACTTTCAATTTCAATATTAATAGCATAACACTCTCAAGAATGTTCATTTTCAATTTGTTTTTTTTTTCTTCACTGAAAACCTTTAGGCCTTTATTTGGACTTTCATGAAAACTTTTTTAGATGATGTGTTGCCAGGTATTTTCCTAGTTTCACTCAGTGCCCAACCTATGCCCAAGGAAGCCGTTGACCCGGGGAAGCTGTTGACCCAGGGAAGCTGTTGACTCAGGGAAGCTGTTGACCCAGGGAAGCTGTTGACCCAGGGAAGCTCGCCTGGCTGGGCCTATCTGCAATTCCCATGCAGATAGCTGTCTTATAACCAAAGACTTCAGCAAAAACAGTGAAATGTAATTTTTACATCAGGTCATTTGGGAGCACTTTTATCAGGAAAGGGCTAACTGACTCCCTTAAAATGAGGTAGACCTTGGTCAGTGGTTTTAACATTGCCTGTCACATCATATCATAGCTCACCTTTATCACTCCAGGCAATACAAAAACCACTTATTAACACTTCACTAGGCACGTTAGCATTTCAATGGAGCTCTTTTTGTGATGAATTTGAGGCAGTTCCAATTCAATTCAAGCTAAATGCATGGGGAAATTTATTAACTCTTTTAATGCAGACTGAGTCAAAAGCTGAACTCTTTTACTGCAGACTGCAGCAACAGCTTTTCTGGTCACTCTTTGGGCATAATACACTCGGTGTGTCACAGAGTACTGCTCACCTGACCACTGCTTTCTTTAGAAGTACAGACATACTGGTAATTAACTGCTCACCTGACCACTGCTTTCTTTAGAAGTACAGACATACTGGTAATTAACTGCTCACCTGACCACTGCTTTCTTTAGAAGTACAGACATACTGGTAATTAACTGCTCACCTGACCACTGCTTTCTTTAGAAGTACAGACATACTGGTAATTAACTGCTCACCTGACCACTGCTTTCTTTAGAAGTACAGACATACTGGTAATTAACTGCTCACCTGACCACTGCTTTTTTTTTAGAAATACATGTACATGCATGCTGGTACTTCCATTATGATTTCCACTGAAAGAGTCAGTATTTGTTAAATCACCTGAAATGAGTGACATTGTGATACTTGTCCTGACAGTGAGTGACATTTTCACACTTGTCCTGACAATGAGTGACATAGTCACACTTGTCCTGATAATGAGTGACAGCAGCAAATACTCATACTCCCTTGAATGAAGTGGGCTACCAGGTAAACTTACGGTTTGTGTCACAAACTTAATGAAATGAAATAATAGAACCATGCCATAACAGGCTCTTATCATTATATCCTGTCTGCTGTTTAAATAAGCGAGTTGACAACACTAATTTGTTGTGACACTTCATAGTAAAAAGTGTTCCGTGATTCCATGAACTCCGCAACTCGTATAACTCCCCCCCCCCCAACCAAAAAAAAAACCCCAAAAAATTGGTTCAACCACAGTAGACATAATGACAAATTATATCTAGCGGTTTGTTTTTAATAATTTTCCAGGAAGGAACCACACACAATTATTTCTAACGATATCATAAATATATTCAACATACCAAGTGCACTTAGCATGAAGGGTGGTTTCCTACCACTCAAACTGGACCCACAACCCACCCAAAAACTGGTCATTGATCTGATTAAAATTTTCTAAGAATTTCTACCAACAGAATTATTTCCCATACCACATAGTTTGAATAACTATGATAAACTATGCTCCATGGTTTGATATGTCTTTTTTTCTAATTCGTCCACCCCCACCCCCCACCCACCCCCCTCTAGCTTCTCACGATTTATTGAATTGGAATCTATTACAATGCCTATACATACCTTTGACAACGGTTTCATGCATCAAAATACATTGACAATGAAGCTTATGGTGTTCAACACATCAAGACACTCGTGATCAGACTTATGCATTTTTATATTCTTCATTCAACACAAACAGCACAATATCTCTTTGCACCAAATTTAGACTTTTATTGCCTCAATGTGTCAAAAAGTAAAGAACCCTGGTGCAGAAATGAGTGACTTCGGGCAATCTTTGAATGAAAGGTGAATTTTTACCACTTGGAGACATCTGCTAGTTGTTATAAACAATAGAAATTTTTTTGGTACAATGTACATAGAGATAAATAAATATTTATCCCATAACTTTGTGTGTAACTATCTCTATATATAAATAAGCAAGTCAAGTGGCATATGTCAGGTACTCCGACACATCTGGGTTTCGTTAAAATGCTCCGCTACCCTCATATAAAACTTGATATCTATTCCATGGGCTCTCTTCATTACACATGGAAACATCATTTGAGGACATTGTGTCGGAGCTGGGACATAGCAGCGTTCTTTAGCCTTACAGATGCTAATGTTCTTTATTTCCACATATGACTGAACACATAAAGCATTTTGTGTAACCATGCATGTACTAACAGATGTACAGTATCTGTCTGAAGAAACTCTGCCAGTCACTCCACTTACAACAACATAATGTATACATGTATATGTTTATAAATTCCTACAACTTGAGAATTTTGATTATAGAAAGACTTGGGTCTGGTGCATGTAAAGTTAGTCATATGATCAGTAAGTATTTGTGTGTTGTGTCAATGCTCTAGCCCTCCGGCAGCATATACACCATGCAGGAAATATTACTGCACACTTCTGTCACTGTCTAGAGACAACAAAATCTATTCAGGCAGTTTTTCTTCAATTTCCTCCTTTCGTTTCAGAATTGTCACATGGAAATCTTTTCACACAACATTTACTCGTAATTTCCTGCTTGAAAGCTGTCTGGCTGGTACAGTCACAAGAGTCTGACTGCTGGGGAACTGGTCAGAAGTCAACGTTCCCAGGGCCCTCAATGGACCAGCAGAATAATGCACGTCTTGCTTCAGTGAATAACTATTTTTCCAATTAACTTGGCAATGTGTCTGTGTGGCAGGAGAAGGATACCTGTGAAACTGATCTCACCCACTACCAAGGTGTCACCTTCGGGTCCTGGGGAGTGTGTATCTTGCAATATTTATTGCCAGTTATACGAGCCCTACATTGCACCTGTGAGGCTGAACGGTATACTAAGGTATCCATGGCGACCAGAAAACACCAGAATTTGGACAACAGCTGAGAGCAGATTACATAGAATGAACCATTGTACTCTGGTTTCACTGCAACTGGCAGAACAAATTAGCACAAGACCACAGGCTGCAATATGGCCCTCGTCAAAGTCCACATCCTAACTACATGCTGATGTCACACAACTGTGGTCCCCAAACTTAACCCTTGCTTTATTGTGCCGTCTGTTTCAGCATTTACAACATAATATCATCCTTCCTACCCAAATAAATTTGACGTCAGATGTGTTAGGAGGTGCTGTGTGTCAGAAGGAAAGGCCTGGTGTCATCAAACTCACCCTCTGCCTGGCTGTCCCTGACAGGCCAGAAGCAGCTGTCTACTGCACCAGGTCACTTCATTGCAGGACCAACTTGAATCAAAAACACTTTGGAAGAAGAATTCTGAACATGACAGCTGTCAAAAATAGCATGTCCTAGGTCAACAACTTTCCTTGTTGGATGCTTGATGCCTAATCCATGTCAAATAAAGCTGTTGCCTCAATCACTAGTGAAAAGCTGGAAAGCTGCACTATCTATCTGTGTGGAGACAGATTTTTCCAGAAACTAGCTCAATATCTGTTGAGTTTTCTTTTTTTTTCCAAAAAAAAAAAAAAAAAAAAAAACTAGCCTGCAAGCGAAATTGTAACATTTATAATGCTTTTTTCCCCGCTGTTTTAACAGTGCAAAACAAAGTACATAATAGGTATTAGTATGTATTGGGAACCCATTCACAAAAACAAAGGTTTCAATGACTGCTCCCACACTGTTAAAAAACTCCCCGTGCCCATCCGTACACACACCATTAGCATTATATAGCATTCACCATTAGCAGTACAAGCTTGTGGCAATTATGCAACACATCCAGTCAATGTCTAAACAATATGTCACAGTTCCCCCACATTTATTTCACTGCACAAGCTCTGTCATATTCTACTCACATAAAAAAAAAAAATGAATTATACCATATATCTCATTAATTACACATGAAAAATTAGTTTAAAATTTCAATCAACAAACCCTGAATATTTTTAAAACGGAACATATCATCATCCTCATCTCCCCACCACTATCATTACCAATTAAATGTTACTCTTATGATCTTCATAACTCTTACTCATTACCATGAGGAAAAAGGAAGGGAAAACAGCAGATTGGGGCTCAGTGACCAACTGGGGGCAGCACCAGTCTGGCACAGGTGGCCTCTCTCTCACCGCGCTACCCCCCCCCCCCCCCCCCCGCCAAAAAAAAAGATATTTAAAAAAAAAAAAAAAAAAAAAAAAATACCAGCAAGCTGGCTTACTCACTGGGTAAGTTATTACCATGTTGATAGTTTCCACAAATGCCTGCTAGTTAATGGTTTCTCTATAAGACACATTACCAGACTTGAACCAATTTACATCTTGAATGGGTTGCCAAAGTTTAATCTTGGCTGCAGGTTAAAAATGTACATATGCAGCTTGGAAACCGTGACTAAGAGAGTCACACGTCATGGACATCAATAAAGAGAGATAAAAGACACAAAACCAACAAAGTCTATATTTTTAATAAAACTTGAATCCACTGCCCTCGGCATGTACATTTCAACCTTCTATACATTTTCACACCAATGAGGAGATTCAGGCAGAAACCAAGTAATTGATTTAACACTGCCTCAATATTAGTTTAAAGCCATGCCTATTGTTACAATCAGGTTGTGCTTTATTGTTTTGGCCTACTCAGTTCTGTGGTTCACATATGCGACAAAAGATGCAAACCAAACTGCCGATATGTCCCTCATCTGTTGGCTTTAGGCTCTTTTATAGGTTGATCACCGGCTGTGAAAAACAGCTCTCCATTTGGTCACTTTGGACGTCTGCTGCCAGAGAACAACTTTAAACAGATAGACTGGTACCCTTCCAAGTATGAGCATTTTGTACAAAGGTGTATGGAGGCCATCAAGGGAACCAAGCTAACCAAAAAGATTAACAATGATCTATACAGTAAGCATATTGTTACATATCAGTTGCAGGTCTCTTTGTACAGCTTGATCTTCTCAATGCATGTCATTGCACTTGTTACACTTTCCAAATCTTGGTGCCCACTCACACTCACAACAAGTTTTATTTAGTAATAAACTTTATTTCTTTTAACTTATTCCATACTATGGTCACAGGCCTTGGTCAGTGGTTCTGGCACTACCTGGCAATTCATGCTCCTGCTGCCCTTGTGGCAGCTGCAGCATGACTTGCCAGGCAGTGCCAGAACCACTGACTTAAGACTATAGGCATGTTGGTACTTGAACAAAAGCTCTTTTCATGGAGAATTTGTATATGCAATTGTTGTCTTAAATCTAGGTAAATATACGGAAAAATCAGGGACTGGTATGGAATGAGTTCAGAGAATTGGACAAATAGCCATGACCTAATACAAGCCTCATGTAGAATAAAAAATTCCACAATGATAGGCTTTATACAAGGCAGTTAGAAATACAAACATTAATAAATAAGACACATCATAATATAATGTAAAAGCTACATAAATACATAAAACAAGTATGGATAGTTTAAGGTGTAACAAATATGCTATGGAAGTAATCAGGAAATTGATTTTGAGCACACTTGAAACAAAATTTGAATTTTCAGTAGTAGTAAGTCGTGTTCTTTTGAAAGACTGAATTGTTTCAATAGTGGGTCTGTATGGGCATTAAATTTGGCATATCATTGGATTGCTGCTTTTTTTTTTTTTTTTTTTTAGTATAAAATGAGGGAACAGAAGAAACTCCATACACAGTTTGGGTATAGGACAGGAAAACAGAATTGTATATGTGGATCAGGCCAATGTTAATAACATAATAATTGTTTAATCGTTTCAAAATACTAATTACTTTGGATGGTTTATTAACTATTTTATTAACATGGGTATCCAGCTTAGGTGTTCTTGGATGTGAAGTCCAAGAAAGTCGTATTCATTGGTTCTAGAAATTGGGATTTTATCAATATTCAGATTATAATTAAAATTAGTTTTTCCTGGAGGAAATGAAATTTTGTTTTAACTATATTAAATGATAACCTACTTGCATTCAGCCAATTATAAATTTTAGTTAGTTGGAAATTAACCTTTTCTGACACACTTTCCGCATCTAATCTACTATCAGGAAATACAGCAAAACAATTTAGGGAATTTACTTAAGTCATGTCATCTGCATATAGAATATATTAAAATTTTGAGGGTGATCAGAGATGCATATTATTTGTATTTGTTATGACCAGAAGGGGATCAAATATGGATCCCTGAGGGACACCAGTTATTTTGAAAGGCTTGAAAAAAACATCATCACACTGGACAAACTGAGTTCTATTGGAGTTATATTCTATCATCAAACTGGACAGACTGAGTTCCATAGTTGGCCAGCAGACACACAGACTTATGACTGCAAGACTACTCCAATTATCAAATCAGAGAAAAAACTTACCAGGCAGGTTTTTGTCATGCTTATCATTCTTATTTGAAACATTTGATATGTATTTTGCTACACCACCCTAAGCCTATTCATTTTTATGATCCAAAAGAGCATTAGGCCTAGGTCTCTTTTCTGCACAATAATATGTGCACCAGATAAAAAATGGGTAATTTTTTTTTATAAGGAAGTACACCTAGCATAACTACTTGTAGATTACGACTATACATAAGCACTGGCTACAAATATTTCAATTCAACTGAACTAACTGCAGCTTTGCTTAATCTTGCTCAAAATGAAAACAAGTTTGGCCTATACACATTACTGAAAATAGTGTTCAGAAATATTTGCTGTATTATCCTGGAAGTTTCATTCTTCTAGCGTGATTTACAAGTACCAAGACAGCTGACCTACAGAGCTTAATTTCTCATATTTTTCACAGTCACCTATCACCCTGGTTCATACAAAGAAAAAAGATCTGTATAAGTTACTCTGATACGTAGGTACATGTGACATATGGACTGCCCAGTCGTGTTCTTATCAGTGCAGGATGCCAAAGTGCTTCCCAGGGGGAGAGGGTGAATTGCTCCAGCTTCCAATGCTGAGGGATCATTTTGTGGATGGCCTCCCAGCTCATTATATCCACACTTCATACACATGGCTTACATTATCCACACCGTCAATCATAAACCTGAGCCATGTAGCCAGCCACAAGCTCCTGTGTTATTCTGCAGGCCTGGTCTTCCATTAACTCATTCCACCCTGATAAAAGACAAAATCAACAGCTTTCCTTGGCACAGTCTGGGTGCATTGCACCCAGAGCGTGCCAAGGAAAGCTGTTGACCATGGACATATAATTTGCAATGAACTCCCATGCAAGTTTCATCCAAAATTTTGAAAAATAATTCCTAAATTAGTAAAATACAATTAGCAGACGACATTTAGATATTAGCGGCAAAAAGTGTTATAAGGGTGGAATGAGTTAAACCCTGCAGCACAAACAGCTGCACAATTTGCCCTCTCTATGTGACACTCATCCCTGACCTGCACAACCCTCATACTTCTCTCCCAAAACCAACTCAGTGCCTGCCCTAGTGGAGTCTTTACCCAAAACCCCTTTTCCCTCTTACGGATAAGTTGATCAACCCTGCTTCTGTCCACCAGATCTTTCCATATCAAATCTCTGGTCCCACTGAATAATTCTCGGCCCACCCTACCTTCACGATTCTCAAACACTACACTCGGCCTTTTCCCCCATTAATATATCTAAAACATACTTGTCAAGTCTCCCATATTTGGCAGCAGTCTCCCACTTTCTAGCCAAAGTTTCCTAACTTTTCACCTGAAATTTAGCCTGTTTCGGTCATCTCCCCCATGAAAATCGTTTCCTTTTTCCTTCATTAAAATATGAAATCCTCCACATGGAGGCAAAATAACCTCCCAATTTCTCATCAAAATGTTGACAGTTATGCCATACAAAACGTCAATAACTTTTTTGACATAATTTTTCAGTTTGTTATCATGTTTTACTGGCCTTCCTGAACTGAAACAGCAACACTTCCAGGGAGAACTTGTTGATCCCTGCATACATAAACAACTTTCTACTCAATCTACCTGTGTACAACTTTCCCCTTCAACAACATACCAGTAAGCATCAAGCCAATTTTACTGAACTTTTGAACTTTTTTCATCCTAAATAAAAACAAAAACAAAGTCTTTAAGAAAATTATAATTTAAACCCATACAAATATACAATTCTGCAAAAAGGTCTAGGGAATTCTTGGACTGTTTCCTCCATTCACAGACCTTCACCCATCATGCCCTTTCTATTTCCAGTCTGCTTTTTAGTAGACATAATGCTAAAATTTTCTAGATAATGGACCCAACTCCTTAAAATAATATTGCACTTGTGAAGGTTTTTCATACAGCCCAGCTTGGTTCTCATTGTGAACACTCCCATTCAGACAGCATCTGTAAATATTGATGTGTTCCACTTCTGTAAAACACACCCTGTGTATAATTTATGGCCATGCAAGCCAATGAAGAAATAACATCAGAGGCCTTGGCTGAAATTACAAGGGTCAAGGGTCATATATCCAGGGCTGTTCTGGGGAAACTGACTCCCCATCTTGCACACTCTCCATGGCAAGAAAAACAAACTATATTATAGCGAGTTTTAATATGTGACAAGTGGACTTTGTTTCTTTCCTGGCTAATGACAGTCACATGTGTCACAGAATAGGCCCAAGCTTGTGCCTTGAGAAAACAGGGAGATGGGCTTACATGCCATTGTGTCTGTCACATGTCACTAACAGCTTGTTCCTAATGCAGGGAACAGCAGCCATCACAGGTATTAACCCCTGGACTGCCATTCCCTGCTTTGTTGTCACTCCCTCTGCTGTGTCTTGGCCAGCCATTCCCTGCCCTGGAGTCACCCCCATTGATGACCCCAGGCCAGCTGTCAAAACTTGAGGTATTTTGTTTGTAAATCATAATTTGCAAAAACAATTAACCAGTCATGGATGAAAGAAAAATTAAAAACTGTTATTTCTAAAACTACTCTTTGGTGAAATGTTGATCAAGAAACTCTAACATCATTAAAATATGACCAAAAAAAATTGTTTACTTTTGGTTTTCCACTGTAAATTGAGGGCAGGAGAGGGTGCTTCAGTTTATCATGACCATTTGTCATTGCCATAAAAAGTAGTCTCTTTAAAGCTTGTTATTTCCTCTTCGTGTTTTTTTTTATATATACATATACAGTGAAACCTCATTATAATGACACTCAGATAGCTGACATATTCAATATAATGACACAAATATTCTTGGGGAAAAGTTTATTTTATTTGTTATTTGATTCATTTATCTGACATATTCATTTATTTGACACATTTCCTCGGGAAAGACGGTGTCCTTATAATGAGTTTTCATTGTACCTTCTAATTTGTCAGTGCTATGTGTACTACACTGTATCCAATGTACAAAGCCGGCTGAGTCAGCCAGGGAGCGGTGGCGACCAGAAAGGCGTCTCCAGAACAAGGAAGGTTTGTCGGGCTGGACTGGGCCTGCAACACGTTACCAGTGATTAGTCTTCCTTCACGTTGCTCCCTGGATATGAGGGCTGTCAGTTATTTATGACCCCAGGCATGCACAAGGTCTAGTTGTTGATAACTCCTTACTCTCCACCTTTCCATGCAAAAATATTTATGTAGTTGCACATTGTCCAATGACTGGTGTCGAATTAGCAGACATAATACCTGCACAGATGCCAGACAATATACACTGTACAAAACAGTACTTTATCGCACTAAATATGGTAGTCTGCTTTATGGATGCCAGACAATATACTCTGTACAAAACAGTACTTGACTGCACTAAATATGGTAGTCCACTTTTTGGATGTCACACAATATACACTGTACAAAACAGTACTTTATCGCACTAAATATGGTAGTCTGCTTTATGGATGCCAGACAATATACTCTGTACAAAACAGTACTTGACTGCGCTGAATATGGTAGTCCACTTTTTGGATGTCACACAATATACACTGTACAAAACAGTACTTTATCACACTAAATATGGTAGTCTGCTTTATGGATGTCACACAATATCCACTGTACAAAAAAGTACTTTTAAATCCTGCTCAATATCGCAGAATTATTTTTCATATAATACTCTTGGCCATTTATTATGTTTAAAAACCTAAAGAGAACAGATACCCCAGGGATCCCTTTCCCTGAACTACCTGCTTCTCCCCTTTCAACTTAAGACTCCTTGCAAATTTCATCATTAATGAAATCAGTTCCTACATGAGTTCTAGATGATGTCACTGTGATATCATGCCCTCATCCACAGTCAACAGTTTTCTTTAGCATAAGGTTGAATACTTAGCATCCATGCCATGTCAATGCCAGCTATTGACTAAGTCGACACCCAAGAAGAGTAGGGTTAATCTAACAAACTAAGCAGATGATTGTGGTAGCTTTCAAACAATTTGCAGTCAGAGTTTACATGCAAAGTATGCAGCTATTTCATCTACTATTAACTGCAGTAGGATGGTGACTTTGCCTGTTGTCACCTTATAATGAAAACCCTTGCTCTTTAATAAATGACAGGATCTTTGGCATTACTTGACTGGTCATTGGCAGACAATACAGTTCTCATGGGACAAAACAATCTCCAACCAGGTGCTAGTCAGGCTCAGTGGCATTGGGAGAGTTATACTACAAATTTGTGAGTATTTGTATTCAAATAAAAAATAAAGAAACAAAATAACCACCAAATTTCACTGAAGCCAAATCCCACATTATATGTTTCGTCAACATAAAACTCTGCTGCTTTTAAGAATATAATACCAGACTTAACTTGTTTGGAAGCAACTTGTCTGTACTCCTGACTTTGACATAGACAGTCATGTTTGTGGGGGCTTTGAAACAATTTGTATTGTTTTAGTTGAAATGTCGATGAGCTCAGCAGGGAAATGAGATAGACACACAAATGAAGCTTGTTGCTCCAGATACTTAACCACTCAAGCCCACGCCAGGCAACCAAAACAAGGGGGAGGCTGAACTGTAATGAGTACATAATCTGCAGCAATGTCTAGTGGAGCCTAATGGGCAGGACAAGCAGGACTTCTCTTTGTTCATTCACACTGTTCAGTGTACCAATGTCACATCTGGTACTCTAAGGCTGATCACTCACACTCTTCAAATGTACAGTTAATCCTGGAAGTAACTCCTCCACATCAAAAGTCATCACAACACTCAGACACAGTAATTTGCCTGGGTAAGTTTGCACACAGGCCTCACTGACTTCAATGTTCAGCAGAATGCTTGAGCCAACGGGCTGCAGACTGACTCTACTGCCATCTAGTGACTAACATGGTAAACAGCCAGCAACAGCTTTCTGCTTTTGTTATTTATCAAAATGATCAAATGAAACTGCAGCATGCGTTGTCACCATGTTATATTCATGAATGACATGTAGATACATGATATTTACATGATGATCCCCTGACTGGATTATCAGTCATGTCACATCAGGATATACCACAGGATATGAGCAGTTTATAACAGTGCTGTCCACCTGAAAATCTCTGTAGCAAAATTTTCTTTATTTGTAGCATTTTTTCCACTTCTTCATATAAGAAACGCTTATTTTTGAGAGACTTTGTAGCAATTTTGAAGAGCACTGTAGCAAAATTTTGCTACAATGCTCCAGTTGGACAGCCCTGTATAAACATGCTGTCTTTGTACAAGTGTATGCCGGACTCCTATACTTTTACACAGATGATATCTTCTCCATTCATTGTACACACTGTGAATTAAAACAGACGTCATCTCTGTAATATACATCATCTCTGTAATATATACCATCTCTGTACTATACATCATCTCTGTAATATACATCATTTCTGTAATATACACCATCTCTGTAATATACACCATCTCTGTAATATACACCATCTCTGTAATGTGTAGCATCATATCATCTTTGTAATATGTCTTCATGTTATGTCATCTGTGTAGTATAAAAATTCAAGATATTCTTTCTAAAGTCAGTATGTTTGATGTCTGGATGGAACAAAACATTGTATGTATATCCATGTAAACTCATCTTTGTCATATATATATATATATATATATATATATATATATATATATATATATATACATACACATATACATATTATGTAATCACTATAATATGTACACGTTACATAATCTATTATAAGTACACATCAGCTCTGTAACATGCATCCATGTTACATAATTCTGTGAAATGTATCCATGTTACAACATATCTGTAAAATGTATCCATATTATATACTCTCTGTAATATGTGTCCATCTTGTACTTTAGAAGTAGTTGCTAACAGTAACTTGCACTCTACACAATCTGATACCTGACAAGGCTTCACTGAGTCGCTGGTTACCAGACAGCATTGCCTACAACGCTACTAATTTTCTTAAACATTGATGTTAAAACTCATGGCACAATGATCATGTGTCCAATCTATAACTATGGCACAATGATCATGTGTCCAATCTGTAACTATGACACAATGATCATGTGTCCAATCTGTAACTATGGCACAATGATCAAGTGTCCAATCTATTACTATGGCACAATGGTCATGTGTCCAATCTGTAACTATGACACAATGATCATGTGTCCAATCTGTAACTATGGCACAATGATCATGTGTCCAATCTGTAACTATGGCACAATGATCATGTGTCCAATCTGTAACTATGGCACAATGATCATGTGTAAAATCTGTAACTATGGCACAATGATCATGTGTAAAATCTGTAACTATGGCACAATGATCATGTGTCCAATCTGTATGGGGATACATATATACCTGAATGCGTGGAAGTTGTGAAGTTATCATACTGTGTTCCCCAACCATCACTATGGAGCAGTTCTTACCAGGTAACAATTTCTGTAAGTTCATATATCCATAACAGACAACTGCAATACAGAGTGTCTCAAAAGTTTGTTCCCCGTAGAGCCTGCCTTTCCTTCCCTCATTACAAAACTGGTGATATTTGGTCAGGTAAGTGCTGGCTGCTGGTTTATTTGGTTTTAATGTCTGACGTAGGTTAACACAGGCATACCTAGCTCACATGTGAGTTGCACAACTTCTCAAAGACTAATATCTACATTTACAAAAATCTCAAATAGAATCAACTGAATCTCAAAGCTTCAGCACCATGCACAGACCTCAAAATGTTGGTTTAAGCAAGGAGGGTACGGTACCCTTTCTACCCTCCTTGGTTTAAGTCAAGCAGACAAAGCTAGATCCCTGAAGCTAGATCTTAGGTGGGCCAGTAAGCTAAGGGTTCACAAATGTGTTTAGAGGTACATATACCATATTCTCCCTTTTTGGCACCCCTGGCACTTACATTTTTTTTCTTCTGCAAATAGAGCAGGGTGCTAAAATGCAATACAATTACAATGTTCCTTGCAGCTAATGTAGGTCTGTGCATTGTGCAGTGTGAGGCAGGTGATAGGACACACACACATACCTGATATCATTCAAGATATGTCTTTAAAAATCATAAAATATCCATAGAAACAAATGATTTAACAGCTTTAAAGCTACAAATAAGACCCTGACAAGGAAAAATTGCACTTAGAGGTAAAGAGAAGTCTAATGAAAAAGTGGTCCACTTTTGGGGTAGTAGGCGGACCCATCAGCTGTGAGGTCATACTGCAGTGACCATGCAGTGACCATGCAGTGATCATGCTTTCCTTTCATCTCTCTGTGAGACCCAGTTCTGATAGGTTTTAATTGGCTGAGCTGTTGTCCACTTCCTGGGGTTGAGAAGGGATTGTTGACACCCGCCCACCACAATGCAAATGATTGACAGGCATTGGCCACCTGGTGGAAAGCAGGGTGAGCTTTTCCTGAACTTCCACACAAATGACAGAGCTAACTTCCAGTTTCACTTTGCAATCAGACTGGCTGGGAAGTATTTATAGAAAGGGAGGAGTGCTTAAGGCAGCAGGGGTGCTAAAAAGGAAGAATATAGTATACATAATAGTACAGACAAGATAGTAACCTCAATGATTTGATTTGATTTGATTTGATTTTGACCAAGCTTAACCTGGCAGCTCATTTGTGCTCAGTGCCAGAGCCAAATACTTTATCAAAAGGAACAATATACTCGCTATGTCACAAGCTAGAAAACAAAATGACCTATTTTGATGAAAAGGAATCCCAACAATACTGTATATTACTATCAGACCAAAATTAGGGTTGTGGGCACTTAAACATGATAAAAGGCTGAAAAAATATACAAAATAGCCAGTTGTGCCAAAAAATCTGTTAATTTGATGCAGATGGATTTGGAGAACGGGATACTGTCACAGCAATGTTCACTTTACCTCCCAACACACGTTGGCAAGAGGAACTGAAGCTTCTGCATCAAGTGAAGCTTGACCAATTCCAGCTTTGGCCTTTGACAAAGGCTTTATCCCTGCTGACAGTGTACACGGGAAGTTCTGTTATGGACATATTTAAGCATCTAGGATTGGCCTGAATTAGACTTGGGAACCAGATATTTAAACCAATATCACAAAAAGAACTACTTATTGTCACTAATTTTAATGTGGGACAAAGAAAAGGCAAAGGGTATTGGAGGAAGGATTTTGAGACACCCTCTACTCACATAAAAAGCTCACAACAAACTTTCTTTTCATTTTTTTTTCACCTTATATACATATTATTAGATGAAGATGGCCACTTGCCCATTCTCATGCTAAATCTCATTCTTTTCAATTATCACAGTTTCAGTACATAAGGATAACAATACTGGTCCATTCAAACACCTTTGTTCCTGTTTCCCTTCTCAACACTTGGCTCTACATGTAAACTTGCAATGGTAATGCACTCATTGGCCTGGTATGCATGTGACACTGGGCACGTAATCATTAGTTCTGGGAAACTAAAGGCCTTGGACTGTGTGGGGAAGAGGAGGCCCGGACAACAATATGAACTTTGAGGGTGTGACTCATTCCCTTCCCGTGCTGCATATTTTTTGTAACAGTGTCTTTTATCCACCCTATCAGCAGCAGTAGACCCGACCGGAAGGTTCCTACTCAGGTAATCATGAACGAAGTTCTGCAGAAGTTATGGGAGGTTCTTCAGTTGGCTACCGGGAATGTGGCCGCATCATGACCTCATATTCATCAGCATCTTGGAAGAAAGTATCATCCTGTAATTCTTGGAATCCTCATCAAAAGTGCTATTGGTCGAATAAATTTTGTGCATGTTAAACATGTTATTTACAATGGAACAGGATTTTTGCAGTTATGTCAACAAAAACCACAAGCTGTATCACAAGTGATCAAGTGTTATAAAAATAGCAGAACATTTACACATATATGTACTTCGTGCAAAATGAGTTACAGCAATCTCAAGTTTACAGAAGCAGCAGCCACAATGGTAAGCCTGTGATGCTCTTATCTTCTATCACTATGAGTGACTCAAAGTCTTAGTTACAATAGGGTCTTTTTGTTTTTGTTGTGTATAATAACTTAAACTTAACAAGTCTTGTTGAGGCTAAATAAACTATTTCTATGCTAACTCCTAGCATCTTCAGCCAAAATTCAGAGGAGGCAAGCGCCTCCTCTGCCTCAGCCTAGCTACGGCACTGTACAGTGAATAAAAATACCTGGTATGCCAGCACAGAAACCCATTTACACCCACCCAATAATATACAAACTCTTTACAGTGACTTTCTTTTTTGGGGAGAGAACTCAATCAGTGTGGTGTGTTGCATTGCAGTATTGTTCAAAAAGGAAATTACAAATGCAGATACAAATACAGTCAGTTTTACCCATATCATTTCCATTGTTTTATTCTCAATGAAATGCAGGTACAGTGGTCCCCCTCACTAGCGGCCCCCCTCATTAAAGGCCACCCGGCAGATGCGGCCAGAATTCCTTTGCATTAACCTTTTTTAATTAAAATTTACCTCTCAATAAAGGCCACCCCTCCAACGCGACCAGCGGATGCTATTCGCATGCAAAAATCATAAAAATCCCCCTCAATTATGGCCAGCAACTTTTGCGGTAGAAGCGATCCGCCATGTTTTTTTTTCGAATTACCCGCGGAAAATTACAGTGTCATTCATGTGTTTCCGGGCGGTTTGAAGTAGTATGAAGTTAGCCGAGTATGATTGTCAATTCTGTGATTACCAGATTACTGAACAAGCGAGCTTTTCCAACCGTGTCGGCGATATCAACTCAGCAGCATGTCTTCATCAAAGAAACGCAAGGCCTTGACCCTGGAGAACAAAGTCAAGGTCATAAGACTGAGCGAGCAGGGAGAAATTGTCAGAAGTGACAAATGAAGTCCTGCCTTTGGTTCACCACTTTATTGGTTCACGGTACACGCCAAGGTGGGGGAAGGCAGGTAGAGGTTCCTCTGGCTCGGTCGTAATCTCAGAACTGTCTATCTGCCTTTTTCCCACCAATACATTCAGTAAAACACCTACAATCATTTTCCAGTGAATGGGTTGTTTCGACCAATGGGGAAAAGTTTTGTAAATGTGTGCCAAAGATAAATGTCATCACTTCCGTTAGCCACAGCTCCTTCCGGTTCTGTAGTCGTAGCAAATGTGAGAAGATGTCGTAGAAAGTCAAATTTAGAAATGAGTACTGACGTATAACAAAGGGTATGACATGGTCCAACATGGACTCCCAATTTGAATGAACAATTAATTTATACTTAATCTCAGACTGGAGGGAAGAGAACCCATTAACCCTTCTTAACGACCGTACCTGTATGACAAGAATTTTAGAAGTAATAGAAAGGCGATTTGTGTTCCAAAAATACTGCCAGGTTTACTGATTCTAAGTATGGATTCCAGGGCCGTGACTTGACCCTGGTCAGAAGCTTTGAAGTTGTTATATATTGCTGGTTCCCCGAAAGTTTATGATCGTTTTATGTCCCTAAATGTGAGCTCTGCTTTGGCCAATGTTTGGCATGGTCGCTAAGGATAAACAGCAGAAGTTAACAGTGTACACCATTTTCCAGCCATCTAGTTTTTCTTATTGGAACATGTTAAGAGAAGGAAAAAACTACAGAAATTTTCCCGGCCACTATGACAATTGCTCGAGAAAGCTGGCGGAGGACTTCGGCATGGGCAAAACCCAGATAAATAACATCGTCAAGTGGAAAGAAGATCTCCTGGCCCAGTGGGAGAGTGGTGCCGCGAAAGACCGCAAGATCATCAAGGCAAGGAGGTGCCTCTACGAAGATGTCAACAGCAAAGTGTACGAGTGGTTCTGCGAGGCCCGGGCGAAGAACTACCCGATCACCGGCAAGCTTCTCCAGGAAAAGGCTACCCTGCTCAGCGTGAAGTTAGGACACAATGAATTTACGGCAAGCAACGGGTGGCTCCATCCCTTCCAGACTCGTCATGGCATCAAACAGGCTGTCTTGAGTGGCGAAGGTGCCAACGTAGACCAGGATATGGTGGACGATTGGACCCGGCAACTTGTTGACAAGTGCAGGCGATACGCATTGCGGGATATTTACAACTGTGGTGAGACGGGACTGTTCTATCGTACTTTACCCAAACGTTCCCTTGTACAGAAGGCGGACCCATGCAAGGGAGGCAAGCTAGCAAAAGAGCGAATTACTGTGCTTCTCTGTGCCAGTGCGACGGGAGAGAAAGTAAAGCCCCTGGTTATCGGCAAGTCAAAAAATCCACGTTGCTTCAATTGATACCACAAGACAAGCTTGGGGGTGACGTACGAGGCCAACAGGAAAGCCTGGATGAACAGTGAAGTGTTTAAGAAGTGGCTGAAAAAAAACTCAATCACCAGATGAGAATGCAAGACAGGCATATTTTGCTGTTCCTGGACAACTGTAGTGCTCATCCCCAGCTGGACCTCTCCAACGTAGAACTGGCTTACTTCCCACCCAATACCACAGCAAGGCTCCAGCCCATGGATGCGGGCATTATCCAAGCCACGAAGCTGCACTATAGAAAAAAACTACTCAGACACGTCGTCTTCTTGATGGATGAAGTAGACAAGGCGACTGATGTTGCAAGACAGGTTAGTTTTATCTTTCAGTATGCATTTATAAATAAGAAAAAAAGCTTGCATTACAGATTGAAAGTAAAACAATTTATGAAGGCTCCAAAATGCTTAGCCATGTATTTCCATTTTAATCATCAAAAATAAATAATAGTAATAAACATAGTATCCATAATATTATTTAGCCATGTTTATTTTAGGATGATTGAAGAGGAAAACAATTTATGAAGGCTCCAAAGTGCACAGCCATGTTTTTCCATTTTATTCATGAAAAAAAATTAATAATAAACAGAGTATCCATAATATTATTCAGCCATGTTTATTTAGGATGATTGAAAAGGAAAAATTTTACCATGGAAGTTTCAATTCGTACAGAATTTACTGGGTACTTTTGAATTTTATTGGAAGTGGTCATCAATTAATTCATAAATTTATTGACATTGTAATGAACCAACTTTATTACTTAAAATTGAATGCCTTGTCAGGGAAAATGTAAATTGGTAATTTTGTTTCACATGACACGTGTACTTAAGAGTTCCTTTTTTCATATTTTGCAGGCGACAGTCCTGGATGCCATCTTGTGGCTTCAGTCAGCATGGCAGTCTGTGGCACCGGAGACAATCCAGAAGTGTTTTCAAAAGTGTGGGTTCTCTCCAGTTGCTGTGGAGGTGCAAGATGATGAGGAGAACTGGGATGAAGAGTACCTCTTGCCCTTGCTCCCTACTGGTACAACACTGCAGGACTGTGTTGCCATGGACAATGCTGTGGCTACACAGGCAACACTAGGGCATGACTGGGAGCAGGCTTTGTTTGATGGTGCTTTGAAGGACAATGGAAAGAAGGACGATGAGGAGAACAGTGGTGATGAGAGTGACAAGGAGAATGATGAGCCTGTGGCTTAGGCAATCTCCTTGAAAACTGCATGGGATTATACGGATGAACTTAGAGATTTTGCCCTCTCAACCAACAACGAAGAACTCCTAAATGTCATGGTGAAGGCTCAGGATGTGATCCAAGTGGCCAAGCGAAAGGCAACAGAGAACTTGAAACAGGCAAAATTGGACTCTTTCTTTAGCCCTGTATGCAAGGTCACCACCAGCAGAGATTAATTAGTGGAAAGTGTAGTGAACTCTTGTGCTCATGTGATTTATGATTTATCTGGGAAAAGTGCAGTGAACTCCTGTACTCAAGTGATGTGACATTATCTCTCAGTGAAAAATGCAGTAAACTTTTGCGAAATACTCTTTGCTAAAGCAGAGTGCTATGAACACTGCCCACCTCTTGTGATATACATATATTTATTTTGTATATTTTTTTCTTTTTCTTTTTATAATTTACATTTTTCATATTTGTGCAATGGACATGATGGACAGTTATATGTATACGTGTACATGTATATTGGTGCTACGTACAATGGCTGGACAATATAGTCATTTTACAGTGATGTACTTTAAAGCCAAAGGGCTTTTTTAGTTAGTTTTTTAAAGAAATATACAAACATTTTACATTGAAGAACAAGCCACACAATGTGTATGTGTAAATATGATGTTCTCTTTATTACAGTAGTGGTATGATACAAGCATATGTTGTTCTTTTATTTACTGGTTGGTACAGGTAATGGTCATGTGATTTTGTATCCCCCTCAACAGAGGCCACCCCTCTAATGAGGCCACTTTCATCTTGCAGAAGGGGTGGCCTTAATAGAGGGGAACCACTGTATGGGCCTCAAAGTTCAACAAAACTCTTGGAAGCCACAACCACCAAAATAAAATCCTAAAAGGGTTGCAACAAGACAACGTAACCATCACATATAGGACGTGTTCATCTCTACCCGGCTAGTCCAACATGGAAACATTTACAGCAGTTGTTGCCTTCCTCTTAAGCCCTGGATTTTCTGTTTTCACAAATTCAAAATAGGAAATTTGAAGATTTGCCTACACAGTATTAATATGTGACCCGGATCTGACAAGCTGAGGCAATGTAGTTTGAGGCTGCTGGGAATTTTTTGAAACGTGGCAATCTTTGGTTGTCTCTGAAGAGCCCAGGACGGGCGAAACCGGTCAGACTCTACTTAACCAAAGTCTACTGCTATATCTTAACAATAACACGACACAGCACCACAGATGAGCGTATTAGCCGTCGTGGCCCTTGTCTGGTTTTTACATTTTGCTGGGAATTTTGGGCAAGCAGATCTCCAATCTCAACAAGTAACACTATACACATTTATTTTAATTTTTATTGCTTTTATTTTCTTACCTCTACATAATCTTTTCATACTCCACATGAACAGAATGAAAACACTGCTGCTACCCTGCCACTGTACTTTCTTGAAATTCCACGGAACCTTCAACCACGATACAAAGTACATGTATCTCACTTATTTTGAGCTCTGATTACCTTAAGTTGTAATTTGTCTTTCAATTCTAGTGTTATCATTATTAGTAATTTTCGCCTTTGTCATTGGATGAAAGAAATACAAAAGTTAGACCTTTCACAATAGCCCTGCACACACAGCCAAACCACACCACAAAAAGGGAAGAAATATAACAGTCACAATGACCTTAAGACTTTCTTGACTGGGATTAAAATGTGATGGCCCGTGGTGACATTGAAAATAGATCAAGGTTGCTGAATGTTGAACTCAGCAAATCTTCCAAAGGCATGCCTCTACAGCACGTTTCATGATAGTAGCCCAATTTGGTGAAAAGTTATTGTGTCCACATGGAGAAAAATATGACCCCTGGTGACCTTGAAATTAGGTCAAGATAACTGAATGTCAAACTTAGCCAAGCTCCCAATGAGATGCTTCTACAGTACGTTTCATGATATGAAGTACGAAAAAAGGGGCTTCCTGCACCCAAATATGGTGAATTAAAATATCTGGTATGCCAGCAAAGAAACCCCTTTACCTGCCCCCCCCCCACCCCCCAATAATATACAGACACTTTATGGTGACTTTCTTTCTGTGCCTCCATTTGTTCAATAGTTAAGTTATTGTGTCTGCAATGGTCAAAATATGATGCCCCTCCCCCCCCCCACCTTAAAATAGGTCAATGTCCCTGTATGTCAAACTCCACCATCAGTTGTTGCACAAGCTTAATGGATGGACAGTGGGATGGATGGAGGGACAGATAGAAGGACAGATGGATGCACATATGTATCTCACGGGACATGATGACAACACCCAATTGACTGAAAGGCCATGGGGGTAAAAAGCCTTTGAAGTGAGCAGTCTCTGAGGAAGAGAAGACTATAAATGTCATCGACACTTCATTCTTGCTCCATCAACTTGTAGCCATTGTCACTTTGTTGGCTTTCTTCAAATAACCAGGGAGAACCCTGCTGATGTTTTGAGTCGTGATACATTGTGGCAGTAACATAAACTTCATCAAATTATTGTATGTGCTGTGTGTTCCTCACTTTCCACCATTAAATAAATCACTGTATGCATGCCTCTGTGATATACTCACACTTAAAAAGAACTCCACTCTATTACCCACAAAATTATTAAGGAAATGAATACAAATGTGTGTAATTAGCTATTTTGAAAAGTGCCAACAAGGGTTGATGACAATGGGCCTGCCCACATTTTTCATCCGTTTATTATGACCAACACTATGCTTTATGTCCTGTTTAACTGGTAGTGACCCATGGAACACACCAACCACTAATAACCACCCCTATCTTTAATGCTGACATCAGGTAATTGATCACCATTTTTTTTTCTAATGGAATTGTCGCTTGATAAATTATAATAAAATGAATTACTTTTATGCATACCAAGATGTTATCAAAAGTCCCAAAGTTCGTGTTCGGGGGAGACCTGGTGCCAAATAATATTAAAACAGACAAACTTTGTGTGGCATTTTTTCACTTTGTAATGGGGGATGTGGTGTGTGGATGACAGCTGGGTTGGCCAAGGTCATACATGCACACAGAAGTGGGAGCAGTATTGGTTGGTTGGACTGCCACAGCCACATCGGAACCTCGCTCGTCACAACCTCCAGCATTATCACATTGACAATGGCGTGTGTATCAGACACAAGCTGATTTTCCCACAGGCCCTGTGGCACACACAACCAGGGCACCCCATGTAGATAAAAACTTGGGGACCTTATCAGCCTCCTGGTCACTTCTCATAGAGTACTTTGTCACAGCCACTGGAGGCGAGCCACCAGGCTCAATTTGTGCTTGTTAGTAACTTAATGATACTGTAATTATATTGTCAATCAGCAGTCACCACTTGTGTGCAATATTGGCCACTCGTCCTGCCCGTGATATATGACATGGTTAGCAGGAGCCTAATGTGACAGTGTGCCATGTCAAGGATGCCTGCCATACTGGGCCAGCCTTCTCACCTCCCTCAGTACTCCTCACTCTCACCTTGGCCTGCTGTGCCTGCCTTTTCTCAATGTTAAAGGTCTACAAACTATCCTGCTGAGCAGACCTTTTCTAAAAGGTCTGCATAATTTCATGCTGAGCATGACTTTTTCATCATCTTTAATAAGAGCTCTCAAAAGGATGCTGAAGCTTTCTCCCCCAAGTCCTTGGTTTTGTTTTTTTTTTAATACATACATATATATATATATATATATATATATATATATATATATATATATACATATGGAAGGGGCAAAATAAAGTACCTTCATTTTTTCCTTTTATATGGTTCATTGAACTTAAATTCTCTAAACTATAAATGAAACGCCTATGAATATTCTGGTTATTTGAAGAAAAAGGATGAAAAATAGTGTTTTTTGTTGAATTTTTGCCTTCACTTCAATGAAACATGTTTATGTATGAAAGAACACAAAAACAAAACAAAAATCAATGAACTGATAGCATCACTTGTGGAGCTTTCTTACTGCAAAGCAAACCTAAAATGATCACAGGTGGCGCCACTAGTCCAGCAGGGAAAAGTACCCAATGGTATCTCAATCTGCAGATCAGTATTTCTTCCCCAGTGTTGTACATCTGTTTATCTCAGTATAACAGGACACAAACTGGGCTGGCTTTGGTGCTTTGGTTGTCCATTATCTATGGAACTGAGAACTAGAGTCAGTAACCAAGCATAACAACAGGATACATTTAATGTTATGTCATACAGAAAAACATCAACCTTGAGTGTTAAAGTGCACACATCTCATCAGCAGTGCTCTTGATGGTCTTTCCGTCATAGGATGCATATTACGCTGTCTAATAAAGAGCTCACATCTTGTCTGTCTGTTCTGTGGGTGTGGTAGTTTTTAATCTGTATTTTAATTATAGGAATATATGTCAAACGCATTATAGCACAGCTGAAGCTTTGCAAACCATTTTAAAATTTGCACACATTATCCAAGATTTGAGAAATAAAACACATAATTTACAATCAGCAAAGATAACTTTGATCTTCAAGTTGTCAGGTGTACAAAATATCACCATATCTTATCAAAGGAAGATACGTCGTAGCCTATTGCAAAACTTGTGCCAAAAGTTCACAGCTGAAATGAAAACACTGTTGGAAGTTTTACCCTGGACACTGCATGTAAGACATAATCTGCCGGGGAATGACAAGGTAAACACTAACAAAAACACTAGCATGCATCAACCTGTATTTTATGTTTCCTGTCAAGCAAACAAATCTCAACCTCAATGCCCTCCAAATGAACCACTGCACTTATTTTCACATGTATAAATTTTCACAGTTTTTGCATTTCAGACATTCTACTGAAGTTTTAATTTCACAATTCTGAGCATAATTCCTATCAAACCTATGTTAAAACACTATTTCCCTGTGTTTTTAGTTTTTTTTTTCTTAACAGTTTTGTGCCATTAGTGAAATTAGTTAAAATAACGATAGGGAAATTCAGGGAGTTAACAGTTAGCATGTTTTCACAATTATCTCAGTAAAATGACAACATATTCTAATACATTCCATCAAACATGTGAAAGCTCTCAAACCAACTTGAGTAAAAGACAACAATCTTTACACCGGTCCATTGATATCTGCCACTCTTGTTTACTTGTTATGCTTTCATCATATATTTATTGACCTGCGGCAACTAATTGTCCTCACCTTGACCCTGGGGTTAAATACAGGTAAATAAATAATAATGCAATATTGGCTGGCTTTGTCATGAAGAGACACACAAGACACCTGTACAGACTGGCAGGTGATTGCCTTCTATACCTGGCCACTGGGCCTCAGGCTCGGCTCTTCCCTGACCCCTGTGTCACCTACAAGGTGAGATGTTAATATAACTTGAGTGTGCAGCTTTCTTAGTTAAACTATCAACCAAAAAAAAAAAAAAAAAAATTATTGACCTCTACCCATGATGCATGAGAAATTGTCTTCAATAGTTTAGCTATTCAATTTTGGAATCCATATACTGCTTGCTTATTGATCACCAGGGAATACACAACAACACTTTTTGATGCCAGAAAGACTTCTCCTGGACCATTGGCTGCCCACAGCACTGTACACACACAGATATACATATACCAAGGAGGTTACACGTGTAGCCTTCTTGCATATACACAGCCTCCAAGCAGGCCTATATTAAAAGTGGGCAATCTCCCTCCTGCAGGCACTGAAAAGCGGGAGGGTGAGCATCGAAGGCATGAAGCATAGTGGGGGGGGGGGGATGCTCCCCCAGGAAAAATTTGAAATTTTCACCTCCATTTCCTGCATTTTGAACCATTTTAGTCACCATCAGAGACATATTCTGCACGTATATTTTATAAGTACAATGACATGGCAAAACAGTGCAACTCTACAGCCACCAATGGAATAATGCTACTTTTTTTTTAATTTTACAAAATGCAGGAGACATCTTATAAAAAGTGGGAGGGCAGGAGACTTCGTAAGAAAAAGTGGACGATCTCCCACCAAGGCGGGAGACTTGGAGGCTCTGCATATATCATAAAGTCTGTATTTCACATCTTTCTCTGGAAAAATTGACCCAGTTTCTACTGTGTATGTTCTCGGTTGTATACATCCATTTACTCTAACAGTTTGGTTTTCCAACTATAGTACTTGCATCCATAATTCTAAAAAAAAAATAAAAAAAAAATACATGACATGCAAAATAATGTACAAAATTTTAAAAAATAAATCACATTCTAAACAATAATGAAAAATAACAAATCTCTAAAATGAAGTAGCCATGAAGATATACTGTTACTGCCAAGGACCTCATGAACAGAACAACAGGTACACTCAATATAAAGGAAGGCAAAGGTGGCACAATTCCCTCCTCCCTCCCCCAGTCCTACATGAGACATGTGAATTAGCAATACCCTCCTCCCACCCCCAGTGCTACACGAGACATGTGAATTAGCAATACCCTCCTCCCACCCCCCAGTCCTACATGAGACGTATGAATTAGTAATACTCTCACTCCCACCCCCACCCCCAGTCCTACATGAGACATGTGAATTAACAATACCCTCCTCCCACCCCCCAGTCCTACATGAGACATGTGAATTAGTAATACTCTCACTCCCACCCACCCACCCACCCACCCCCCAGTCCTACATGAGACATGAATTAGCAAGTTTTTCCTTCAGTTTTCCATGAGAATGACAAGTTGACAAGCATCTCTATCCTTCCTGGCTGAGAATGCCATTGGCATCGGACATGCCAGTGAAGGAGGT
The DNA here is from genome assembly GCA_964020975.1 of Hermodice carunculata. Classification (NCBI taxonomy): domain Eukaryota; kingdom Metazoa; phylum Annelida; class Polychaeta; order Eunicida; family Amphinomidae; genus Hermodice; species Hermodice carunculata. The sequence goes on from OZ026614.1 coordinate 14,338,696, forward strand.
CTTTAATGGAGCCCTGGGTGTCAATGTCCCAGTCCTGACATGAACATGTATACAGTGGAATAATGTGGTGCCTTGCTGTGGAGTGGTTTATGGTTCTGTTGACAACAAGCTGTCATAGGTGTGATAACAGCATTAAGATGGACTCTGTGATACACAGCTACCATCATCATTATCAGGTCTGCCAAATGGCCCAGGTTGACCAGCAGAGCAGGTGAGATCCAGCCTGCAGAGTGCTCTATGGTTCCCTCCCCTGTCTGAAAGGTTAACCAGCACAGGAGGTGAGATCCAGCCTGCTGAGTGCTCTGTGGTTCGCGGCCTGGTCTGATGGGTCACCCCCTGCTGCAGTCTGGCATAAGTGTCATGCCATACCATTGGATCAGGGGGTTTGGGCCTCATACAGCTGACACACTGAGCTGGTTCATTGGGATGTCTGCATCAACACCAAGTCCCCAGCTAATTTAAACTTTTGTAAAATCTTTCTATTAACTCTTTCACTGGCCACTACCACAGAAGTTGAAGTACTTCAGACGAACTTGTCTCAATTATTGAAAGGAATACTCTATTAATATTCTTTGTGAAGAGACCTTTCATCTAAGTCCTAGCATGCCTACGGTCCCATACATTACAATAATCCAGGTCAACAGCTTTCCTCAGCATCCAAAGTGAGCCAAGGAATGCTGTTGACTCAGTCCTAAATGTGGGTACTGTAAGAGTTAAACTGTATCCAGGAAGATGTGCAGAACAGCTTTACACGTCCAGCAATCCAGGCAAGAATAGCTGGGGCCTGTTGTTGACAGGAGGGGCATTATCCCCCGCCCCCTGCCAACTGTGACACACTAACAGCCCAGGAATAACCCGGACAGTAATGGCTGCCACCGTCACTTGATATAAACTCATCAAATGCTACCAGACACATCATCAACTTGCAAGCAAACAAAAGCACAATTATATATTTAAATTACTGACGAAAAACAGTCCACATAGAAAAACTGAGACACCTGTTCTAAACTCCCTAATTCTTAATGACCTGCTATTAAGATGAAGGCCCCGCAAAAACAATGGCTTTTACAAGCAAACAGTACATGTAATTAAGAACATAGTGATCTCTGGGGCCTGTTCACGTGGTCTCACTGTAAAGTAAGATATGGTCTGATGTAAAATGGTGCATGATTGTATACCTTAACAGTTTATTTTCATATCACTTTCAATTTTGTACAAGTTTTAGAAATCTTGAAAGTGCTAAAATAAAAACTGTGCCCCCCCTCCCACCATCAAAAAGAAGTCCCACTTTGTTCTCCCTTCTTCAGCCAAATTTTCTATATCAAATATCTGACAGTGTACAAGTACATGTGCTTGCTATTTTCACAAATATATGGGTTTAGTTGCCTGAAACAGTGGAGGATTCATGATCTAAGCTTTAGGTGTTCCACGCATGACTTGCCTGCGTCTTTGAAGAAACTGATTACTGAAGGCACCAAGCACACAACATTTATTTTAAAACAGAAGCACTGCAAATCAATCATAAATATTTCTGGTTGATATGTTTATTACCTTTGTGCACAAATACCATATGTATGAGGTACTCGTTTGTTGCATATATGGTTGCATGTTTATCCTAGGTGAGACATTAACCCTTTCTACCTTGAACCGGCTGGTGGTCAAATGTCGTCTGCTTCAATGTTTTTGATTAATTTCAACAGTACTAAAAAACAACTTGAGTGCAAACTTACTTGAATGATCCGTCAGCCAATCAGCTACCTGAGAAGGGTGAAAATCTTGCTGGAACAGGGCAAGAATGTCACCGCCTCCTATTCTTAGATTTTTACCTCTATTTTTTTACCTCAGAGATAGTAAATTTATGCAAGATGACCATGTTTGGTGAGTGGAAATAAAAAAATTAAGCCAACAGGAAACTAGTATAATGATATTGACGAGGTTCTGACGTTCCCATGAATACCAAACATGCCTGGAACTGCCAAGAGAATCCTGTGAAGTTTCAGGCCGAAAAAATACGCAATTTTACCGCCGTTTTGCAGGTTGTTATTCGGCAAATATACCGAAAAGGATTAGATGTTCATTTAGACGTCTGTATGAAGAAAATGGTCACATTTACGCAACAAAAGTGTTTCTGCAGCAAAAACTATGCATTTTGATAGACTGGAAATGAGCATATGATGTCTTCATGTAAATAAACATCCATATGGATGCCCCAATACTGAAGATCATATTTGTGGGACGATCCCAAGATTAAATTCAGCCTGATAGACAACTGACCCCCATAAAATAAATAGCAGAGGAAGAGTTGAAAACTTTGCCGTTATCTTCTTCAAACTTGTTTGTGTCACTGGTAAAAATGGCGCTGCTTTATAGTCCAAATCAAACAGAGCTGACCATCTTGCATCAGTGAACCGATCATCATTTTATTGCATCAATAAAAGCATACACCTTTAAACCCCCTCCCCCCCTAGCGTACAGTTTGTATGCTTGTGAAAATGATGAAAATGTTGAACCATCTCTTAATATTCTTTTCTTAAATTTCTCATTACAGGAAAATATTTCTGCTGATATTTGTATGCAAGACCATTGATGACAGCACATCCTAGGTCAACAGCTTTTCTTAGTGTGGGTCAGATGCATTGCACTCAAGTTGCGAATAGGCAGAATGGGGGGTGGGGTGGGAGGCAGGAGCATGCCGCCCTCTCCGTAAGAAAAAAAAAACGAAACAAAGGCCTGGTCTTACCGAAAATTCAAGATAAATTTTGACAAAGGTTGTACCATGTGGTGTGACAGCTCAACATTTGTCAAATTTTCCTGCATAAATGTGTCTGAAAAGTGTAAACCAATATGTAATTTCAGTGCCAGGAAAAGCACTTCTTCACTGCTAATATTTCACAAAATCACAGAGCTTTCAAGGACTCTCTGCCCATGGACCCTGGTGAGGGCCTAGGCAGCATCCACACTACCCCCCCCCCCCCATCACAAAATCCTGGATCTGCCCCTGTCATGCCAAGAAAAGTTATTGACTGAGTCATACTCTGCCCATGAATAAGTTATTTGGGTACAGTTAATCAATTACAAAGCAGTAACATTTTGTACTTTCAATTGTTTCCATTGGCTGTTTACTTATCCTGATGTGTGACAAACAAGTAGCGAGTACATTTTTGTGTTTTGCCTGGAAGAGTACGTAGTGTCTGGCAAGCTTTCAATCAAATATTTGTCAACTTGAGCATAAAGTGCTTTGGGGTCATCCAGAAACTTAACACAGCAAGAACTACAGCCCTGGACAAAACATTTTTCTCTCTTTTTTTCTGCCAAATGGGAGAAGAGGGAGCCCAGGAGCTCTAGGTTTGACCTTGATGGCAGCTTGGTCATAAAATCAGCAAAGCAAATCATTGTTTGCACACACAGAGAACAGCACAGATTTGTAGCTATACAACATCGTATTGTTGCAGCACAAGAGACCAGTCCTCACATCCAGGATGAAATATCTCTCATTTGAAAAGACGTGAAGGTGCCATCCTTAACCCTTTATCCCTTAGACAGACAGTAGTCAACAGCTTGCCTTGGTATGGGTCAGGTGCTGACTGTTCATTTAGGTCAAGGAGAGCTATTGACTCAGGACATGCTGTTCTCATTGGTTTCATCTAAATTTTTACTGCTTAACATTCTTCAATAATAAAATTTTAAAAAACATTAAAATTGATATTTAACATGCAGCTGCTTTTTCAAGTAGTTTGAGGGGAAAAGGGTTAAAACCTTTATCAACACAGGTGTGGAAGTTGACATTGAGTGAGAGACCACTTATACTGTGACAGAGGAGCACATAGACATGACACACCTCATATGCTCTGCACGTGTTCATCTCTAAACATTGCCGTGTGCCTTGACACAATACCATTGACAGTATAACACAATGTCCGTTGGAACATCAACGACGTGACACCATTCAAATACAATGGCCATCTTGGCTACAACTGTAAAATAACACGTTCGCATCTCCAGTTTTTTGCAACGTTAAAAAAAGCACACTCTTCACTGTTGATTGGCAAAACTAAACAAGAATGTCGAATATTTGTAAACAGTATTTATTTCAGTACAAAAACTGGAGTGGCATGGAGCTGTGATTGTAGGAAAACAATGGTGTCTCCATCTCTTAACAATGATTCGTCTTTTGACATCCTGACAGGGGCAAGCTTTTGGACAGTTACATATAGTTCTACCTATAAACACGTAAAACCTCCAACAGAGCACCCAATGCACCCTACCCTACTCACCTCACCCCCTATCCCAATGGCTCCATCTATTATCCCCATTTTATAGCCCCCAGCGAGCTAGGCAGCAAGCACTAAATAGACTTATTTTTGTTGCAGTACCTATTACCCCAAATACGTACACCCCCCACCCTGCTTAGAAAGTAGCTAGTGGTAAATAAACTTCTGTTTGCAGCATAACTTTTCATGATTTTATTGGCAATTTTTTGCCCAATTTTGCACTAACATCCTGATATTGGTGCCAGTGTGAATAAGTGGGACTGACTCAGCATTCAATGTGACAGCCATGATTACAGGGTTAACAATGCTGTGATGGCACCATACTAACATTGCACTGTTTACACTTGCGAATTTTGCCAGATTCTTAAGCATTAAAATTCACCACAAACAACACGTGAAAAAATAAGCCAGTTTACAGTGACTGTATTGGTGACCCTAAGAGCAACCTTTACTACCACAGGCCAATAAATAGCCAATGAAATTTCTATTTCAGTTTAGCTACAAAAAGTGTTTTGGTATGAATTGGTGCCAGCGATTTGCTATGTTTTCCGTGATTTTGTTCTCATGTCTCAGTTTTGCTATAGATCAGCCTTGCCTTAGTGATGCACTAGGTCTAAGGATGAACCGGCACACAGTCGTTTACATTTGTTTGGTTGAACTACATTCCAATCCAGATTATTTACTACTGCATATTTAATGCATTGAAATCAAATTCACTATTAAGAGAATTGTGATAACAGCAATCACTGCCCGCCAGATCTGTTCAAGTTCAACCTGCCACATGACGCTGTCCACTGACCTTGTGGACAGAGTGGCAGCACGATATGATCAGTCGTGTTGCAGAATCTGTCTTGCTTGTTCATAATTTTATTTGGGATATATGAAGAGGATACATCCCAAGTTCAAGGGATCTATCTGGAATCCTGCCTTTTTAAATCCCGGAGCGAAGCGTAGGGATTTAAAAAGGCAGGATTCCAGATAAATCACGAGAACAAGGGATGTGTCCTTTTTATACCATGCCTTCTTTATTTTCATGAATATAAATGCATTTTAAAATGTATTCACCAACGCAAATCAGTCCTGTGTTGAAATTTAGCCATAGAAATTTAAAGCAGGGATATATGTGTAAGCAGGTGACATATATATATCCCCTGAGAAAACAAAGGAGGCATGGTATAATTGGGGGAGGGGGCAACATGATCTTTCAATATTATTTATAAAACAACAGCATTACCTTGGAACTATTTTCATCTACCATGCCACCCACTGCTAGGGTATTCAGCATGCTTCCAGACAAATGCCTCTCAACACCACAATACACAAACCTCGTATTTAGTGACAACCCAAATGAAATTAATTTCTAAAGCAAGCATCCTTGGGTCACACTCCTGATTAAAAGGGAACATACACATGTAAGATACCTGATCCTGAGCCAAAACAAATGCAAATATGGCTTCTATAATCAGAAAATACATTGCTTCCTCAGCCACTGAAGAAACAAGTTAAGACAAGTCTGACCCAATCTACCTGCTGATCATGCAGTTACAAGAACAGCATATGATAGACTCGAATGAGGATTTGGACTGCCCTGCACTTAAACTGTTGTGTGTTCAGAGCTGACACTGACAGTACATGACATGTCTATACTCCCAGCAGGCCTTTGCCACTAACTGCTGAGCACCAACAATCCAGGAATTTGTTTATACACAGAGGACACTCTCAATCTTGCCAGCACGACATGGAACCTGCACTTACGTGTCATCCCAAAACAAAGGTGGCTGACACAACTGTGAGGTGACAAGGGTAATCCTTCATTCTGTCATGCAGGAATGGGACTCACCACTCACACAAAACCTACACTGTCACAATGAAAGACACTGCAAATAAAGCCACTTTTAGGCACCTGTTAGCTCTCCTTTGATATAAAGTATGAAAAATACACAGCAGGTACATGGCCACAGAGATTCTCAAGTCAAATTGCAAAAAAGATGAGGTTACAAAATATCTAGTAAAACATGCTTGAGTGACATCCATCGTGTACTCTGGACGGTGAAACCTCCCCTGAGAGACTACCTTAAAGACAACCAAGTTCTGGTCTCTCAAGACAGGTGGTCATTCAAAGAATGTATCAATAACATGAAAAGTATCTTGAAAAGGTGGTCTTTGAAGCCAGGTGGTCACATCTTGGAGTGGTCTCTCAAGCCAGGGACCAGTGTACAACACTGTGACAGGACAACAGTACACACAAACATGAGGACATAATGCTGAGGTTGTACTTGGTACACAATAAACAGACAACACTGATCTCATTTTGTCTCTTCCAAATGAGAGGGATCAAGCTTAAAACTACTTACTTTGAATTCCTTCTCAATGGTGCTATACACCTAAAGGTCTGTATACATGTACTAATTAACCTTTTCCACCTTAATTCAACAAAAGAGCCTGGGTGCAAATTTGACATCCCCTCTAAAGTGTGCACTCCATTTGCTCCTTGAGACAGAAAGTATTTTGAATGAAAATTAGGGAGGACCTGTCTATCACAGTATTAGAGCCCAATTCAACAGCTTTCTTTGGCACAGGTTGGATGCATGGTGACCAACCTACTCAGAGAAAGCTGTTATGAATTCTCAGTTCAACCATGAGAGGGTTCAGAAAGAGGGACTTTGTTATGTTGAGGTGTCCCCCAGATGGCAGCACCTGACAATACTTCAAACTTTGTCGAAATTTCTTGCAAAAAGTCAACAATATATCACACAACAGACAACAACACCACATAATAACATGACTGTTCAAAGTATCTATGAAAAAACATCATCTAGGACTGTAAACAAAAGCTTAAAACTATACCGTACATGGTAAAACACAATTATGTCAATAAAACGCACAACACATGACTGGCACAGATGTCACCGTCTCCAGGAACTCCACTTTAACCTGTTATTAAATCAGGGCTCATGAGTTTTTTTTTCTTTTTTTTTAAATAAGCAGGTCCAAATATACAACAGGAATTTTCATCCATATAACATAAGCCTGGCCCTGCCAGGTCTCAGGTCCCAGTGCCAGCATGTAGCTCTGGCCCATAATAAACTGGCCGCCAGCACTTGGTATCATAAATGACACCTGTTATGCCACAGGTCAACAGCTTGTCTCTGTGCTCTCTACATTAGATTCAAAGTACACTGTGGAAAGCTGTTGACTTAAGTCTTCAGAGGATCCTGACCCAGTAAAGTAGCCTGTCAATCTTAGTGGCCCGGTATGAACAAAAACAATCTTACCAAAGTGAATCGATTTTGTTTCATATTATACTTTTACTTTTTTAGTAGACTAATTTACTTTGCTCAGGTGTGGAGTACACCTCTAAATCACACGAAAGTCATATAAGTGTCACATGAGTCACATGGAGGTCACTATATAAGTTAATATGTAGGTCACAAGAAAAGTAAATGAAATTTGTATCACTTTCCTCAAAACCCAACCACAACCAAGATGGACACTTTTTTCAGAGTCCAGTTTTCAATATTGTGGTTGGTACAATAATGGCCAGTATGATATATAAAGCTTAGACATAAATTACCAGCAACTATGCCATACTACAAAATATGACGCCTGTATCTCTGCACTGTCGCCTAGTGAAATCTACTACTGACTGCTAATATATATATATATATATATATATATATATATATATGTATATATACATATACATATATATATATATATATATATTTTTTTTTTTTATTTATTTATTTATTTATTCATTTATGTGAAATCAAGTTTCAATTCAATTTAATTCAATGCAATGCAATGCAATTCAGTTCAATTCAATTCTTGCGTAGCCATAAGATGACAAATGCCTCAAAATGCTTTGTGATAAAGACCACTGGAATTTAAACGCAATCAGAGATTACTAGATCTATGCCCCCCCCCCCTCGTGACCGTGGGATTTGGGTCAAGGTGATCCATCTTTGAACTTATCTCAGACCTTATGTAGGATTAAAACCATGTGCAATAAGAAAGGTCTACATTAAAAATTTTTCCACTTTTCCTGTGAAAACCAAATTCACTAAAATGGCTCTGTGGCCTTGGGAATTTGGTAAAGGTCACCTGGTGCAGGACAATATGCATGAGTGATGTGAAAGCCCCATGTCCAAAGCTTTTTTGAGTTATTGAATGAAAACAGTCCAGACGGACGGACGTCTCTAGTATGTTACACTTATGTACTAACAATGATGGTGAAGTGAATGTACAAGGTAACTAACTATAGTCACCTCTACACCCAACTGATGAAATAGGAAGAAAACAATGAATGATGATTTCTGACTGTAGACAGACTAGAGCAAATCCCTAGGTGGGTTTAAGTTAACTATATGGTATACCAACTATATCCCCCAACCACCACTTCTATGTTATCCCTACCTAAATCTATAGATTAATATAATCTTTTAAGGTCTTGGAATGAGTATTATATATGGTCAGTATTGTTCCATATATATAGAAACACTTCAACAGAGTTTTATATAGCTTTTTGGTGTCATAAGTTTTGTGGCATAATTTTTTCATTAATATTCTTATTCTCCTTACAAATTCACCTATTTGCGATGTGTTTCTGCTAATGTGTAAAACCTGTCCAATGACCACACCATAGGCTAGGTTCTCTGGAATGTACAGACACACCACATGCACAAAATACATGTGTATTTGCTATATGCCCCCTCCTCCTTTGGAGAGGGTGCATCATGAATGAGGGTGGGCCTGTCAGTACAGAGTCTGTCAAGACCAGGGTCATTACACTGTCTCTCTAGCTGTGCTGGCACACCAGTGGTGCCCCCTGCCCATCAGGTTAATTCATTGCATCACTGCCCATTGACCTGCATCCCATGGGTGCTGCACTCAATATTTCACATGATTGTTTTTCTTTTATTTTCACACTAATTGCTGGGTGCCATATGTTTTGGTACAAATATTGAGCTGATTATCACAGAGTAAACCCTATTGCAGTTCAATGCCTTCTCATCAAACCACAGTACATGTACTACCCAAAATTGCCACGTTATGTAGAGATTATTCGGTCAAGTCTCTTCAGGACTATACCAAGCAGAGAGGTCCACCTTCCTTGGTCCAAAGACTTACAGGGCCATGCTTTGAGAGCCTCTACCTTACTTTGGTACTACCCAGTCAAAACTCGCAGCAGTCTCTGAGAACAGATAGTGTGTTAACAATTATCTTCAGCAAACAAACTATCAAGATAAATTACATTTCAAGGCCTTGGAAGAAAGCAGTCTACAAAGTAATATATTTGTAGTCAACTTCAGTCTGTATAGATGTGGTTAAAGAATTGGATACCACAGATCAGATTGTGAACATTTATCAGTACTTTATCTTTAAATATTAACCACTTAAAACAGTTTTTCTAATTTGTGTTGGTATTTGAAGCTAACAACTTGTCCTTGCTGGACCTGTTGTCCCAGCACAGCTCTACTGCTTGACTCTGCCAATATGGGATACTGACTCCCCATGTGGCAGAGAGCCCAGTCTGTGCCCTGGCCTCAGAAACTCTATCAGGGGGATACAGTGACTCGACCTTTATCTTTTCTTCCACGCAGAACTGGCAATCAGCGTTAACTGCCAAATTCTTGGCAGGAGAATTTACTAGAATGAATTTCCAGGCCGAGGACAATACAGCCAGGTGGTGAGTGTCACTGGACCCTTTCAATCTTGACATGTCCCTGATCCATTGGCTTAGTACTCCTACTCAGGTCACTTTGATGTAGAAATCTTAACTCTTGTCTCTCCCTCCCCCTCATAATTCTATATTAACCCTTTCCTTATCAGAGTAAGGTTGGGGTAATGGCTTTTCTTGTGCTGGGTTGGGGACATTGCACCCAACCAATGCCAAGTAGAGCTATTGACCTAAGACATGCCCACCATGATAAGTTTTATCTACAATTCACCGAAATAAAAATGTTTTCTACTAACACGGAATTGAAATAAAACATGAAAGTAGATAACAGTCACACCACATCCGGCCATTTTGGGATGATTCGAGTGGGAAGGGGTTAAAGAGCATGGGATTAAGGACATATTGGTTTCAAATAAAAACTTTTAAATTTGTATACCCAGTTTTACCGATACCTGATAACATATGTTGAGGCCATCACCAGAGAGAGGCCCACCACGTGCCATCAGTCAGGACAGTTCATATCAACTCCATCAGCCACAGGAAAAGTTCAAACTGTTCTACAGCCAACTTGTCAACTATTGCTTGGTTCACTTTACAGTGTTCTGTTAAATTAATTTTATTATTTTTGGTTGGAGTGGGAGGGATGCATGTAGACTTAACATTGTTTTTATGATATTTTGATACAATTTCAAATAAGTGCAAACTGTTTGAATGAGATCTAAAGGCAAGACTGGCCTTGATCTCATGACCTCAGTGACCTCCACATAGAGTTTTTATTTCATATACCGTATTCATTCCAATAACAGCACGTGCTTTGATAAGGGCACACCCCCATTTTTTGTCAGAAAAGAAACCTTGGTTTTCATAGATATAGGTCAATTTTCAGTCTCAATTCTAGTCCATTACCTGTTTTTTAGATACATTTTGCAATTAAATTTTGTTAAGGGCACTGTGCACTTATTTGGAATGAATACGGTAATTATCACACAATCTGACTGTGGTGAGGACAACAGGCAAGTCACTCATGTAGCAATTTTAAGTTACTTGTTCTAGTTTTAGCCTTTTTCTCTACCTTTCTGTGGCAAACCAAGGTCTGCTGTGTGCTGCAGAGATCAGCAGACAAGGCCCTGGCAGACCACAATGATATGTTTATGTTTTGTATACATGTGGCACTGAAGCCATGTCATGAGGAAGGTGATCATATTTCCAGGCTACTCCATGGATCAGTCTGCAAGCAAAGCAGACGCCACGGCAGTGGCTAGATGTGGCGATAAGCTACCAAGCGTGGGGTCAGGGCTGCTGACCCACGACAGTTGATATGCCATTCATTCTAATTTGTCTCTGCCAATTAGACTAAAACTGACATCACTTTCACTTGCGTTGTCTTACCACAAACTACCATGCAAGTCACTGTGACGTTCTTCCTTGCTGGCAGCTCCCTCCAGTACAGTGGCTGTAGGACTGTCATGGACACTGTCTTCAATCAGGGCAACAATTCTCAGCACTTATTCTCATGTGGTTTATGGGATTGTTGAACACTGAACAATATTGATTTAAAATGCCCTTTAATAGCTACTTACAGGTCAACCACCCACACATTTTACAACTCCATACAGGATTCAAACATACAGGATTACCCTGAGTCAACAACCCCTTGGGGTGCCTTATCCACCAACATCCAGCTACCCTCTTCTCAGAGGTGTCATTTACAACTTTTTTTATGTATGTATGTATGTATGTATGTATGTATGTATGTATGTATGTATGTATGTATGTATGTATGTTATGTATGTATGTATGTATGTATGTTATGTATGTATGTATGTATGTATGTATGTATGCATGTATGTATGCATGTATGCATGCATAAATGCATGCATGTATGTATGCATGTTTACTCTTCCCTGATTAGACTCCTTGCCTACAAAACCACACAAACTGTGGCTTGTCTTCCACACATTGAGGCTTCAATTTGTAATTGACAGGTTGCCTGCTCAGCTGACTCTGTGGATTAAGGTTTTTTAAAGAGAAACATAAAAAACCCAAATCTGTAAGCCGAAGTACCATTTGAACACTATCAAGTCCGGTATTCTCAGAGCAAAGTCCTATTCTGTACCATTCACTGAAAAACTGCATAGTTCTAAATCATTATAGCAAATTAATTTGTGATGCCAAGTCATGGCAAAGAAATTGTAGAAAAAGCTTGGCAGGCAAAGTGAGTTCACAGCACCACGCATAGGCATAGACATCTGACTGCACCCATACACAGATAAAGATTGTATGATGTGTATCGAGACACAAACGATAACCAAAGTATTCATTTTCACTGTTTTAAGCTAATATTGGTACAAATACCTCCAAGTTGTCATAGTTATGGTAGAAAAATGCTAGGCCAATGTATTGCAAGTATTTCTCACAGTTTTCCATGGAGTAGAAGGGCTCTGTCAGCCTACAAACTGTGAGTGACAGTGGGGGCCCAGTCATTGTGGCTACATAGGGAGACCTCAGTCACACTTGACATAAAGCAGATACACCCCTCACTTATCACCCCCTGCCATCAGCAACTAACACCAACCCAGTGTGACACGCCCCCAGGGAGCCAAACACTCTGCAGCCCACCCCATTGTTGTATGATACACCTAACTAGCATTGAGCTGAACCATTTCCAGGGGTCAAACAGGTCTCTGCGTTTGGCCACTGACCAAGCAGTTCTGACTTTGCCCCTTGGTCTTCAGTCCATCAATCACGGCTGTCCACAGACCAAACAATGACGGGAGCCCTGCTCAGTCCTGTCTTGTCTTCTGTCAAACAGTCACAACGTTACATCAACAATCTGGACTTCTCATTGTTGCTTTAATAACCTCCTTGACCATTTCCCCCTAAACCAACCAAAACCAGATGTTGTTCAAATGTTGTCCACTTAAATGTTTTTGACTAAATTCAAGAATAACCAAAAACAATTATTGTAGATGAGCCCCATCAAGTAAATATGCCCCAGGTCTACAGCTTGCCCTGACATTACATGCTTAGCACCACAGTATTAAGCTCAGTCTTAATTCAAGAGGAAGAGGGTTACACTCGTAACGTCTATGAAAACTGAAGCAGACCAAAACTAATCAGGAAATCTATATTTGGTCATTTTTCTGTATGTCACCAAAATGATTACCCGCATGGTACACTTTTACAGCACTTAACATAGAAAGTACAAGTCTGCTCCAAACATGACCTTATATGCACACTCGACTTCGTATTTGAGATCATATAAACTATAGTGGTCCCCTTCTTATAAGGCCCCTCTCCCCAGAGGCCACCCCTCTGAAAGACCAGCATTCTTGTGCAGAAAGTATGGTATTTTCATTATATTCTCCCCCTCATGAGAGGCCATGCACCCCTATTATAAGGCCACTTTCTGGCTGCATTTGGGGTGGCATTCCGCCTTATAAGAGGGTATATATTTTCTTAAACTAAACATTTGCATTAAGCTATTAAGTATAATGAAATCTCTGTGAGGGTTAAGAAATTGAATTTTAAATGCTTAATTAAACTAGAAGCTGATCAGTGACCAAAAACCCTTGGCCAGGACGGACAAACAGACAGATGGACGAATGCATAGGTGACAACAATACCCCTCCGGTAGATCAAGGTTACTTCAATTTGACCTAATGATGAATCTTTGGTGCAAATGCAATGACCAGAGATATCATGGCAAGGCCATTGTTCTTCAATGCAGCACTATGACCTAAATATGTGACCCAGTGACCTAGTTTTCACTAGGTGTCTGAGGCATCCTTAGGACCAACTGTCATAAATAATTGGTGCAGCTACAATGAGTAATTTAATATTTAAAGATATCATGGTACTGTCATTTGTCTTCAATGCATCACTGTGACCTAGTTTTCAATAGGCTTCTGAGGCATCCTTAGGACCAACTATCATAAATAATTCATGAAGCTACATTTAAATTTTTTTAGATATTGTGTTAACGTCGTTTTTTTCTTTAATGTAGTACTGTGACCTAGTGACCTAGATTTTATAGGCACCTGAAGCACCTCAATGGCTCCCTGTCATAAAAATTTGGTCTCTGTAAAGTTAATATTTTTGGAGATATGGCATTAAAAAGGCATGGACGGACAGACACATAGGTGACGACAATAACCCTCTGGCCTAAAGGCTGAGGGATAAAAAATTTAATTTCACCTGTTTTTGCAGACAAACAAAAAAAAGTGCAAACACCAAAAATGGGAAACATTATTTTCGTATGGGAAATGAAAGAGTCCACTTCCAGCCGCAAAACTGTATTTAAAATTTCAAGCAAGGAATTCAGATCAACATATACAAGATTTTTAAAGTTAATTTTTTTTCCAAATTTAAACAGCAATAAATTTAGAGCTAAGCCCCTTTTTTTAAATACAGTTTTGGAGAGCATTATGTGTTCTTTCATTTGACACTACAAACTAAATCTGATTAATATATTTTAAAATGCTATTCTAAATTTAATGCAAAATTTGAGAGTTTTCAATCAAAATTTAATTACATCAATAACAAAACTAACATTTTATGTTCATTACCAGAATCAAACTTGATGTCATGCTTTGTTTCAATATATATACTTTTTAGGGTATTAGCTGGTAGACAGAAGTTAAACTTTTACACATAAGAGTCATCACCAATGCCATGCCTTACGTTAAACATACTTACTTAAACTGGATAAGCACATGATACAAATGACTAAACAAAGTTTTCCACCATGATGCTAACATATAAACAAATACAGGCCTTTTGTCACCATTTAAGAGGACAGGTGCACAAACCAGGCACCAGAGAGCAGCGTAGCCAGAGAGCAGTGTACCCAGAGAGCACCCACTGGGCTGGATACTGATTGGTAGGCACTCACTGTCCTAAATACATGAAACTTTGCAAGATGTCTGTTCTCAAGGACCATCCTGGGTTGAACTTCAAACTTTCGCTTTGTAACTTTTCTAGTTGGCCAGTTAAGCATTACCTCAATTTGCCCAAGAACCTCGTGGCTTATCACATCAAAATTTTACTTAATCGTGAACTGAAAACATACCACCAGATCGCATTATATACTTTCAATTGGCAGCCAAAAGGCAGAGCTTTGTCTTAGGTGACATAAACTGACATCAACAGAATTCTGTAAATACATAAATACCAAAGAAAATGGAGATACTTTGGAGTAACTTTGTCTATACAATGGCACCACCTACAATGGTGTATTCAGTATACCTGGAGATATGTTATTGCAGAGATCTCTAAGTTAGTGTTGTCAGATAATCATTGTTTAACTTCACCTTTGAAAACATGAAGAATCTAGAGTTGAAGGAGGTAAGTTGGGGAATAGCTATGGACCAATGTGTAAGATATTTTTACATCCATAATTAGTGTTGTGCTTCAGGAGGAGTGTATGATGTTTATTCCCAGTATTAAGTTTTTTACACAGGGAAAATTTTCAAAAATGTCCAGATCTAAAAACATAAGAAATTTGACTTCCCAGGTGTTAGGTTTGAGCTCTCTGAAGAAAACACTTCATTAGAGCACTCTTATACAAAGCATACCTTGCTTTAATAGAGAATTTTGCAGAAAAATTGAGGTGAGTTTGAAAAAGGTCTATTTGAGATTAAATGTAAGAATATCATAATTTACAGCATTAAAACCTTTGTTTGAGGAGTCAATGAAAATACCAATACATTATTTTTGTCAAAGTCACCTTCAGTAAACTTGACCAATGACGATGAAAGAAATTTTAGTGCTACTTTTTACATAAGTGGGACCTGTAAAAATACAGTGGTACCTGCTGTATGCAACCACTGCCGTGAGCAGCCACATAGCTTTTTGTGGTCACAAGGCTCAGACATAGGAGTCAGTTTCTTTGTAAAATTTACCTGTGGTGACAGGTAACCTGCTGTATGTGGCCACTTTTTCTTGCCAGAAGGGGTGGCCACGTACAGCAGGTAGCACTGTAATACGGATTTAAAACAGATTATCTTTTAACCATTGGTCTCTCAAGTACTTTGGACATAATAGTAAGCCAAAAAAAAAAAAAAAAAGAGTCCTGTTTTAACTGTAGGTCACATGTAGATGGTACTTGACCTGCTGCCCTCTCACAATTAAGATAATGGGGAGGCCAACAATTTATGAATCATTTATTTGTGAATAGATGAAGGCAATAAATGACTCAAAATGTAAAAGCAATATACATGCAATATGCACGCAATTGATTGATAAAGTTCACCTCAAGTTGACCAATGCATACACCAGACAGTCACATTTCACACACACATGCACTCCTTAAAGTTAAGAAATTAGAGGCTAAGATTGTTTCTTGTGATAGAAACTACAAGATAATGAAAGAGCTGGAGTTGAGAATTTCCCTGTGATGAAGGGGGTAAAGGGTATTTCTGTACTGGTGTACTGGAGCATTTTATTTTTCATACCAGTGTACTAGAAGCCCTCTTATTTTGTGTACTTTGCACTGGCCATTACTTTGGAACATTCTTATTTTCTGTATGCTATACCAGGCCAAAACTATTTCCAGTACCAATGTACTTAGACCCCCTCCCCCTTCTCCCGGCCAAATAAAAATCCTTGTCCTTGATGACATGTCATAAAACATCAAATTAATTAACAAGGAAATAATTGTGTGTTTATGTATTAAGTGCAGTTTGTATGTATAAAATGTTCTTGGGTACTGTAAATTACTTTATTTTCGCATGTATAAAGTTTCATGTTTTTGTATTTTTTATATTTCACTGTAGTTTTACTTTCACTATTTTGGACATAATTACTATCAAAAAAATGTTAAAATACTAATTAGCTGTGTTTTTATTTTCATAGTTGCCATCAGAAATGAGCGAAAATAAAAATACAGGGAACTTAAAGCAATTTACAGTACATGCATCTGGCAGAGATATGTAAAATGTGACTCATAACACTACATCTGATACATGATTTTATTTGCCATGATACTTTGAATTTTGGCAAATAAATTAGCGAAAAAAGTGCACATCCACAACTTGACCTACACATGTAACTTAATCACATGAGTCAACTCAGCCTTGGAGAAGTCCTTCCCTCAGATTTTTTGTCGCAACATGGTAGTAAAAACTTAACCTGATCATGTAATGTGTGATATAGCTGTGCTGCTGCTGCATAGTTCATAGTGCAAGCAGACAGTTGGTTGGGAGGGGAAGCCTTGGTTGTAGTTGTTCACAGTTATTGACGGCCACCTGATGGCACTGCAGTCACTCAAAGCCTAAAATAAGTGAATCCTATGGTACACACGTAAATCAGATCCACCACCTGCAGGAAAGAAGTCAGGAAGGATGTTACAAGGAGGGGTCGCCCACAGTTAGCACTATTGTGAGAAAGGGATAATTTATCCCTCATCAGATGGTGCTGCCTGTGCTTAACAACCAGAACCAAGGCCTGCCCTCCCAGTCAACCCTCTGTTTGCTATGAGAACTGTGTGTCTGTGGTACATCCATAATACACAATCACATTCAATTTTTACCACAATTTTGAGACAAAACAACCTGAGAGTAAGACTTCCCCAAGGCTAGGGTGACCTGCAAATTACTATGTTTGCCATGAAATTTTGTAAGATAAACTGCCATGAAGTGACAAATTGTAAACAGAGACAAACCTGAAACAGACATTCTGTAAGCCTATTTTACTGGTATAAATTCAACTTGCCCTGACAATATTTTACCTGCCATGGGCCTGGGTGCTAAATTCAGAAACTGATTATAATAGTTTTTGACTGAAGTCATCATATATCATGTGAGCACCACTGGGCAGATCATACCATTGACACCATGATTAAAATCAGTGACTCACACCATCCAATGCACCTTGCATGCTTCCCAATCTTATGGTATAGCTCTGTAGGTTTTGTCCACAAGAACATTGGATTTGATCAGCATCTCTGTAAAACAGGAGTTTACGGTAACCAAACATCCCCCCCTCCCCCCTGGCCGTCACCTGCAGAGGTCAGCCTGCCTGCTGCCAGTGTCAGCCTGGTAGTCTCACTCACCACTGTCACCACTCATGTGTCAACACTTGTACAAATTGATAGCAATATGTGGTCCTGGCTCCCCTCATCTCTCAACAGCTCTGGTCCTCCTAGCTCTGGTCGTCCCTGCACATGCCCCTCCCTCCCTCCCATGTGACTTTTAACTACAAAATTAAGTCTACATATATTAGGAGGACTTTGGTCAGATTGTATCAAGATGTATCACAAAGCTCTCTCAAGTTTTCTGTGTTTCTCCTTATTAGGCCAAATACATATATCATAATATATGTGAAGTATAATTGCTTTATAGAAGCTTTTTTACTTTTGTCAGTGGAACAGTTCAAAGACCTAACAGTTT
Organism: Hermodice carunculata; assembly: GCA_964020975.1. NCBI lineage: Eukaryota > Metazoa > Annelida > Polychaeta > Eunicida > Amphinomidae > Hermodice > Hermodice carunculata. The sequence goes on from OZ026614.1 coordinate 14,357,037, forward strand.
ACAGACAAAGTAGCCTCTTAAAGAACTTTTTAACCTGTCTTACAAAGCATTCCTAACAAAACATGTGCAGCATTTCACTCATTCCAAGCTTTGTTTGTGAGTGGTTGTTGCATTGCCTGGTGAGTCATTTCTGTATTGCTTGGCAAGTGGAGTTTGCATTGCCAGATGGGTATTTTTTACATTGCCTAGTAAGTAGTTTTTACATTGCCTAGTGAGTGGCTTTTGTATTGCCTGTTGAGAAGATTTTGTATTGCCCAGTGAGTGGGTTTTGCACTGCCTTCTAAGTCATTCTCCAAATGCCACCACAGCAGCAATGCCTTGCTAAACAACAGACAAATAAAAGACCAGACTTGACATGCTTCGACTTGAATGAAAGCTCTTTGTATGAGGAATCAGAAAATGAAATTATACCTGAACACTGACATGAAAATCTGTTAATTAAAGTGAAGAGGCATTCTTTGTGGCTTTGAAAAAAGGGGGAAAGGGGGTGTCTCAGGATGCTGATCCAGTTTACAACATTTTGCCATTGTACAAGGAACAGAAAATAGGCAAATTTAGAAATAAGAGCTGGCACAGAGTCTGGACAATAAAGAGGCTTCCAATATACAGGAACAGTACATAACACTGTGCCCAGTATGGCACAACAGAAAATTCCTTTATTCTATATTTGAGGGGGAATTCCAAAATCCCAAAGGGAAATCCCAAAAGTGTTTTTACCCCCAAACCATGTGGCTGGTTCATTGTCAAACCAACCAATCAGACCGCACGCTGTTACGAACTTTTTTCAGGCTCCTCATTAAACTGAATTAAACATGCATCTGTGTCATTTGGTGTAAACAATCTGCATGTGCAGATATGGTGGTCAACAACAATGTGCAGCTTGTGGAGCTAGAAGATGAAGAGACTGATGACTTCTTGTCGGGCAGGAAAAATATCGAACGAAAAGAAAAACATGGCAGGATGTTGAACTTTTCAGGCAATTTCTGGAGGTGAAACGCGGCATTATACATACAAGAGTTGCCAGTACAGAAATTAGATTCACATCTGTCGAAATTCATCATATCTGCATGTCAGAAAAAAGGATAGCCAAGACTATGAGCCAAGCAGTTTACAAGGGATATTTTCCTCCATCAACCAGCATCTTAGGAGACTCCAGTATGGCCATTCCATGTTAAATGATACAGAGTTTCATCATTCCTGCAAAGCCTGAAAAAGTAAACAGAAGCAACTGAGGTCTGATGGCAAAGGAAACAAACCTAACCGGGCCAATCCACTGACCGATGCCCACATCCAAGCTTTGTACCGGTGCCGGCTGAGAGGGATGGATTCACCGACAGCCAGAATTTACACTCTATGGCTGTTTAACACTATTGTGTTCCGCATGAGAGGTGGCCAGGAACATAGAGACTTGTGTTGGGGAGACTTGACACCAAAGCAAACTGATACTGGCCGACGGTACCTCGAATACAGTGCGAGGAAAACAAAAATATGGACGGGCGCAAACCCATGGGACGTGCGTCCGGTACTGCCCAAGTTGTTCGAGAATCAGGCTTGTCCTGACAGGTGTCCTGTGAGGCTTTATGCAAAGTACTGTGAGGAAAGACCAGAATACATGTGCTTCCCTGACTGGCATTTTTATCTTGCAATCAATCACAATGGCAATGGAAAATGTAGGTTTAAAGCTAACGAACTGGGGAAAAACACGCTCTATTCCATCATGAAAACAATTGTTAAGAATGCGGGACTAGCGGTTAACGATCATTCTGCCAGGAAATATTTGATTCAGAAGCTCTCGGATCTCTGTGTAGCACCAAATCAGATTGCCAAAGTGTCTGGCCACAGAAATATCCACAGCATTAGCAATTATTCGCATCGGAATACCTGTGAGCAGGAGGCAACCAGTGATATCTTATTGGATACAAGTAATTGCCCGCCTGCCCGTGCCAAGCCCATGCTTGCAACTGTCGGTGAACCAGCCTTGCGACCAAGTTTACCCCTTATGCCAGCTCCCTCCCAGCCAGTGTCACTTGTAGGCCTACCCACTGGATCTTTGGATGTTCCAGACTGTAATGTGGACTTCCCCCTCTCTCAGGAAGATGAACCATGCAGCCAAACTAGTATTCAGAGTTGGGCCTCTTCTCTTGACTTCTCCAATGATTCAAGGCAACAACATTCCTGGAGACGTCATTGTGACCATCAATTTCAACCTGCCTGTCATGCCTCCACATCACAGAAGAGTTGTTGCCATTATCGAGAGTGACACTGACAGTTCCCAGGATTATTAAGTGTTGATAATGGCCTGTTTTCATCGTATTTTGACGTTTTATTTTCATGAATTTGTTGCGCGATTTGCAGGTCAATGTTTCTTGCCAACAAAAGTGTGTGCATCGGGTGACAACTCTGAACCATTTTCACCACTACTATAAACAAAGTATAGGTTACCGTGACACTGACCAGTCGTGCAATAACGCTTTAACAACTTTTGTAAAAAGTACATGGAATATTCAGACTTTACATATGCTATCCTTAATATATCTCTCTATGATGAGAATTCATATTACGGTGTGATACTCACACCAATGTGCCTGTCCTATGTTTGATGCATTGATATGTAATACTAGCGGTTATGCATGCTGCGCAGGAATATCAGAGTCGTGTTAGTTTTCTGGCTTGTTGTTCAAAATGGTGTCGCCCTTAAAGTGAAGGGCACTGCAAAAATTCAGGTAAATTCCCTCTCAAACATAGAATAAATAAAGTCTTACATGTCCGATGGGGAGTTACAGTGTTTTTCCTCACTCCTGGTCCTTGCGAGAAACAACACGGTAACTCCTTCTCGGCCATGTAAGATTCTCCATTTCTACCCCAAAATTACTCTGTTCTGCAAAAAAAGACCAACAAACTTCAAACAAGTTTGACCTGCAATACAGGCAATGTATCCCATGCCCAGCTCTTTATTTCATTGTAGCTAGTGGGTTAGCATGTGTCAATGAACTGTTTCTCATTTATATTCACACAGCTCTCCCAAAACCAAGTGTACCTCCAAATACACACACAAAAAAATAGTGTGTCTATATGACCACTGTACTTGTATCTACATTAAATTTTGTACAATTGGGACTTTTCTTTACCCAATATACCACATAAAAGCTGAGACCAAGCTTCCTCCATGCATATTGGCTCATTACCTTTTACAGGGACAATTTTGTATCACACAACACACAATTTTCTATCACTCTTAGAACCACCAGAACCTCAAAGAAACCTAAACACAGACGTCTTTGTGTTCATATGTAGTCTGTCTGTATACCTTGACTCCCATGTGTCAGACTGAAGACAAACACCTTCTCATGCCACTACTTAGAAATGATAATAATCATTGATAAACGGTCTTCCTGTTCCATTTGTAGACCAGGAAATAAATGCCCAGACACTTTGTAGTAAACACATACACCTGAAGACAGACATGTTAAGGTCTCCATGCATTGACGAGCAGACACCCTGTCCCAGATCCCCTCATTGACTCGCTTTCATCTCTATCAGACCATGGGCTGTCCCATCTCCATGGTCATCTCTAATATCTAACCCCAAAAGTTCTGTACCAGCGATATACACACTTGGAAAACTAGATGGGCTCCTGTGTACATGGGACCTCAGATATTACCTGGGCTGCCTGTTTATAGGTATTTCTGGGTTGTGCTGAGTGCATTTATACAATGGAGACCACAATAAAACTGTCAATTCCATACATCTATGGAGAACTTGTGTCCCTGTTATGCATTTATGATCCATTCCTCACAAACAGGTGGGTTCTTTTTGTTGCTCGCATTTTAACACCTGTCATCGTGTTAAATGAAGTTTTGGAAGTCCAGTTTAGGCTTTCTGTCTTTTGTGTTTCAGTACCCCTAGTGCAAATAGACTTTCACTTAACACTTCACTTGGTACTTTTCACATCAATCATACTTGACACTAAAAACCACATATCTTGGGTGACCACAATTTAGAAAAAATCTCCCAAGGATTGATCTGTCATAACAGGTTGGTCTGTACATGATTCATAGTTTAATGCCTCTTAAAGTCACATGCAGCACCTCAATCTTAATGTGATAAAATAAAACTTGTTTTATAATCCCTGAAAAGAATCAATTAATCACTTTGTCACTCCATCACTGACAGTTCCATATTTCTTGAATACAATGCCACAAAGCTTCCACCAACAGGGTGCTTGACCCTTTCCCCCTTAAACTGGCCAAAAAACGGCTGGTGGTCAAATGTCACCTGCTCAGTGTTTTCAACTAATTTCAACAGTACTGAAAAACAATTTTGACTGAGAATTGTAGATAAACCCAATCAAGATCACATGCTCCAGGTCAACAGCTTTCCTTGGCATGAGTTGGGCACTAAGTGCCCAACTCATGCCAAGGAAAGTTGTTGACTCAAGTGTCAATTCAAGGGGGAAAGGGTTAATCTGTCGCTCTATCAGTTCACAACTTCCTTATTTTACTACTTGTATTGCAGTCTGTTGGTCCTGTGCCAGTTTACATCCGGGTACTTCTTGTTTACATCCAGGTCACATGTCTGCTACCTGGCCACGCCCATTCTGTCTTGTACATGTGCATGCAGTATCATCACTTTCAAAACCCAAATTCAGTCCTGCGTATCTGAAACGTTCCTGAGATCATTTTTTTTGTGCATCTCAGTCTGTTTGTCATCAGAAAAAAATATTTGTATTTATATTGTTTGTAACTGTACACACATAAGTGTATTTTCCATGTGCTCTATTAGCACAAAATTATGACTGTGAAATCACAGTGCCTTTACAGTTATCTCGGTCTGCAGAGACCTCTATTGTGGGACCACCCTCTCTCCAACACCACTTAAACGGAGGCGTCTAGTCCTATACTAGTACTTACAACTGACTGTAAGCATTTTGGAAGTATATTTATCTTGAAAGGCCACTTTACTCTTGACATGTTTTCCTGCACTAGAGGCTGTCTCCAGTGGGGGTTATTAGGGCTCCTGAGTTTGTCCAGGTTGCTGTTTGTGTGAGGCAGGACAGAGGGCAGGGACCAGTTACGTACATGTTACATGGTCAGTGGTGATTGATGACTTCTGTCAGGAGCAGGACATTAATCTTACTGTCATGTATCTGAAGAAATCATGAAGGCTTTGATATGAAACTAAGCAGTGTCCACTAGTCTTACCATGCACTTGGAGTATGAGGAATGTCCAGCATGTGATATGGTCATAAAAACCCTATGCCATGGTACAATGGAAACAGCACATTCCCTGTACTGCTACACTAGTCCTAGCGAACACAGAAATATAGCAGTCCATGTACTGGTATGTCATTTATAACAGCAAATATAACAGTCCATGCTATATTTGCTGTATACCCTTCATAACAGAAGTCCTGTACTGGTACACCATTCATGACTGTAGTCCCTGTACTGATATACCATTTACAACAGCAGTCCATTAATTGGCTTACAATTCATAACAGCAGTCCCTGTACCAGTATATCATTCATAACCGCAGTCCCTGTACTGGAATACCATTCACAACACCAGTCCCTGTACTGGAATACCATTCATAACCGTAGTCCCTGTACCCATACCTGTCAACATTCCACACCTCAAATAGGGAGATTTTTGTAAATTTGAAAAATCCATGGGGGAGATATGTATTTTAACAAAGAACATAATAGAAAATACTAAATTTTCATGCAGGAGATTCTGCCAAATTTGCAAAATTTTGCACATAAATAAAAAAAAATTGGGCTGAAAAAGTGGGAGACTACCACCTTATGGGGGTGACTTGACAGGTATGTGTACCAGTACACCTTCACAACAGCAGTCCCTGTGCTGGTATACCATTCATTATAGGAGTCCTGTACTAACCTACCAGTGCATACAAAATTGGAAAGCATTCCTGAGCAAGATTGAAACATGGCTGTCTATCTATCATGTCTTATTCCTACAAGAATTAATAATGTTTTATTCAAACTGCCCCAAATCATCCGCATGCTTCAGCTAATGATGTTTCTACCAATTTTTCAATACAAAATGTTTTGAATGAGAACTGTGGACCTATCACAACAGTTTTCCTTGGTATAGGTTGGGCACATTGTGTTCTAGATAGCCACACATATGGACAATATTTCTCAAAGTCACAAGAGGCTTGGTTAACCCTTAGCTCCTTGGATTATGACTGAGTTAACATCTTTCTTTGGTGTGGGTTGGGTGCTAAGTGCCTGATGCACACCAAAGAAAGCTGTTAACCTGGAGCACATTACATTGACACCTCTCATCTACAATTGTCATTCAAGCTGTTTCTCATTATTGCTGAAATCTGTCAAAAATATTGAAGGTGACAACATCCGACCACCAGTCGAGTTTGGGCAGTTTAAGGAGGAAATGGGTTAACCAACCACAAAAGACTTAACATTAACACCTGTCCAAAAGACTACCTGTCACAATACTCTGCCTAGCAGTTTCCTTGTTGTATCTAATAAGACTACCCTTTTTGAAAGACTACCCTCGGCTGTTGCATACAGGTGGTCTTTCAAGACAGCTTGCACTAGTGGTCCCCTTATTGACAGACCATCTGCCTTCAAAGACTACCTTATTGACAGACCATCTGCCTTCAAAGACTACCTTTTCTAGACATTTTGCTTGGTATTTTCATGTTATTTATACCTACTATGTAAGAGCACCTGTCTCAACAGACCACATGTTGGTCATCCATAGGTCTTTCAGGAGAGGTTCCACTGTAAAGCTGTTATTTCTGGGCCTATACATATAAATCATTAAGGGCAAGCTCCTCCTCGGCTGTTCAGCCATTACTTAAGGTACTCAAGCAAAGAGGGAACAGATCAAAAGATGATCATAAACTCATAAATTGTCTGGTCATACATTTTACTTGCTTGCCAGAGTCACCAAAGTCAACAAGATTTGTGCCAGCAGTTTGACCCAGGATTAACACAGTGCACACAAAGTTCACTTTCCTAAAGATGGTTTGGCTGATGCATCATGAACATGTCTGTTGTCTATTCTACAATCTCCACATAGCCACCTCTAAACAAATATCCTTACAGAAACAAGATGGCTGTGACAGTCCTGTGCTCAGCTGACTTTGCACACAAACTCTTGATGATTGGTATAAAAAGATCATTTTATGTTTTGACTGTTACTGAAATCAAAGGACTCTGAGATGTGTAACCCTCCACCTCCAGCAGCTGTCAAGTGACAAGGTCGGCTGTTGACTCAGATTCAGTCATGATGCCTTGTGACCTTGAGCATAAAGTCAGTCACTTGTATGTAACTTATTTTTATGGAAGACCATCATTATATATAACATGAAGGCTCTAGCTCAGACAGTACTGGTGTTATTACTTGGAAAGAAATTAACTTCAGTTGCCCTACAAATTTTAGAATTAAGTAAAGGTCATCAAATTGCACTTTCCTCTTTGTCTTTGTAACGGACCATAATTACAAGCAATATAAATATTCCAACTCAAACAGTTTTTGAGATAGATGGATGGATGGATGGATGGGTGGGTGGGTGGGTGGGTGGACAGACAGACAGACAAAGAGACAGATAGGTAGATACGTAGGTAGGTAGGTAGGTAGGTAGGTAGGTAGGTAGGTAGGTAGGTAGGTAGGTACGCTGACAGACAAATAGAAAGGTAGGTACATAGACAGACAGAGACGGACGGACGGACGGACAGACAGACAGGCAGATAGAATTCCACATGGCAGTGTCATGGGAGATGGATTTAGACAGCACAAGTTTTAAAACTGTTCACTGCGAGCCTTTGGCAAGCAGTGAACGGTTTGAAACGAGTGCTGTCTAAATCCATTCCCCATGACATGGCCATTTGGAATTTTGTTTCTCCCACAGAGCGTTAAATCCTATGTTTTTGTCGAAAACCTACTTGGTTTAGCGTGCCTGCAGCAGCCGCTCCGACTCCATTTTGGTCACTTCCAACATTGCGTTGCTAAGGTACGTCACTCAAGAAAGAACTTTCAGTTACTCTTTTCTATCTTAAGTAATCTGATTGGCTTACAAATAAAACAACAACCAATAGGATGCTCTCTTTTATTTCATTTTCTATTTCAAAATTGTTCCACACATATGTTGGGAACGATTGTGTTTCCACATGGCTTACTATGGGAGAAAGATAGCAGAAGAACCACATGGAGACCAATTTTGGTAGAGAATAGGTAGGTAGGTAGGTAGGTAGGTAGGTAGGTAGGTAGGTAGGTAGGTAGGTAGGTAGGTAGGGAGGGGGGTAGGGAGGGAGGGAGGGAGGTAGGCAGGCAGGCAGGCAGGCAGGCAGGCAGGCAGGTGGGTAGGTAGGTAGGTAGCAGCAACACCACATGGAGACCAATTTTGGTTGAGAATAAGTCAATGTACATTCCTGCCAAGGTTGCACAGAATCTAGCCAGTGGTTTTGGAGAATTCAAAAATTACAAAAATACATATAACTCAAAACTCCTTTTAAAACATGCAATGCTATCTGTTGAACAACTTAAGCTCTAGGGAAGCCTAGAAGTGTTCTTGTGAAACAAAAAAAAAAACAAAAACAAAAACAAAAAAAAGACACAGTATTTTCCACCCAGCTTCTTTACCTTTTCACCAAAAATATATAACATCAAAAAGAAACTGATATGGAATCATAAAATCACTGGAGTATGACCTGTTCAACATTGCTGACTAACAAGCCATATGAACAGAAATCATTTACAGTGGCCCCTCTCTTGAGGGACCACTCCAATGAGAAACCACCTGTCTTGAAAGACCTCCTTTTCAGGATACTTTACATAGAACTTTTCATATTATTTACACCTCTTAGGAAAGACCACCTGTCTTGAGAGACCACAAATCTGGTCATCCCAAAGGGTGGTCTTTCAAGACAGGTTTTACTATAAATTGCACCACAACATTACTTTTTTGGTACTCTTACAACTTTATAGTATACAACTCTGTCAAGTTTTTCACCGAGTGGTGACAGTTGACCTCCCTGACCTCTCATCTTATGGTCTTATCTCTTGGTTGGTCAGTTAGGCTAGTCTTATGATGAGAAATTAAAAAAAGATAAAGAATGATAAGGCCTTATATTTGCTCAGTCTTCATTAGCACACCACAGGAGTGTCCAAGTGTTGTTTGTCCCGATGGATGGTCTGTATAAGATATTTCTGTTTGTCTTACATGGCTCCATATCAGCCAGGCTAATCTTATTGTCAACTTGTGGACCACCTATCATACCTGTGTGCTCATATATCCTTCACCCAGCCATCAGCTCCACCTTTACTTGAACCCTCTCCAATCCAAACAGTCTACAAGTATCTATATGTCAACTCTTATCTGCTGTTGCTAAAATTTCCCATCTTATGAAACATTTTGAGGAATTGTCCATCTAGCAAACCTGTCAGGAATCGTGCATTAGAGGAACATATTTCCTTGCTGGGCAGGTTAAGCACCTACTGTGCTCCATGGAAAGATGTTAACCCTTATACTAATTAGGAAATGATAATAAATTCATGACCACCCTTTGCACACACCATAGCACTGAATCAAGAGTGTGGAATACCTTGCAAAAAACAGCACATATTAAGTAAATCTGGAGATGTTTACAGCTTGCCTACTAGCTACACTCAATTACACCATTCTGCAGCAACAATGAAAGCGAGTCAGTCTGAGGCCATTGAACTCAAATATGGAACCTTGGGCAAAGAGTGCATTCAAACTGTTCCCCAATCAGCAACCCATAATATTAGTTTCCAATCTACTGGTAGGCACTTAGGAAATCTCACACAAGTACCCGTGTCACAATTTTCTTTTTGAACTTGTAAGTTTGTGCACCCTGACATGTTATCATGTGTGACATATAGATACATGGCCTTCAAGGTGATGCAGATATCCCTGAGTGAGTCATTGGGAAGTCACCTTTAACATTACTTTTTCTGGTCTCCACCCTAAACGCAAACAAGCATTCATATCTTATCTACTTGTACCAGCTAACTGCTAACGTCTTTTTTTGATGACTTCCCTTCAAGTCACTGTGGTTTTTTTTCTTCCTTTTTCTTTTTCTACCATGGCAATTTGGGTGATAATCCTTTTGAGCAGACTGTTTATACAATTTCTAGATGTTCAAGTACTCACAAAGATAATGATCTGTTGCTATGGCAAATATTTCTCTAATCCAGTGCAAACATGTCTGCCATACAAAACCTGGTTATCTGACTGTATAGTCATCTTTCATTGCTTAAGAGCACAATATACTTCTACACCTCTTTAACTCATTCCACCCTAATGACGCTTTTTCCCCACTTATGTCTAAATGTCGTCTGCTAATTGTATTTTACTAATTTTGGGATTATTTTTCAAAATTTTGGATGAAACTTGTATGGAAGATCATTCCAAATTATATGCCCATGGCCAACAGCTTTCCTTGGCATGCTCTGGGCACCCAGAGTGCACCAAGGACAGCTGTTGACTTGTTCTTCTATCAGGGTGGAATGAGTTAAGCACATACAGCTGTTACTTAAGCTCCACTCAGGGACATGTCTAGCTGTTGTACCCTGCTACCCCACTATAAAGATGGCCTGTCCTAAAGGACCACATCTGTGATGGTGTTGAGACCAGCTTTCTGCTCAATAATGTTCATGTTTTCTCAAATTTGCTTCGCTATCATTCAAAGACCACCTGTTATATGTGACCACTTTTAGTTGCTTTAACCCTTTATACCGAATTCAGAACGAGTCAACAGCTTTCCTCGGCATGACTTGGGCAATAGGAAAGCTGTTGACCTGAGCCAAACTATCTTCATGGGTCTCTTCTACAATTCTCAGTCAAACTGCTTTTCATTACTGTTGAAACTAGCTGAAAAGACTGAAGCAGACGACATTTGACCACCAACTGGTTTAGGCCAGTTTAAAGGGGAAAGGATTAACCCTTTCTTGCTCAGAATTAGTCTGAGTCAACTGCTTCCTGGGTGGCTGTTGGGCACCAATACACCCAAACCATGCCAAGGAACGCTGTTGAGCTGGTGCATGACGTTATGATATGTGTCTTATCAACAATTCTCAGCAAGAAAATCTATCTACATGGAAGTTAAGGATATACGATGTTTTATGATGCAAGTTTGCAAATCAGCCAACCATGGAGAGACTCCTAATGAAAAGTAATACAAGGTTTATTTTTTAAAAGCATACAAGCCAAGGATTCTGTATTTTGTACTGTCAATGATGTGTGGGGCTTTGTACGCATACAACAATAATGCAAAATTGTCTTCTCAATTTCACAAAAGTCACATCTATTTCTTTATGTACGACTTGATTTGAACAAGAGGGCTCTAATGAGCCCTTTGCTCAGCTGACCTTTGATGTACAGAGCAAAGCAGAGAGGACCCATCTTGATTGGAAATGAGATTGGAACAATTCCCATTGACTTACATGGTTATCCACAGGAATACATGCATTAACTGAAAGGTACCCAAATTGAAACAAAAGGGCTGTGTGAACAGCCCGTGCCTCAGCTGATCTTGACATTCATCACACTTGCAGCTCTATGAACTTGGGAAAGGATCAAGGACACCATGTTCTGAGTAAGTCTGACCTTTATAGAAGAACACTTACATGTGCAACATCAAAGTTCAAGTAGTTCTCAAGTTATAATGAAGAGTAAAATTCATGTATGTTGCACTGTGACCCCACAAACGAGGTCAAGGTCATTCATGTACTGTCTCAGCATGAACTTCATACAGAATAATTAACATGTGTAGCTAACTCAAAACAGATCTCAAGTTATCAAGTAAACAGTAAATTTCGTGTCAGTTGTCCTGTGAATTAGCATTAGAATGCCCATTGTTTTACATAGTAATCAATAGGAAAACTGCATCGAACGATAAGTACCCGAATTGAAAATCCTTAAAAATCAGGAAACCAAAGCAGTGCCACCTAGTAAACAACTGTTTGACCCTTCCACAACAACATATCCATCACATTTCAGCGTCATCTGAGGGACGGTTCTGACAAGTGAAAAATAGCAAAACCATACAAAAAATTCCTAAAAAAAATTGCAGCGCCACCTGGTGAACAAATTGGGAACTAGGTGTCCCCGGGAGTGTCTATGTACGATATCAAAGCAATTGGGTAAGCAGTTTCGGAGAAGAAGATTTTTTAAGATTTGTCAAAAAAAAAAAGAACAAAAAAATCACTGGAGCATGAACATTTGAACAAAATTGGTAGAAACCCACCCAACGTACATTGCCACCAAGTTTGAAGTTAATCTGGATGACGGTTTTGGAGAAGAAGTAGAAAATGTGAATTAGCATTAGAATGCCCAATGCCATCCATAGTAATCAATAGGAAAGCTGCATTGACCGACAAGTACCCGAATTGAAAAAATCTTTAAAAATCAGGAATCCGCAGCATTCCCACATAGTGAACAACTTTGTTTGACCCTTCTACAAGGAACATATCCACCATGTTTCAGCTTAATCTGAGTGACGGTTCTGGAGAAGAAGTCGAAAATAGCTATAACACACAAAAATTCATAAAAAATTAGGAAAAAAATTGCAGCGTCACCTGGTGAACAAATTAAGAACTAGGAGTCCCAGGGAGTGTTCCTGTGTGATATCAAAGCAATTAGGTGAGCGGTTTGGGAGAAGATTTTTTAAGATTTACCCAAAAAAGAACCAAAAAAATCATTAAAAATCCAAAAATCACTGGATCGTGACCATTTGAACACACTTGGTAGAGACCCACCCAAGGCACATTTCCACCAATTTTGAAGTGACTCTGGCTGACGGTTTTTGAGAAGAAGTCGAAAATGTGCATTGTGGACGACGGACAGACGACAGACGACGGACGGACGACGGACGGACGACGGACCCTCAAAAAACCTCAGCTGACTGACAAGTCAGCTGAGGTAAAAATCATTAAAAATCAACAATCCAGAGTATCATCACCTAGTGACCATGTCTGTTTAACTCTCCCACTAGCTACATTTCCACCAAATGTTAGAACAATTTGAGAGTTTTGAAGAAGTCAAAAATATTGAAAAGACTCAAAAATTGATCCCCCCCAAAAAAAAAAATTACAGAGCCACTTGTAGAACAAATTAAGGTCTGAGAATCTCCAGAAAAGTCCATATGCAATTTCAAAGCAATTGGCTCAGTGGTTTTCGAAAAGATTTTTGAGGTTTTGCCAAAAAATGAACAAAAAAAAATCACTAGAGCATGACCATCTGAACAAGTTTGGAAGAGAACCACCTAAGGTACATGCCCACTAAGTGTGAAATGAATCTGGTTGATGGTTTTGGAGAAGTAAAAAATATGAATTCCCACTAGAATACCCCTTGACTTACACAGTAATCAATTGGAATGCTTGCATTAAATGACACATAACCCGTTTGAAAAATTCACAAAAAATCGGGAATCCCCAGTATCACCACCTAGTGAACCTTCTTGTTTATCCCTTCCACAAGCTGCATTTCCACCAAGTCTCAGCACATTCTGAGAGACAGTTTTGAAGAAGTCAAAAACAACTTTAAGACACAAAAAATTATAAAAAGAAATATATCAAAATGGCAGCTCCATCTCTTAAATAAAAAATAAGGTCTGGGGTGTTTAGAACTGGCCCTGTGCAATTTTGAAACAATTGGCTGAGCGGTTTTGGAAAAAAATGTTTTAAGATTTGGTCAAAAAAATGAACAAAACCAATCTCAAAAATCTAAAAATCACTGGGGCATGACCATCTGGGCAAGCCTAGCAGACAGCCACCTGAGGGTTGACAGTTTTGGAGAAGAAGTCAAAATATGAATTTCCATTGCACTCTCCATTGACTTGTATTGTAATCAATAGGAATGCAAACATTAACTGACAGGTATCTGAGTTGAACAATTCATTAAAAATCAGGAATCCACAGTGACACTACTTAGTGAACAACTTTGCTTACCCCTCCACAACCTACATTTCCACCAAATCTCAGCAAAATCTGAGTGACATTTTTGCGAAGTCAAAAATATTAAAAACACAAAAATTCATTAAAAAAATAGAAACAATAGATCTGTGTGAACAGCCCATCCTCAGATAACCTTCACATTCAACCCATAATAAGCCCCAATCTGGTCGAGGGGATAAGGATTATGGAGAGGAAGTAAAAAATGTGACTTTCCATTGCAATCCCCATTGACTTGCACAGTAGTCAATAGGAATGCCTGCATTAATTGAGAGGTATTGAATTGAAAAGTTTATTAAAAATCAGGGATCCACAGTATCACCATGTAGTGAATAAGTTTGTGTAACTCATTCCATACTATGGTCACAGGCCTTGGTCAGTGGTTCTGGCACTGCCTGGCTAGTCATGCTGCAGCTGCTGCAAGGGCAGCTGTAGCATGACTTGCCAGGCAGTGCCACAACTAGACTTAAGACTATAGGCATGTTGGTACTTAAATGATAGCTCTTTTCATGAAGAATTTGAATATGCAATTGTCGTATTAAATCTGGGTAAATTTACGGAAAAATCAGGGACTGGTATGGAATGAGTTAACCCCCCCCCCCCCCCCCCAAGCTACATTTCCACCAAGTTTCAGAACAATTTCAGTGATGGTTTTGGAATAGTCAAAAATAGCTTTAACATGGGAAAAAAAAAAAAAAATCATAGCTCCACCTGTTGAACAAATTAAGGTATGGGGGTCCCCAGAAGTGTCCCCCATGCAATTTAAAAGGAATTGGTTTACCAGTTTCAGAAAAGAATTTTTTTTTTTAAAGATTTTGCCAAAAAATCAACAATAAAAAATCATTAAAAGTCCAAAAATTACTGGAGCACGACCATTTGAACAAACTTGGTAGAGACCCATACACGGTACATCCCCACTAAGGTTGAACTGATTCTGGTTGACAGTTTTGGGGAATCAATCGAAAATGCAATTTTCTATTGCAATCTCCATCAACTGAGTTTCAGAACAATCTGAGTGACAGTTTTACAAAAATCGAGAATAGGATTAATACATATTAAAAAAAAGGTAAAAAACTTGGAAAACATGACAACACTAGCTCTTGAACAAAAAGGTCTGGGGATCCCCAGAAGTGTCCCTATGCAATTTTGAAGCAATTGGCCTAGCAGTTTCAGGGAAGATTTTTACAAATTTTGCTGAAAAATGAACCAAAAAAAAAAAATTCATTGACAATCCAAAAGTCAATGGAGTATAACTATGTTAAATCTGAGAAATTTATAATTTCTTTATTTGTCGGTAATATTTACAATACAAGCATTGTGTAGCTTACAGTTTAAGTTAGATTAGGTTTTCTGCATTTTGCAATACAGTAAAACCTGCTGTATGTGGTCACCCCTTCTGCGAGGAAAAAATGACAATATACAGCAGGTGACCTGTCACTGCAGGTAAATTTACAAAGAAATTGACTCCTGTGTCCCAGCAACGTGACCACGAAAAGTACTATGGCTGCTCATGGCAGTGGTTGCATGCAGCACATACCATTGTATATCAATTTTTTGTGTGGGTTTGTGGCCTAGATGAAGAACTGATTAGCTTCATGAAAGTCGCATGCAACCATCAATTACAATTTTCCTAATGCATTTGTAGAAAAAGTGAAGATACCAAACCTATGTTACCAGGAAGTTATAAAAAACAAATTTTCAATGTGGTAAACTGGAGGTTCAACAAAAAATCAGTGAAAAATGTGCAAATTAGATCCTTACACCAAAGGCATATTTTCCTTACAAAAATAACAAGAGGGCTGTGTGAACAGCCCGTGCCTCAGCTGATCTTGACATTCATCACACTTGCAGCTCTATGAACTTGGGAAAGGATCAAGGACACCATGTTCTGAGTAAGTCTGACCTTTATAGAAGAACACCTACATGTGCAGCATCAAAGTTCAAGTAATTCTCAAGTTATAATGAAGAGTAAAATTCATGTATGTTGCACTGTGACCCCACAAACGAGGTCAAGGTCATTCATGTACTGTCTCAGCATGAACTTCATACAAAAATATTAACATGTGTAGCTAACTCAAAACAGATCTCAAGTTATCAAGTAAACAGTAAATATCGTGTCAGTTGTCCTGTGAATTAGCATTAAAATGCCCATTGACTTAGATAGTAAACAATAGGAAAACTGCATCGAACGATAAGTACCCGAATTGAAAATCCTTAAAAATCAGGAATCCAAAGCAGTGCCACCTAGTAAACAACTGTTTGACCCTTCCACAACAATATATCCATCACATTTCAGCTTAATCTGAGGGATGGTTCTGAGAACAAGTAAAAAATAGCAAAACCATACAAAAAATTCCTAAAAAAAATTGCAGCGCCACCTGGTGAACAAATTGGGAACTAGGTGTCCCTGGGAGTGTCTATGTACGATATCAAAGCAATTGGGTGTGTGGTTTCAGAGGAGAAGAATTTTGAAGGTTTGCCACCCCAAAAAACAAAAAAAATCATAAAAAATCCAAAAATCAATAGAGCACGACCATTTGAACAAACTTGGTAGAGACCCATACACGGTACATCCCCACTAAGGTTGAACTGATTCTGGTTGACAGTTTTGGGGAATCAATCGAAAATGCAATTTTCTATTGCAATCTCCATCAACTGAGTTTCAGAACAATCTGAGTGACAGTTTTACAAAAATCGAGAATAGGATTAATACATATTAAAAAAAAGGTAAAAAACTTGGAAAACATGACAACACTAGCTCTTGAACAAAAAGGTCTGGGGATCCCCAGAAGTGTCCCTATGCAATTTTGAAGCAATTGGCCTAGCAGTTTCAGGGAAGATTTTTACAAATTTTGCTGAAAAATGAACCAAAAAAAAAAAATTCATTGACAATCCAAAAGTCAATGGAGTATAACTATGTTAAATCTGAGAAATTTATAATTTCTTTATTTGTCGGTAATATTTACAATACAAGCATTGTGTAGCTTACAGTTTAAGTTAGATTAGGTTTTCTGCATTTTGCAATACAGTAAAACCTGCTGTATGTGGTCACCCCTTCTGCGAGGAAAAAATGACAATATACAGCAGGTGACCTGTCACTGCAGGTAAATTTACAAAGAAATTGACTCCTGTGTCCCAGCAACGTGACCACGAAAAGTACTATGGCTGCTCATGGCAGTGGTTGCATGCAGCACATACCATTGTATATCAATTTTTTGTGTGGGTTTGTGGCCTAGATGAAGAACTGATTAGCTTCATGAAAGTCGCATGCAACCATCAATTACAATTTTCCTAATGCATTTGTAGAAAAAGTGAAGATACCAAACCTATGTTACCAGGAAGTTATAAAAAACAAATTTTCAATGTGGTAAACTGGAGGTTCAACAAAAAATCAGTGAAAAATGTGCAAATTAGATCCTTACACCAAAGGCATATTTTCCTTACAAAAATAACAAGAGGGCTGTGTGAACAGCCCGTGCCTCAGCTGATCTTGACATTCATCACACTTGCAGCTCTATGAACTTGGGAAAGGATCAAGGACACCATGTTCTGAGTAAGTCTGACCTTTATAGAAGAACACCTACATGTGCAGCATCAAAGTTCAAGTAATTCTCAAGTTATAATGAAGAGTAAAATTCATGTATGTTGCACTGTGACCCCACAAACGAGGTCAAGGTCATTCATGTACTGTCTCAGCATGAACTTCATACAAAAATATTAACATGTGTAGCTAACTCAAAACAGATCTCAAGTTATCAAGTAAACAGTAAATATCGTGTCAGTTGTCCTGTGAATTAGCATTAAAATGCCCATTGACTTAGATAGTAATCAATAGGAAAACTGCATCGAACGATAAGTACCCGAATTGAAAATCCTTAAAAATCAGGAATCCAAAGCAGTGCCACCTAGTAAACAACTGTTTGACCCTTCCACAACAATATATCCATCACATTTCAGCTTAATCTGAGGGATGGTTCTGAGAACAAGTAAAAAATAGCAAAACCATACAAAAAATTCCTAAAAAAAATTGCAGCGCCACCTGGTGAACAAATTGGGAACTAGGTGTCCCTGGGAGTGTCTATGTACGATATCAAAGCAATTGGGTGTGTGGTTTCAGAGGAGAAGAATTTTGAAGGTTTGCCACCCCAAAAAACAAAAAAAATCATAAAAAATCCAAAAATCAATAGAGCATGACCATTTGAACACACTTGATAGAGATCCACCTAAGGCACATCCCCGCCAAGTTTGAAGTGAATCTGGACAATATTATACTGAACCCCAATGAAAAGTATCCACATAAAAAAATTAACACATTAATTTTGTAAGTTACTAAGTACTGTGTGTGCATATATGCATGGTTTGGAGCCTACATCAGGGTCATTCAGGACAACTTTTTAACTTTTGCTGGGTTGTTACATAATGCATGTGACTTTTGTGCACCGAATATGGCTTCTGACCACCACTCCTATTGGATGGCTAAAATGACCTGATGTTTTCAGTGGCTTTAAAAAGGGATGTTCAGCCAAGAAAAAAGCCAGTGGTCTCAGGTGTGTTGAGGCGATCATGCCGCGTCTGAGCCAAGGTCAAAGACACCATGCTTTGGGGCTTGCAGAGGGTGGAGTCCCAATCACTCAAATCGCACAAAGAATGGGGTGTACTCGGCGCACCATCCAACGACTAATTGAACGGCAACAAGAAACTGGATCCGTAGATGATCGGCCTAGGCCTGGCCGAGAAAGAGTGACAACACCTGGCCAAGACCGTCACATCCGGCTGATGCACCTGCGAGACCGTTTCCGTACAGCAGCCCAAACAGCCCGTGAGACTCAAGGGGTGAATCACCGTCCTGTCAGTAGTTCTACTGTGGAGAGGCGACTGAGGAGCAGTGGCCTAACAGCCAGAAGACCTTACAGGGGTAACCTGCTGACCCAACCCAGAAGAGAAAGACGACTGCAGTGGTGTAGAGCACACTCCAGGTGGACTCGCCAGCAGTGGAATACCGTCCTTTTTACTGACGAGTCCCGTTTTTGTGTCAGCAGAGCAGATGGCAGAGAACGTGTGTGGCGCCGGACTGGGGAGAGATATGCAGATGCCTGTGTCCGTCAGGCAGATCGATGGGGTGGACCCTCTGTCATGGTGTGGGCAGGCATCAGCAACCGCTACCGGACACCCCTAGTGGTCATTCAAGGGATCCTCAATGCTAGGCGGTACATTGATGAGGTGCTGGAGCCGCACATGGTCCCATTTATGGAGCAGCATCAAGATCTGGCGATCTTTCAGCAGGACAATGCACGTGCACACTTTGCAAGATTAACAATGAACTTTCTCAATGAGAACAACATCAATGTCATGGAATGGCCAGCGTTCTCACCCGATCTGAGCCATATTGAACATTTGTGGGATCAGTTAGGCCAAGGTATTCAACGGAGGACACCTAGGCCTACTACCCGAAACCAGCTGATCCAAGCTCTGCAGGAAGAATGGAATAATGTTCCCCAACACAGAATTCAAACCCTGGTCAGCAGTATGCGCCGCAGATGTATAGCATGTGTTGATGCTCGAGGTGGCCACATCCCATATGGAACAGAAAAATTTGTGTGACTTTCAATTAGGGCAGTTAATGACATTTTTTGCCTGTAAGTGACGTTAATGTCGGTAGAGCGTGACATTATTTTTACGCCAGAAAAGTGAATGCTTTGTTAAGTTCTAAGCACGTCTAGGTATGAAATGTTTCAAGTATAAACAATAAAATACTTCAAAATTGGCATGTGGATACTTTTCATTGGGGTTCAGTATATTAAAGTTATGACCATTACAAGAAATTCCCATGTTAAGTTTTCCTATTAAAACTTTAGTAGAGATTTTTGAAAAAAAATCATAAAAAAATCCAAATTCATTGGAACATGACCATTGGAACAAACCTGGTAGACACCCACCCAAGGTACATTGCCACCAAGTTTGAAGTAAATCTGGATGATGGATTGGGAGAAGAAGTCGAAAATGTAAATTAGCATTAGAATGCCCATTGACTTACATGGTAATCAATAGGAAAGGTGCATTTACCCCAAAGGAGCCGACTTGAAAAAAAATCATTAAAAATCAGGAATCTGCAGCATTCCCACATAGTGAACAACTTTGTTTGGCCCTTCCATTAGGAACATATCCACCAAGTGTAAGCTCAATCTGAGTGACGGTTCTGGAGAAGAAGTCGAAAATATCTATAACACACAAAAATTCAAAAAAAAATTAGAAAAAAACTGCAGCGCCACCTGGTGAACAAATTAACAACACGGAGTCCCTAGATGTCTTCCTGTGTGATATCAAAGCATTTGGGTAAGCAGTTTCGGGGAAGAAGATTTTTTAAGATTTGTCAAAAAAAAAACCAACAAAAAAATTCATTAAAAATCCCAAAATCACTGGAGCATGACCACATGAACAAAATTGGTAGAAACCCACCCAAGGTACATTGCCACTAAGTTTGAAATTAATCTGGATGACGGTTTTGGAGAAGAAGTCAAAAATGTGAATTAGCATTAGAATGCCCATTGACTTCCATAGTAATCAATAGGAAAGCTGCATTGACCGATAAGTACCCGAATTGAAAAAATCGTTAAAAATCAGGAATCCGCAGCATTCCCACATAGTGAACAACTTTGTTTGACCGTTCTACAAGGAACATGTCCACCATGTTTCAGCTTAATCTGAGTGATGGTTCTGGAGAAGAAGTCGAAAATAGCTATAACACACAAAAATTCATAAAAAATTAGGAAAAAATTGCAGCGCCACCTGGTGAACAAATTAAGAACTAGGAGTCCCAGGGAGTGTTCCTGTGTGATATCAAAGCAATTGGGTGAGTGGTTTCGGAGAAGAAGATTTTTTTAAGATTTATCCAAAAAAGAACAAAAAAATTCATTAAAAATCCAAAAATCACTGGACCGTGACCATTTGAAGAAACTTGATAGAGACCCGCCCTAGGCACATCTCCACCAAGTTTGAAGTGAATCTGGCTGACAGTTTTTGAGAAGAAGTCAAAAATGTGAATTGTGGACGACGGACGGACGGACGGACGACGGACGGACGGACGACGGACGGACGACGGACGACAGACCCTCAAAAGACCTCAGCTGACTGACAAGTCAGCTGAGGTAAAAACCACCCACCCTCCTTTTTTTCTGATGGATGTTTATCTATAGGCCCATACCAAGAATATAATTATATAGTTTTATGGGTCAAAAAATATAACTCGGGATAGGATGACTAGTTGAAGACAGCACCCCTTGAAGTGCTTGGCTATACCAAGATTACCTTAAAGCAGATAAGATGAGATAACACTGATCCTGTGCTCAGCTGACTGAGCTTGAATTTGACTTAAGGTGGAAGCTGTGAAGCTAGTGTGCAGTGAGACTGGCAACTTTGCATCGCAATTACCCATTTAATTTTTTCACAAGTACATTAAACCTATCTATTTTCTGATTACTACATATCCATAGATTTATATCCATAGAGTTTTTTTGCCGGATTGTAATTTTTTGAGATTTTATAGCATTATTTCTGACATGGTAGGATTTTCACATTTTTCGCGCAGAAGTCACACAAAATTGTTTTTTTCCAGTTGAAATCAGAATAAATTTAAAATATATATCCATGTCTAGGATCGAATTCAATGGTTAGTCCTGAAATAGCATAAATAAAAAGTTATAAAATTTTTAATTTAGTTCTGACAAGTTGTTCATTTTCCTTCTTTAAATTGCTCCATAAGTCACAGAAGGGGTTGTCAGAAAAAAAATCCTCGGAACCGTTCCTTGATATGATATTTTTCTTTTAATGTCCGTTGATTTTAATGTGATAGGGCAATTTGTACGTTTGTGAGGCGAGACACAAATTGCAGAGGTTGAGCAAAAAACAATTCCGAGAAAATCGCATTGAAAGAAAAAGTTGCCAATTCTTACGCATTTATGGCTGTAAAAGGACACATACCCATTTCTTCTGTCCTGTGTTTTAATTATTGTGTGAAATAAACTTGTAGCTTTACCTCTGTGATGTTGTCATTAAACAAAAGTACATTTTGTGGCTTAAATCTCAACTTTTTTAACTTGGGAACACCACACTTGGCTTGTTCGGGTGTGGGTTCACATGTGGCTTTCCATATTTGGGGACCAGTACGTGGATTGTGCTAATTTGTTTTCACATCAATAGAGAATTTCAAAGTAATCAGAACAATGGTAGTGATTAGTCTGAACTGGCCCATTCTTAGCTCCACAGCTAATGGTTTCCTGTGAGTGACCCTTGTCAATAGCTGAATTGGTTTCTAGCGGTCATGGACTAATGACTGTGCAAACAATGACATGGTTCATTATCATGCCCATGCAAACAAAGCCATGTGTTCGTCACTGTTTAAACTTTTTATTGTAAACAAAAGTTTACAGATCAATCATCTCATATAAATTTTATGTTCACACATCTGAGTTTTTGGGAGCATGTAGTTTAAGTATCAGACTATCCAAAAATATGAAAAAGTGATTAGAGGTTATCTGAAGGTACGGCTTCAGACCTTCCACCTTAAGCTGAGGCTAGGTTAGACAGCTAGGCTAGGCTTGACAAGGCTATGATTAAGGCTACGCTTAGGCTTGGGCTTAGGCTTAGGTTGAGGCTAGGCTTGGCCAAGGCCTAGACCTAGGCTAGCCCTCAGCCTAGGTTGGGCTGGGCTTGCTAGGTTATGGTTGTTGAAAGAGTTATCTAAAGAGCCATGAGCCAGTATTTAAATTTGACCTTTATTTTGACCGTTTAAGGTCACTCAAGGTCAAAATTGTCCACCTTAGTGATGTGTACTCAAAATGAAAAATTTGTTAAAAATCAGGATTCCACAGTAACACCACATAGTGAACAAACTTGGTTGGCCCTTCCACAATGAAAATTCCTGCAACATCTGAGCAAAATCTGAATGACGGTTTTGGAGAAAACAGCAAAAACAAACAAAAAATAATTTTAAAAAATGGGGGAAAAATGCAGTGCCACCTGGTGAACAAACTTACAACTAGGGTTCCCCAAAAGTGTCTTTGTATGATTTTGAAGCAAATGGGTGAGGAGTTTCGAAGAAGAATTTTTTTTTTTTTCAGAATTGGTCAAAAAAACCCAAAAAATTCATTAAAAAAAAACAAAAATCATTGACGCATGACCATTTGAAAGAAAATTGGTGGAAATTTACTAGAGGAACATTGCCACCAAGTCTGAAGTGAATCAGGCTGACCATTTCAGAGAAGGAGTCGAAAATGTAAATTCCTATTGACTAACACAGGACCTCAGGTCACAAAAAGAACCAAAAGAAATCATAAAAAATTGAGTGTTCCTATTTGAACAAACTTGAAAATGGTGCACTAGGGAACTTTAGCACCAAGTTTGAAGTGAATCTGGCTGACGGTTTCAGAGAAGAAGTCAAAGTGGGAACACATCATGGACCGAGGGACTATGGACCACCCTAACAGGGGCCACCTTTAGCATAACTTAAGGTCTGAGGGTCCCACAGAAGAGTCCCTATGTAATCACAAAACAATTGACTTGGTGAGAGAGGATTAACTGATGCCAGCAGGAAACCACAAACAACAACTGAGACAGACAGTCTAATATTTTCCAAAAATTCACTCTATGTGTTCATACTTTGAAAAATTTGAATGTTGCACATGAAAATTTAAAGTTGTAGCATATCATATACAACATTGCAAAAGGGGAAATTTTTAACCTTATAACATATCATGTCACATATCCTTAAACACTAACATTCTAGCAAATAGCAATTTCCATTTGGGCACTTTTGGACAATCTGAGTTCTGAAGGATTAATGTCTGTACTGCAATCATCGAGACTTTTCAGGAAGCTGTGGTCTGTCACAGTCATTGTGTTTTCGTGCTATGATAGCGGTCAGGTGTGACACAGTAATGCACACAAAAACTCTCTTTCTCATGTGGCCCTAAAACCAGCAATAGTTTTCTTGCCACAATCAATCTGGATCCGTTTCAAATCCACATTTGTACATCATTTTTTCTGTATGACACTAAATTTTAATGTTATCTTACAAAATACCACAAAACTGAGGTGACTGTTGGTACTGTTTTTGAAAACTTATCAACCATGTACATGTACTTTCAAACTGAACAAAAATGCAACTGCCTTACATATAAAAAATAAATAAATAAAAAAACCCAGATAATTTACATGTGTTGACTCCATTCAGTCTACTGCCCATGGCCTGACACCGACTCTGACACAACAGTCCTGAGTAGCTTATGAGGCACACCTGTGGACTGCATAAGATCAATGCTTTCCTAGAACAAAGCAGGACACAAAGCCAAAACTGCTGGCTGTTCAGGTCAGCAACACCAAAGTTACATTTGGTCTGCAAGCCAAGCGTAACAAGTACTGACATTGGGTTAGCAGAAACTGCAGTCAAAGTACAGGACTTTTTGATACTTGTGGGTTAACATTACCATGATGACCTTGAGGGTTAACATTCCATGTTGACATCTTTTTCCTGTTGTTAATCTCCAGCTTTTTTTTTTTTTTTTTTTCAGTATACATACACATGTATATATATCCATGGCCTTCTTTTCTGGGATGGCTGTGATTGTTTAAGTCAATATGTCCAAGTCTTGATCAAACAAAAAAACATTCAACTGGACACAATGGGAAGTGTGAAAATTTCCTGTTTTGATTATGCACTGCATGACCCGAGACCATCGCCCACCAGCCTCATTATCTGTGGCAATCTGACTGTTACGTGCTGCCTTGCAAGTGCATGTTCTGTGACAATGTGCTGGTAAATGACCTCCTTCCCATTACTTGTATATACACTCACTACACCGAGGTTACCACAGGGAGTTACACAATTAGACAAGACAGGAAAGACTTTTCAAGTGTTTGTTGTCTCTCCAGTTACTTCCACCCAGCCACTCAGGCTTCCTTTGACCATGCATTTAAAAATGTCTGTTAGATGGCGCCACTTGCTTGTCACACCTGCTGCAGGTGGACTGCCTGGGAATGCTCAGCATGAAATGGTTCCTCCACACGTTTCTTCTTCCAGGGAATCAAATTTATGATTTACAAACACAAAATTTTGTGTTTGATCACAGCCATCATGGAGTCTAAATTCACTTGCCACCACATTTTACAACATGCTGTTGAAAGGATGTGTTTCAAAATTGAAACTGCATGTGACACCCACATTTCAAAACTAAAACTACATGTGCCCAAATTGTCTTCCTATCTTCCAGTATTTCTATTTAATACAAAGAGAAACTTAACAAACCTAATTTTGTAAGCCCATGTACCATTTGAACATATTAAGTCCATTCTGTGCAAGTTGTGGTCAGTCCCCTCAACCAAAACTTCACAGTCACAGATTCTGATGCAAACATACATCCAACACCATCAATTTCAATCCATGTAATTGCAGAAGCTTTAATGTTACAGTGTCTTGAAGCACTACAGCCTTGGGGTAAGCCTTGTGGTGACAGCGTATCTTTCATTGAGATCTTATCATGCTGGATAAAGCATGATCATTATGCAACTGAAGGAAGTGTTTGTCACTTGAAGGGTGGTCCCCGTTTTCTGACCACTGTGAGTTAGTCCATCAGGAGCAGGTCTCCCAGGCTTATAGGTCCACATACACTTAACCCTTTCTCCCCCAGACTGGCACTGTATCAACAGCTTTCCTTGGCACAGGTTGGCTGCATGGGCCATGGACAGCTGTTGACAGGGCAAGTTATCCTTATATGTATCCTTACAATTCTCATTAAACTTGATTTTTGTTAGTGTGGAAATAAGTCAAGAATATTACAGCTAAGCTGAAATTAGACCATCAGCCAGCATAGATCATTTTAAAGGTGCAAGAGTTAATGCTTGTTTCTACCCAGCCCAGCAGACACCAGTACATAATGGTGCCCACCCCTTGATAATGGCAGCATTGTGATGACTATGCAATTACGCCAGGCGTCTGTAGCCGTGTCCTAACTGCCCCACTATCGCATGTATTGATACAGGTACGTAAGTTTGTCCTTCCTGCAGTCATCAAATTTACCATTTGAGTCATCACAATGTGTGCAGACACACATGACCCAACAGCCCCAGGCCACTATACAGTGTCACCCTTCCCTGAGGAGCCACTCTGTCTCCCTGGAGACCACTTTTCTACAGTGATACACCATCATTTGTGGTATTGCTGTCTCTCTGAAGGCAAACAGTGATGTAATGTAGCGATAGCAATATTTGGTGGTGGGTCCCTCTGTAGCTTTTTTTTGGGGGGGTGGGGGTGGGAAGAGAGAGCATTTCCCTGCCACTGTAGTCTAACGCCAGCCCATAATATGCAGGTAGAGGCCCCAGTCAGTTGTTTTTGCATTGCCTTATGAGGCATACTCCACCACCTACAAGCACAGCAACAGCAAGGCCTGCCATACAGGCAATCCTACAAGGACACCGCAGCAATAAATAAAGTGCTTACACTACACCAGGCATCTTAAGACTTCAATGAAAGAAGTCTTATGCAAAATGTTAAGACATTATCAGCATATTGAATTGCACATAGAAAAATACGCAGGAAAACTATGGCCTGTCATAAAACAAGTTTGGAGAGGTTGCACCGTAGAGTTGCACGTACCTGGTTCTCAACTCTCGCCAGCCTGGAGGAGATGGTCATCTTCTGTTTGTCCCTGTCACTGGAGACAAACCAGGCACCAGGCTTGCCTAACGTCTGGTCCAACCTGCCAGGAAAACAAACAGATCCCTCATCAACACAGACCATAAAGGTACTGCCAGTCTGCTACTGCAAATATACTTTATACCAATCTGCTACTGCAAATATACTTTATACCAATTGCTGTTTATGGTTATAGTGTACATGTACAGGGCTACCTGCTGTATGTACCATCATTTCTGACGCAAAAAAGTGGTGTCACCTGACATGAATTGACAAAGAAACCGACTTTTGTGACCAGAAAAATATAGCCACAAAGAGCAGATAGCCTCTCACAGTGGAGGCTGCAGGCAGCAGGTAGACCTGTGTATTACAACAGTCAACCTGTAAAAGGTGGACATTAATGATACTTCACATCATATGTTATCAACAAATTCCACATGACTTTATGTCTAAGACACTTAAACCTTTTGGGGGTATTTCTTCCATTTTTTAAAAGGAATACCAAAATATGTGTCACACCTCTGATCTACCGCCTCAGTGCCTCGTCTCCAATCTCTGTGAAAAGTACACCGAACATCATATTGGACCTAAGCAACTTAGATAGATAGATGACATTAAGACAACCTACACTATCAAGGATAGACAAGTTACGGAACACTTCCAAAAACAGAACTACAAAAAATGTCTGTTATCCAAATCTGTTTTCTTCGCCTTTGCCCTTTCTCTTGATTATCTTTTTTTCACCCCAGTCTTTTTTTTATCCATTTCGTCTTTTGCCCCACTCTTTTCTCTTCATTATTGTCTTCCCTTTTTACCCCTCATCCTTTTTTTAACCCTGTTTTTTTTTTAGCTCAGCTGACAATTCAGTTAGCTGAGCTTATAGGATGGTCAGTCATACATCATCTGTCTGTCCATCCATGGTCATTGTTGTCATCCATTCACATTTCACATTTTCGACTTCTCCAAAATCATTAACTACATCTTCTTCAAATTTGGTGGGGATGTGCCTTAAGTGGGCCTCTACAGAATTTACTCAAATGATCACACTCCTGTGATTTAAATTTTTTTTATTAATTCTTATGTTCAGATTTTGGTAAAATCTGAAAAAAAATCTCCAAAAGTGTCTGGCTTATGCTAACAATTAAACATTGATAGGAAAGTACCTTTAGCGTTTCCTCTGGTGCTATTGATTTTAACCTTTCAAGGTCAGACATCTTGGCTTATGATATCTTGGTCTTGGTGGATCCTTGGCCCATGGTTACTACTAAACACCATGAAGAAATCACCTACAGGGTTTCTTATGGTGTTGTTAATTTTGACCTTGACTGACCTTGAAAGGTCAAACAAACATATTGGCTTTTATCTTGGTAAAGGTTGACCCTGTCACTTTTCATCTCAAAAGTGATGACTCCAACACTATGAGTGAGTGAAGACTTTGATATTACAGACAGTCATTATAGTCAAACAGAAAAGTAACCTTGATATTATTTCAAAGGTCACAGGACCACTTCAGTCTCTGTATGTAATGACAGCTGAGCACAGGATTGTCACAGTCCTCCAGTTTTTCTTTACCCCAGTCTTTTCTCCTACCCCACTCTTTTCTCTTGACCCTTGTCTTTCCTTTTTACCCTTGTCCTGTTTTTTTTAACCACGTCTTTTTTTCCGTCCACTCAAGTCTTTCACTTTAATCACCAGTTTTCAGAAGGACTATCATTTTTTAACTAAAGAGTAAAAGTTTTTCCTTTGTCAGAACATTCAAGAACCACATTTAACAACTGTACTTTAAACACTTTAGTGATCTTAAGTGTTACAACTTTGTATAAGTCTGTGGCGACTGCCCCTGAAGGACTGGTTTTGGAGCTAATTTTGATAAGCTTCCTGTCTCCATTGACGGAGCCTGGGGGTAAGTTCAACACAATATTTCACCTCTCCAGACACTCATGGAGCCACTCAACTCTTGTGAGTGCCCCACGTCAACTTTCTCCTGAAATAATCAGGTAATCTTGTATCACACATGGCCCTGAGCTGACGCAAACAGAGGCAAGCTACAGTCTCTATTAACCCTGTCACTGCCACTACCACAAAAGGTATGCTCAACTCAACCAAGGTGATTACATATTAGAATTCTTCAAGAATATTGATCTCAAAAAGTCCAATTTCATGCAAGACCCCTACACAGCGGTTTCTCTTCAATAAGGCCACCACAAACACAAGTGGTCACATTAGAGGGATGGCCTCTCTTGAGAGGGGCAATCCAATGGAAATATCACTTTTGTGGCATGGAGAGGCGGCCTTTGTAGAGAGTGGCCTCTCTTGAGGTGGCCTTATTAGAGAGGGACCACTATATTAACAATATCATAAATCCATCAGCCCAGTCCTATACTGTATGTGTCCGTTCCTGTCACCACCTACTGGTACCATGACATGTATTCCAGCACCTGCACGCTGTATTTCCTGTGAATGAGGAATGGTTCAGGTCAACAGCTTTCCTTGAACTTTGACAATCCTACTTAACCCTAAAATGGTTAACACTGTCACTAGCTGACCCGGTCTCCTGCCTTTTGCATGTGTTTCTCAGTATTACATATTCAAAAGCTAAACTTATCCACTGCCAGTGACATTTTTTCCAGCATGCAGTTACAGGGTATAGCATTCACAAAGGGTTAACTCATTCAATACAGGTGACATTTTTGGCCGCCTTTAACATGCACTTTTTGGGTGTTACATATTCACAGTGCTCATACAGGGAGAGCCCAGTGCCAGCACCCAATGGTAGATATACACTGTGACTACTCCCTATACCCCTTCCTGCTCAAATCTCCCAGAAGTCCATGGATGTAAATTGTCTTCTCCTCTAGTGTTTTAACCTAAATTCTAAGAATTCAGAAAACATTTCGCCAAGAAGTGGAGATAAGACCTGTCATGATGAAGTGCTCCAGGTCAATAGCTTTCCTTAGGGCAAGTTGAGTGCAATGTGCCCAACTCACATCAAGGAAAATTATTGAGTCTTATTGTGACAAAAAAAAAAAGGGTTAAGTCATGCCCTGGCTGCTGTACATATACAGCTGGAGTATCTCTTGCCAGACAACCCAGAGCTACTGAGCGAGGCATTTACATGCTCAGTACACAAAGAGTTAAATATTTGAAAATTTGTGAAAGCCACCTGCCTGTGCTTATGATATACAGGACTTGTTTAAGTTTTCTGAAGCCCACTGCAGTGCAATACCCAGCCAGCAGCATGGACAGTGCAACAACAGACTCCTTGTTGCCATGGCAACACATTCAGACTCCAGTTGCCATTTTCAAAGTTCTATCATCATTCAAAGACTCTCAGTTTCATAAATCTTTACTCTCTTATTGGTAATTACACATATTTAGTTTGCATAATATGTATAAACTCATTTTATATTCATACTTGAAATTTCACGTCAGAAAGCAGACATTTAAAGTAGTTTCAGAGCAAGAATCATGCTATCATGTATGAGTGGCGTGCCAGTATTAAGTTATGGTGTCACTCTGCATCTTGCTATAGCGTGTAAAGTAATGGAGTGTGTTTGTTTGTACTTTTAAAGGTTTTATAAATCACTCATTTCTCTTTATTTCAGAATACATATTTGGAACTTTACAGATGTGGTCTGGAACAAGAACCAATTAAGTAACAGGTTAAACTTGATTTTTAGACTAGTCACTGAAACTTTTCAAAATTTGGAAAGTTTGGCAAACTTCATAGATTTCAAGCTGCAAGAAGGCATTTTAATTCAACTTCATTAAAAATTCATATGTTTGCGGAGTTTGATATTTTGGCCATAAAACAAGATCTTTACGAAGTAACTTCTGCAAAAATCTTGTGTACATTAGTCGTATGGTTTTAAAGAAACATTAAAATTTCTATGTCTACCAAAGCACACATCATAAAGGGCAGAGGTGAAATGGACATAGGTTCAGATATCTTTTTGGGTGTCCTCATGAACGTCCGTGCTCGTCACATATCACTGATCATGATTTTGTAAGGTGTCAAAGCTCAAAATAAAAGTCTGAAAGATCGGTGCTGGACTTATCCATGTAGTGAAAGGAGATGGGTGGCATGGTGCGAGCAAGGTGATTAGTGTCTGCATAGAAACATTAAAGAGATTTCCCCTAAGATCCCATAAAACACTTATGGTACAAAGGCATCAGTTTTTGACAAACTTCCTACGAGTACCATACAAATTTGTTGATTGTCTGTCCTCTCTAACATCTAAATTTTGAAATGCCTGGATTTTGATACCAAAAAAAATAATAAATTGCATGGTTGGCAACAACTAAGACTTTGTAAGGTGTGTGCACTGAGAGAGCCATACAGGTTTACCAGATAAGTACACCTTGTGCCAGACAGGACATACCCCAACACTGTACCTGGTCCACCAGCCCTAAGTGGCAAACGCTGCTTAAGGTCTCTGACAGGGTAACAAAGCCTTGGGTTAGGCCCATGAGTGACAGGCGACAGGGGAGAGGCCTAACCCTATTATCACAGTCAATTGGACAGGTAAAGCCACAGGTTATCTCCGCCACCTATCTGACAGCACCCTTTCTCTGGCAATCTCAGAATTGCCCAGTAAAAGTATTGGCAGACAAGGCTCAGCCTCCCACCATACCCACACACTAAAGGAACAATTTCATTTTCCTACTTTAGTCAAAGATCCAATTTCTCTCCTTTGACAGGAGCCAGTCTGATGAGTGGAGGTCTGTTCTGTAGTCTGTCTCCCCATCCTACAACAAAGCACTCTTAACCCTTACCCACCAACCCTGCCAAGACTGGACACATGTCAAACATCATCTACCTGACTGTTTTCTCCTTATAATACAGGAAATACATTTTGAAAGACAATCATACACCAGATCTATCATTCAACAGCTTTCCTTGGAATGAGCCGGGGGCTGGAGGTCAACCAGCAACAAGGAAAACTTTTGGCTCAATCTTTATCAAAGAGAGAATAAGTAAACACACTCCCTCCATAGAGAAACTTTTTGCCACATGTTGTTCCACATTTCAAAATCTTCATTTAGTCTTTCAATTTCTGTATAGCAGAGTGATACGCTGGGTTAAACTGTTGTAAAACATTAACAATGGAACCCTGTGTGACGTTCGTCATGCAATCGGAGGCTTTCATGCCAGATTCTTTTGCCCAACTAATAAGAAATGAGATGCTGAGGGGTTCGTAAGGTCAAAAATCAACTTGTTTTGTCCTGTCTTGATGTATAAATTGTGCAAAGTGGAATTAGAAGAGATTTCTGTATTGAAAAGCAATTTCATCCTGCTGAGATTCGGCACTTACTTTCCCCATGGCCTTTACATGTAGTCAATTAATGGGCTAAGTTTTGTGTCAGTGAAATTTTAACTTCACACGTAGCCTGTATGGAGAGGAAAGGAAATGCCATTTAGGTTAACAAGAGGCCCATGGGCCTATTATGCTCTGCTGACCACCATCACCAAACAAGAGGACTGTGAGAGTCCTGTGCTTAGCTGACATCTACATATACCCTTGCTATTTTTTTAAGATTTGCCCCCAAAAAGAACAAAGATATTCATAAAAAATCCAAAAATCAATGGAGAGTGTCCATTTGAACAAATCTCCTAGAAACCCACCCAAAGTACATCGCCATCAAGTTTAATGTCAATCTGACAAATGAGGTCAGAGAAGTGAAAACTGTGAATTAGCATTAGACTGTCTATTGACTTACATAGTACAGTAGTACCTCCTTTGAAAGACCACTCCTTTGGAGACCACCTCCTTTGAGAGACCACACTTGTCAGGTCTTTCTGTAGTACTTTTCATGTTATTTATACCTCCTTTGAAGGACCACCTGCTTTATATGACCACCTTTTGGGTGGCACTAGGGGTGGTCCCTCAAAGGAGGGACTACTGTAATCAATAGGAAAGGTGCATTTACCAACAAGTACTTGTGAAAAATCAGGAATCCACAGCATTGCCACTTAGTGAACCATTTTGTTTGACAGTTCTACAAAAAACATATCCACCAAGTTTCAGCTTAATCTGACTGATGGTTCTGGAGAAGTCAAAAATAGCAACAACACACAAAAAATTAGAAAAAAAATCACAGTGCCACCTGGTCAACAAATTCAGAACTACAAGTCCCTAGGAGTGTTCCTGTGTGATATCAAAGCAATCGCGTGAGTCGTTTCAGAGAAGATTTTTTAAGATTTACCTCAAAAAAGATCCCCAAAAAATCCAAAAATCAATGGAGCATGACCATTTGAACAAATCAGCTAGAGACCCACCAATGGTACATTGCCACCAAGTTTAAAGTCAATCTCACTGCCTGTTTCACAGAACAAGTCAAAATGTGAATTAGCATTAGGGTGCCCATTGACTTACATAGTAATAAAAAAAAGGTGCATTTAGCAATAAGTATCCAAATTTTAAAAATCAGGAATCGACAGTGTTGCCTCCAAGTGAACAACTTTGTTTGACTCTGCTACAAGGAATATATCACCAAGCTTCAGTTTAATATGAGAGACAGTTCTGTAGAAGAAGTTGAAAATAGCAAAAACACACAAAGAGTAAAAAAAAAAAAAAAAAAATGGAAAAAATTGCAGTGCCACCTACACAAATTAAGAACTATGAGTCCTTAGGAGTGTTCCTGTGTGGTATCAAAGCAATTGAGTGAGTGGCTTTGGAGAACATTTTTTCACGTTTGCCCCACAAAAGAACCAAAAAATCATAAAAGGTCCAAAAGTCACTGAAGCATGACCATTCGAACAAACTTGGTAGAAACCCGCCCCAGGTGCATTGTCATAAAGTTTGAAGTGAATCTGACTGACAGTTTCTGAGAAGTCGAAAATGTAATTGTGGACAGACGCATAGACGAACGGACACATGGACCACGGATGACAGACCATCCTAAAAGCTCAGCTGACTGATAAGTCAGCTGAGCTAAAAATCGTTAAAAAAATCCAAAAATCACTGAAGCATGACCAATCAAACAAAATTGGTAGAGATCCACCCAAGGTACACTGTCAATTTGAAGTGAATCTGACTGACAGTTTTGGAAAAGTTAATTGTTGATGACGGCGAAGGACCATAAGATAAGCTCAGCTCATGACAAGTCAGCTGAGCTGAAAATTATTTTCTAAAATGTAATTAATCCACGAACTTGAAAAAAATAATCAAGATTAGCTACATTGTGCAATATCAAACTTCCACATTACACACTTTCGTGGTACACTTGGCATCACTCGCCTTATTCTTTATCAAGATACTGAATTAAATGTCCTTTTCTTAAATGCTTAAATAGGTCAAGGTCACATAATCATAGGGTCATGGTGACCCAAGGGTAGATCCACAAGTAGAGTTTTATATACAGTACAATTTTGATCTGGAGGCTCAATTCTCTTTGTCATTGATGTCAAAACTACACCTTACCATTACAAAATCACGGCTTTCTACTTAACAGATCTGACGACCTTACAAAAATGTCAAGGTCACTGATATTATATAATTTATTAACATTGGACATGATCAAAATTTTGTATCTTTCAAGACATCAAAACTCATAATTTCCATCAAATTATAGGTGGTACCACTAGTGTCATAAGCAACATGATCTATATATCCTATAAATTTGGCATGTCTAATTCAGTTATTTTTCAAGATATGGAAACTTGCACCTTTCAAGACATTATAACGAATAATTTCCATCAAACTATCTGTGGTCTCACTAGTATCATAAGCAACTGAGATTTCGACTTCTTCTACAATCCCACTATATTGCACGAAGATCCATAAAAAATTAAGGATGCTGTCCTGGTCACAAGATTTTCACATTTTGGCCCATATATTACATAATACTATAGGTGGCGCCACCAACATTGACACAGATTTTCATACACTTGATAAGTCCTAAAAGTTACATGGCCCAAACTCAAAAACTAAGGGGTGCAGAGCATTCACACTATGACCCTTATATTCCAACCGGCCATATGACCTTGCCCTTCAACTCAAATTAAAAAATTGTTTGTTCAAAATGTGGGCCCTGCATCCAGCTTTCCATACATGGTCTGTTTCTTCAAATCTGGTTATAGCTTTTCGAGTTATTGAAGAAAAACCATAAACTTGGACAAGTGCCAAAATTCATAATTATTGGGTCATGGAGACCAAAAAAGTAGATCGATCACCAAGCACATCTTATGTATAATGTAATCAAGTGCAATTTTGACCTCGAGGCTCAATTCTCTTTGCCGCTGATATCCAAGCTACACCCTACCATTACAAAATCACCTCTTTCAACTTAACAGGCCTGCTGACCTCACAAAAATATGTTAAGGTCCTTGATATTACATAACATTCTAGCATTGGACATGGTATATATGTCCTATAAATTTAGCAAGTCTCATCAAAATACTTTACAAGATATGGAATCTTATATCTTAAAACACATTTTGGCTCATAATTTCCATCAAATTACAGGTGTCACCACTAGTATAATCAGCAACTTAGACTTTGACCTCCTCCACAATCCCACTTAATTCCACGAAGATCTATAAAACATTACGGCTACTAGAGCGGTCACAAGATTTTAATATTTTGACCCATATGTTACATAATACTGCAGGTGGCACCACCAATATCGAACTCGACCTAGATTTTCATACACTTGATAAGTCCTGAAAGTCATATGAGGTTATCCTAAAAACTGTGAACCATATCACAGTCACAAGCAAAAAGTTTACGGATGAACGGAAGGGTGGACTGACAGACATGAGTGATCATATAAGCTCTGTAACTTTTGGTCAGCAGAGCTAAAATCAGAACTGTAGATGAACACAATGTCATGTAGCTGGGTGAGATGCAAACAAACACTGTGAGAGAGAACAAGGACAATTAAGGGAGGCTGGAAAACAGAGACACGGAGAAAGAGAAAGAAAGAAACAAATGAAAAAAGAAACAGAGGTAGGGAAAGAGGAAGAGAGAAAGAGAAAGCAAGGGGGGAAGGAGGGAACAAGGGAGAGAAAGAGAATTTACGAGAACTCAGGAAGGAAGGAAGGAAGGAAGGAAGGAAGGAAGGAAGGAAGGAAGGAAGGAAGGAAGGAAGGAAGGAAGGAAGGAAGGAAGGAAGAAAGGAAGGAAGAAAGAAAGAAAGAAAGAAAGAAAGAAAGAAAGAAAGAAAGAAAGAAAAGGAGACAATAATTTGACTGCAAATCAACTGCCTGAAGAGGCTGCCATACAAAGTGTGACAAAGTGCATGAGTTCACCAGGGCACCCCATCTGTGTTGGTCAATCTTCCTAACAGTGGAAATTCTAGAGCCACATTTAAACTTTTAACTTTGCCCTTACCCCTGGGAGGCCAGGAGACCTGGTGTAGCACAGTGACATGACAACTGTATGGTGATAAGTGTCAACTACAGGTCCTGTAGATACATGTACAGGGTCAACCTGACAAGCCCACTGTGTCCTCTTTGATACATTTCTCAACACTGTCAACTCTATTCACCCACAGTTGAAAACATATGTGGCCAAACATAGTTTTTTTCTATGTATGAATATAATTTACAGTAATTTCAACACTCTTATTATGCATAATTCATATTGATTGCTTTAATTACTGATGCAAATACTTGATCAAAGTAGTTAGCAAACCATTTGCCACACATGACAGAGTGGAGGCTTGTCAGGCAGTGTTTTGCTACAATGTTGTAACCTTCAAGCAGATCCAGACATTTTTAATACAATAATGCCACTGCAATGCTACACAGCTTTGATAAGATAATTCCACTTTCACTACACAGCTTTGATACAATAATGTACCACAATGCTACACAGCTTTGATACAATAATGTACCACAATGCTACACAGCTTTGATACAATAATGCCACCACAATGCTACACAGCTTTGATACAATAATGTACCACAATGCTACACAGCTTTGATACAATAATGCCACCACAATGCTACACAGCTTTGATACAATAATGCCACCACAATGCTACACAGCTTTGATACAATAATGCCACCACAATGCTACACAGCTTTGATACATGCTCACTGCATCCTCATGTCAAATGTAGGCTACATTTGAACAGATCAACTCAATGCAAATGTGGATCTCACTGACTGCTGCTCAGTGGCAAGCCACAGTCAATAAAAAGAATGGAGGCTGAAAGAGAGGCCCGTATAATCACCCGCATGAAGCTGTCTTCATGGGTGACATCAAGCACAGGCAAACAGTTGGTGACATGTGACCAGGCTGCCTGTGCCAGATGGCCTTGTTGCCTGTATAGACAGACTCAGTACAGCACATGTACAGTCTGTGCTTGCAGCACTCAGTACAGCAGCCTCACTATTGTGCTCCTGATAACTCTTTCAGTGCCAATCATGCCTCACTTTAATCTACCTTAGTGAAACTAGCATGAATTATCATTAGGATCTCAGATTCACATTCCTCGTAAAAAGACTTTTCATTAAAGTACCAGCATGCCTCTAGTTCCACAGAGAATACCCTAGGTCAACAGCTTACCTCAGCGCACATTGGGTGCATTGCACGCAGAGGAAATCTGTTGACTCAGTCCAAAATTTGGCACTTAAAGAGTTAATATTGGTTTACCCATGCAGCCAATATGGCCAGACACCAGGAAAAACAGCCTAACAGCTATGACATCTGTACCACCATCCTGACTGTTGTCTGCCCAGTCTCTGGCCTACACTCTTCATGCCTTATCTACTATATGTATGTAGTTGGTCTGGTCACCATATCTGTATTTCAATTGTTAGGCTAACCTACCAGTCCACTATGTTGGAAGTATCAGAAGTCCACAGAAAAGGACACTGCATGCTGACCTCAGGTACGCAGCCAAGACAGACCCCACCAGGGGGCGCCACAAACCTGTGGGGTATGTACAGGTCAGGTAGATCCCCAGCTTCTCCCAACCTGCTGTCATGATGGACAGTGGACCAGAGATGGTGCTGTGCAATGCAGGAGATTGATACAAGCCACATGAAAAACTGAGGTGGAATCTGAACACACAGACATGTCATGTATGGACAACTACTGTGGACAAGTTGGTTTGGTTTGCCAAAATAACTCCTACAAACAAAACTTTAGATATTTGACATGCAAGAACCCAAAGCATGTTTAGCATTCCTCTTTCACATTGGCTTTATGAAAACATCCAACAACTCATCAGTGTCAGGAAGCACACGACACTTGCCTGTTATGGAACCAGCCGTCAAAGACTTACCTTCGCTGGAGCTCTTTAATGCGCACCATCATGTTGAGATGCCCCTGAGAATATTGTTCTATCACGTCCCGTACATCATAAGGCTTCCTGGCTTGCTGCAACACAATTTCCAAACTAAATGTACATAGCTTAACCACACGTTAACGTCATTATATAGTTAGAGAAAGAGGCTGAAACTTGCCTGTGTAACATCTATACCTTGCTTCATCAGCTGACTTTCTATTGGATAAAAGCCAAACAGGAAGGCAAAGTATAACTTTGTTACACTCTAGCAAGAGTTGGTAGTGATTTTAAATTTTCAACAAATGGTCTAATCTTAGATTTTTTGGGGGAGGGGGGGTTACACTGTATATAACAGCCAAACGCTGTGCTCTCTCTCCTCCATGACATCGGAGACATGGAGCCAGGCTTGCTGCTTACCATGTACAAATTCTCACATGGCTTCTCTTTGAATTTTGTGACTAAAACAGTTTTGCTTTAGTGATCAAGTGTAAGGAAAATACAATCATTGATGATGATTTCACTTTAACCCCTGTCCCCTTCCCTCCCACCCAGAGCACAGATGTGTTTATACATGTACACGTCATTCACTTCTTAAAATATTTCACGATATTTCTCAGAGGCTCCAAGTAGCACAGCATGGAAAACAGTTCAGTTTGGTGACTACATTGTGTAAAACACTCTTGATCTATTTACCATGAAAGGTAGAAGATAAAAAATTCAACTTATCTTACGAAAAAATAAAACTGAGAGCCTACATATTTGCCACTGTAACCACAGATCTTTGTTTCAACTTTTGTTTCGCCAGCATCATAAAATTATTTTTTTGGGGGGGAGGGGGGGTTATATGCATGTGTGATACTGCTATGTTTGATACCATGTGTGATACTGCTATGTTTGATACCATGTGTGATACTGCTATGTGCTATGTGTGATACTGCTATGTATCATGTGTGATACTGCTATGCATCATGTGTGATACTGCTATGCATCATGTGATACTGCTATGCATCATGTGTGATACTGCTATGTATCATGTGTGATACTGCTATGTATCATGTGATACTGCTATGTGCTATGTGTGATACTGCTATGTACCATGTGTGATACTGCTATGTATCATGTGATACTGCTATGTGCTATGTGTTATACTGCTATGTATCATGTGTGATACTGCTATGTATCATGTGATACTGCTATGTATCATGTGTGATACTGCTATGTGCTATGAGTGATACTGCTATGTGCTATGTGTGATACTGCCATGTATCATGTGTGATACTGCTATGCACC
This sequence comes from Hermodice carunculata, assembly GCA_964020975.1. Classification (NCBI taxonomy): domain Eukaryota; kingdom Metazoa; phylum Annelida; class Polychaeta; order Eunicida; family Amphinomidae; genus Hermodice; species Hermodice carunculata. Next base: position 14,396,217 of record OZ026614.1, read on the forward strand.
ATGTGTGATACTGCTATATACCATGTGTGATACTGCTATGCACCATGTGTGATACTTCTATGTATCATGTGTGATACTGCTATGTATCATGTGTGATACTGCTATGCACCATGTGTGACACTGCTTTGCTTGATACCATGTGTGATACTGTCATTGTTGATACATGTATCATATGTGACATTACCATGTCTGACACCAGGGCAACATCAGTTTCATGACTTCTGTCAATATTCCATTCAACCCTAATGCCAGAACTGTTGTGCAAGTTATTTTCACCCTAATAATCCGTCTCTCCCCACCCCACCCCACCCCCCCCCCCCCCCGAACCACCACCACATAGTGCGAAATCCTACATGTGGTGTATGTGTGGTGAAATAAGCTAACAACATGATTTGGTCATCACATTTCATGACTAACAATCACTGACCACAGAGCCACATCAACACCAATATTATTTTCACATTGACACAGTTATTGCATGTTGAAATGTGTAAATGTACTCATATGCCCTTTAACTTGAGACATTTGACCCAGAATCCTGGTAAATAAAGAGAGCTGTAATGGGGTCAATGGTCCTAATTGTTTTGTTGATTCCTGACGTACTAACAGGGTGTTTGGTGGCAATTATAGGTTATTTTTGGAACAAAGTTTTTGCCTGGGCTAATCAGGAAGTCAACTGTTGATTTGTTTTCTTCAAAACAATATTTGAGAAACAAATTTGAAAACTGACTAAAAATAAATCATGTACTGATGAGTCCCACACATAATGTACATATGTATGTATATATATGTGTCTCTGTGTGTGTATACATATATATAAATATATATATATATATATATATATATATATATATATATATATATATATATATATATATATATATATATATATATATATATTACAGTGCATGGTTGGTGGAGCTGCAACATGCTCGCCTTTCACCTCTGCAGCCCGGGTTCAATTCATGACCGGAGAAGCAAATAGAAAGGGTTCCTACCACTCTGACTGTGCAGGGTGGTTTTCTCCAAGTCCTTCAGTTTCCTCCACCAAACAATTAGGTAGGAAACCTATACGCCAACATCTGTGCCATGGAGAGTGATTAATATAGGCTTGGCCTGTTTTGCAATCCATGTAAAATATATGGGTCTATACTTTTTTTTTAGTACATACATGTATACCATTTTCAATTTCCATTTTTAAGAAACATGTTATTTCCTATCCTATACATTACTGATAAAAAATCATGTTATTTGTGGGTATTGTCTTGAATTTTGGCCCATTGTGTGTCTACTCTCATCAACACTTGCCTTGTCTTTCTATTGCATGAAATTTTACTCTTAATTTGCAAGATGTGTGTAACTTTCTTGTTTGTACCTCCTGGAAACCTGTCATTATGCCTTGTGACAGGCTATATATACATACACATGGACAGTCCTACAATGGTCTCTTTGTGATGATACACTTCCCCACAATCACAGGTCTCACCATAACCCCAGTCATCGGGGGAAAAAAATCACAGACTTGATAAATGTTTTAGAGTTAAGTGACTTCCCCTGGCTCTGCATGAAACGATGCGTTTAAGAACCCATTAAGTGAATGGGGCTTGTGGTGGGGCACAGAAATTGGATCAAATTACAGGTTGAGGGGTCACAATGGGGAAGTAACAGGCCTCTGGGCCACAGCACTGTGAACACCCCGCAGCCCGGCCTCTATTCCAATCTGTGAACACCCTGCTGCCCGGCCTCTATTCCAATCTGCAATTCCTCCGTAATTTTGTCATTTTTTGTAGCAACACCTAAAGTGACCAGGGACCCCAACCTCTCAACACATAGAACAGTTATTATGTCAAACACAAGTCTCCTTTGATTCTCTAAAAACATCAAACTTTTCACATGATGTTACCTATAACAGCGATACAAACTGGACCCTAATTGTGGCTGCCTTTGGTCCTTTGTGAGAGAACTGTTACTTTAGCAATACTGAACCTACAGCTAAAATACAGCACTGGACCATAGTCAATGATGACCTGTCCACCCTATAATCAACCTTCAGGGAACATGCAAATGAGAGGCTCTAAAGTTCCCTGCATGTATCCCCCCTTCATGATCCAAAATGGCAGATTGATACAGTATTGATGGCAAGAACCGGCAAAATGAAGGCATGAAGTCCTCGTTACTTGACACTTCAACATGTAAGAGTCATATACTAAAAAGACAAAAAACAAAAAAAAAACAAAAAAAAATCACCAAAACTTCAAATGTACCCAAGGACTTCACATTTCAGTGCAGAAGGTGAATCAAGGAAGACAAAATGACTAATTCATGACCACTTATTGATCTAATGGCTACCCCTCCAGCCACTTTCTCACAATCTCTGAACTCTTTGTCAGCAACACCCTGTTTCCCTATATATTTACTGACTACACTTACAATGAAGAGTACACATTAGTAGTGAGGCCTCACTACTCATAGTCAAATTCTTCCTTGACAGAGCTTTCACTGAAGTATAAGCACGCCTTGTCTAAAATAAGAACTTTTTGTACTGCCTGGAAAATCATGCTGTCATTGATTTTTTTTGCATTGCCTGGCAAGTCATCCTATGTCACTGATTTTTTTGCATTACCTAGCTTGTAATGCTATTTCATTTATTTTTTTGCATTGCCTGGCTAGTCACGTTATGTCATTCATTTTTTTGCATTGCCTGGCAAGTCATGTTATGTCATTGATTTTTTTGCATTGCCTGGCTAGTCATGTTATGTCTTTTTTTTGCATTGCCTGGCTAGTCATGTTATGTCTTTTTTTTGCATTACCTAGCTTGTAATGCTATTTCATTGATTTTTTTGCATTGCCTGGCAATTCATGTTATATCATTGATTTTTTTGCATTGCTTGGCTAGTCATGTTATGTCTTTTTTTGCAATGCCTGGCTAGTCACGTTATGTCATTGATTTTTTTGCTTTGCCTGGCCAGTCACGCTACAGCTGTCTCTGTAACGACTACAGAATGACTTCCCTGGAAAAGGTAAACCCAATACCCGAGGCCTGTACTAGTGCTATCTGGGATGAATTCTGTTATGCCAATGCCAAAATCAAAGTGTCAACACTCTGACTCTATCACTAACTGATTTTAAAATTGGTCTTACAATCACTGCCCACTAATGCTAATTGTACACTATGGGAACAGATTACATCTCTATATTCAATGCTGCTTTCACAACTACATACTACCTGAAAGGTGAAAAAGAACAAAAAAAAAAGTCTGCTTTTTTTACTACTTTTACCCAGCAAGTGGCAGGGGAATATGCAGTTTTGAGAAAACTCTATTCTACTTGACTCACTGTGAGCATGCATCATAAGACTTCCCAACTGACTCAATATGAGTACATACCATAAAACTGTATCCCACTAGACTCAATATGGGTACTTATCATAATACTCTGTCCCACTTGACTCAATATGAGTACATACCATAATACTCTGTCCCACTTGACTCAATATGAGTACATACCATAATACTCTGTCCCACTTGACTCAATATGAGTACATACCATAATATTCTGTCCCACTAGACTCAATATGAGTACATACCATAAAACTGTATCCCACTAGACTCAATATGAGTACTTATCATAATACTCTGTCCCACTTGACTCAATATGAGTACATACCATAATACTCTGTCCCACTTGACTCAATATGAGTACATACCATAATATTCTGTCCCACTAGACTCAATATGAGTATGTATCAAAGAACTTTGCCCCAACTGAATGAATACGAGTTATACCCTAAAATTTTGTCACACTGAACTCAATAGGAGCATATATCATAACACTTTGTCCAATTTGACACAATATGAGTATGTCAACTAAACCACATCCCAGCTAACTCCATATGAGCATGTACCATAAAACTCTGTCCCAATTGATTCAATATGAGTATATATCATAAAACTCTCTCCTAACTGACTGAATATGATTGTATACCACAAAACCCTGCTCAATTGATTTCAAATGAAGTACATGCCATAGCGCTCTGTCAATCCCAGCTGACTAAATATGAGTAATGTATGAGCATAAACCTTGGCACTGACTGAATCAATATAAGTACGTACCATGAAACTCTCTCTCGACTGACTCAATATGAATATGAACCATAATGATTGTTTGTCTCCTAATTTTCCTTCATTTTGTATTTTCATTAAAAGGTCAAAGGTTGCTACATGATATATTACTTGTTTATGAGGAAGTCAATGACAACTCTGTGAAATGTAAGAGGCAAACATGAATGTGACAAGTGTCATTATGCGGATGACATCAACTGTCATCATGTACACTGGTCCTGTGACCATGTCATTATGTGGATGACATCTACTGTCATCATGTGGATGACATCTACTGTCATCATGTACACTGGTCCCGTGACTATGTCATTATGTAGATGACATCAACTGTGATCATGTACACTGGTCCTGTGACCATGTCATTATGTAGATGACATCAACTGTGATCATGTACACTGGTCCTGTGACCATGTCATAATGCAGATGACATCAACTGTCATCATGTACACTGGTCCCATGACCATGTCATTATGCAGATGACATCAACTGTCATCATGTACACTCGTCCTGTGACCATGTCATTATGCAGATAACATCAACTGTCATCATGTACACTGGTCCCGTGACCATGTCATTATGTAGATGACATTAACTGTCATCATGTACACTCGTCCTGTGACCATGTCATTATGCAGATAACATCAACTGTCATCATGTACACTGGTCCCGTGACCATGTCATTATGCAGATGACATCAACTGTCATCATGTACACTGGTCCTGTGACCATGTCATTATGTAGATGACCAACTGTCATCATGTACAGTCGTCCTGTGACCATGTCATTATGCAGATGACATCAACTGTCATCATGTACACTGGTCCCGTGACCATGTCATTATGTAGATGACATCAACTGTCATCATGTACACTCGTCCTGTGACCATGTCAATATGCAGATGACATCTACTGTGATCGTGTACAATTATTATGCTTGATATCAACATTGCTGTGGTACCAGGGGACATTCCTTAACTCTCTCAGTGCCCAGTTTTGGACTGAGTCAACACCTTTCCTGGGCTGTGCCCAAAGTGTGCCAAGGAAAGGTGTTGACTCAGACTATTATATTCTCTTGAACTATGGGCATGCTTGTACTTGAGTGAAAGGTCTTTTCACAAGGACTATGACTATAGCACTCTTATTATAACTGAGAGCAGATCTTTTCAAGTAGCTCAAGTCACAGCTGATATTAACTCATTCCATACTATGGTCACAGGCCTTGGTCAGTGGTTCTGGCACTGCCTGGCAAGTCATGTTGCAGCTGCCGCAAGGGCAGCTGCAGCATGACTTGCCAGGCAGTGCCACAACCACTGACTCAACACTATAGGCATGTTGGTACTTGAACGAAAGCCCTTTTCATGAAGAATTTAAATATGCAATTGTCTTCAATCTAGGTAAATAGACGGAAAAATCAGGGACTGGAATGGAATGAGTCAAAAGAGTTTATAAAATTGAGACACAAATGATATATTGCCTTCCATGCCTACTACATAATGTCAAGCTTTTCAAAATTCCTTTTTTTTTTAATTACAGCTCTGTAATTAAACTGTGGGTAAACAATTGTGGGCCACATGATTATGCTATTTCCAACTGCATTGTCACAAAAACTATGCATTAGTAATGTTGAGTATGGCTCTAAAAACAAGACCACACAAAATTTACATACAAAGAGAGAGGTGGCTTGACTCACTTCCCTGCCCCATACAAAACATTCTTTTGGCAGCTTGTGGTTTGTGGGGACATTTTGTATTTATCTTAGTGCTGCAAGTTTGACCACAAGCCACAGCATATTGTACAACAGAGCCGACCTCCACAAAGAAACTATTTGGTCTAAAAAATTACATCTTAAGTCTACATTTGTTAACTGTCTTTGCCTTCTTAGCAGTAATTACTACAGCATTCTTTGACTTGTTTCTGCCGGACACTGCATTATACTCATAATACAATCACTTGTACATTGCCACTATAAGGTGATCATGCTACTTCCCGTCATAACTAAACCTCATTTACCCCCTTTTGTTCTCACTTAATCCCATCTGTATACACATCTTCTAAAGGCCAATTAGGTTTGCTTACCTTTTTTGGCTTTTTTTCCACAAACAGCCACAAATTCCATTTCTTTTGACAAAAGGAAAACATGAAATACGAGAATGAATTGTGGGTAACCCCAAGTTGCTACAAGAGGCCCGTCAACCATGTCAACTGCCAGGTTATATTGTGCTCTGCTTTGATGAAACAAATGTAGTGTAAAAGACAAACGTTACCACTAAAGATTAGGACATATGGACATCTCCACAGTGAGAGAAAATAAAGAAACAGCCCACAAAAATCTCTTCAAGTTTTATCTCCTATGTCAAGGAAAGAAATAGCAAGAAACAGAAAAATAATTAATGAAAACTTATTGGAAAAAGTTATTCTGAGTTACACTGAGTTTTTTTTTTTGTTTTTTGTTTTTTTTTTTTTAATTTCCAACAAGCAGCCACAGAATTCCACTATGTGGTAATTTTGTGCTGGCTGCAGCCTCTGAAGACTGTTCTTGGTGAGCGTTAGGCTCCCAGTGAGCCAATAGCCTGTCATCCCCCAAGATAATATGCCTTTGAGGCAAGGTGAATGATGAATACAAGGGAAACATATCCTGACACAAAGGACTGGCGCAGTATTGTCTGCCAGTAGATGCGGGTACCACAGTCACTCTGGCAGGGACTTACACAGCTGTGACCAGGGGCACCAAATCCACCAAATGAGTCCAATTAAATGCTAAGCTGCTTACTGCCACACATATATCTTACCCTTTCCTCCACTTTTAATTGCCCTTCTCCTGAATGAACCCTCACTAATCCAGCCATGGCTACTAATTTGCTCACATTCATCCAAAGTGACAGAATGTTCAAGAAAATAGGATTTTTGTGAAGGCAAACAGATATCCCCAAGTCAGATTTACAACCACACAATGGCAGACAATTTTCAATTTTCCTGGCCTTTTCTTCACATCAAAATATTATTGAAGTAACATTTTATTAAGGACTGGATTCTGTGCTTTACTGGCCTCACAGAGAAATGTCTAGACTAAGTACCAGTCCTCAATATGCACACAGATTTGTAATGAACAATACATACTGAGTTTTACTTTCTCCAGTTCTCAATAAGGACATACACTGGGAATGAAGATTGCCACAAGGCAGGTGGACTTTGATTTGCAGTTGAGCAAAACTGTGTTATGTTAAAGTCTTATGACACCTGCAAGCTGTAGTGCACAGAGGACCAGCACCTCTCAACCACTGGCTTTCTGGCCAGGCTAGGAGACAACCTGGGCAATGGTCCCTGTCAGGCTGGCCACTTCAACGACCTCTCTCTGCCTGTACAGTGGTACCTGCTGTACGTGGCCACCTCTTCTGCCAAGAAAAAGTGGCCACATACAGCAGGTGACCTGTCACCTCAGGTAAATTAACAAAGAAACTGACTCCTATGTCCAAGCCTAGTGGCCACAAAAAACAATGTGGCTGCTCACGGCAGTGGTTGCATACAGCAGGTACCACTGTGTATACCTATGTCCTGGCAACTAGCATCTTCTAGTTGTTACACCCAGGGTAACCATATAATGTGTGGCACAACTGGGGCGTGGGAAGCATTGCTGCAAAAATCATCTACTTCCTGTGTGATCAGTATAATTTTTCCTGTAACAACTTTGTATGCCTTTTACAAACATTGGCAACGGTTGCATTTGAATAAGTCAGTGTTTTCAGGGCATAAAATTAGTATCATAATCACAATTAAGGTCTTTCCGACGGGACTTACAGTTGTCATACATCCTGGTTCATTTCTCTGTGCAGTCCTGAGGGTAAAGTCTTCCCACCACCCTGCCCCGCCCCCACAAATTAAGGTCAACGTAAGGTTATAGACTTTCCACCCAGGACCAGGTAAGATGTAACTTCACAATTCCTGTTGTGTAGCAGCTGTTTTGTGATGGGAAGCAGATGCTGTTTTGAACTCCATAAACATCAAAAGCACCTAAGAATACAGGTCTGTATTGACCAGGTTGAGACACTTGAGAGTAGAGTTTTCACCCTCCCCTCCCCCCAAAAAAGCTCGCAAAAAGAGGCATTATGCCCTCTATGCATAGAACAGGAAATAATGTGAGATCAAGGCTCCAACCCTGACCTCCTGACTGACAGCTTAAAAAACTGGTACACAATATCGGTTGATTTTATATAGTGGGGACAGGAAACACTAATATGTGCATTGTATAATGCTACCACAGCAATGTAAACTCACCAGCAAAACAGTGTGGAAATAGCCAGCCCTGCAGTGGGAACAGTTTGTTATAGAACTGATCTATTACGCCTCCCTGCTTCTTTTTTCAGTTTAATTTTTGTTCCCAAATGAAAAGTTAGGAAATAGTGATACAGGTATAATTACTCAGTTCACAGGAAATTGAATCCATGGGAAAGCTTACACAGCAGACATGCCTGCACATAGATTTACGATATGGAGGCAAAGTCAATTTCGAAAATTTAAAAACGCCCCTAAAAATCAAATTTGTAGAAATAAAAAAAAATAAAAAAACTGCCATTTTACAGATGAGAAATACTTGTACTAAAAGTTACAGTGCAAAGCTGTCTATATTTTCCCTGAGAGCTGTAAGTACAGGAGTTATCAGCAGACTGGCTGTCTTGATTGATACTCAGATAGACAGCACTCCATAGATACTGCCCACTGAGGCCTACCGGTTCCTATCTATACCGGTATCAAGGCTGCCAGTTGCCCCTGTGGCTACATGTACCCCAACTTTTATGAAAGACCCAAACAATCAAGACCACCTCTGACACCTACCATTACCATCATGCTGCCATATTTTGAGAGATTTTCTACTTCAAGAATACAAACAGTAAATCTGTATCTACATTTCACAGACAAAAACACACTTTTCTTTCATGAAATTTTGTTGTGCAAATATTGAAGCTGAGAGTTACCTGTATCATATTTTGACAACTAAATGACTGAACAAAGAAGGGAAAAAATTACTAAACAACATGCACAGCAAAGTCACCCATCCCAACCTCCGATCTTTTGACCCCAAAACCAATTACACAAGGCCACTCTGTGTCAAATTTTTCAATTCCCTTCTAATGAGTGCCAACTGCAATAATTACAATGTCACACATGATCATTTAGTTTTCATTGGCTATATTGTGTCAGTTAGTGCACATAATGACAGGCTTTAACTGGCTCTCATGCAAGAAATACTGTCATTAAATAATTCTTTATCAGCGGCTGTTTTCCTTGCCAATTTGTGACGGCAGCCTAAAACCTTCACAAAATAACAGATGTCAACCAAGCTTGAAAAAGGAAACTGATAAACGTTCATTTTAAGGACGGTAAATTCCACTGCCAAACGCTAGCTTGTGCACAGATGGGTCGGCAGACACCACACACAGGTGTTCTGGGGCATCCATGTGGAAATTCCTGGCAAATTTTCTTGGGAAGTTAGCGTGGCGTGGCCTTCCATATGCCATAATAATCTGAGGGATAAAGACGGAAGTCTACTAGAACTACAGCCCCATCTGGACCTGGCCTTCACCAGCCACCGGTTGACCAGCTAATGCCAGCTGACTGGCACTGGGCAAACTGTTCTCTAGCAGAAACAATGGTCTATGGGTGCAACCATGCACACATATTATCATCCCAGTCAAAAGAGTTATACTCAAATCATCATGGCTATTGTATCTTGTCACTCCAATCTGATCCATTGGTTGGCTAAGCTTGATTATCCTAACCCACAGAAAATACGGATAATTCTTTCAGATTGAAATGGTCATTTTGTATTAAAGAGATTTGCATGTAGCATGTGGGGAATTTTAAAGACAAACCACATCAGCGTCACTTGTTTCTACCCAAGGCCAGCAAATTGTATGAACAGTTACGAGGTAAGTGGAAAGAACACCAAACCAGGTCTTATGAAAATCAGATCTCCATAAACCTTTTGTGACTGTCTATGAATTAAATATTAACTTTTCACACATCACTGGATGGAGTAGGTTTTCAACAGCCCTTCCTGTGAAGAACTACCATGTGTCGTAAAATTCTGTTAAAAAGTTTGCTCCAATCTGCTCTCTCTATTTGCCCTTCTGGTTACTGACCTATCCCTGTCATTTACCTAGACTCTGTAACCTAGCAACAGAAAAAAGGCCAAGCACAACAAATGTGACTTCCCAAAAGACTGCCTGCCTTGTTACATTGTATGCTTTATGTACTATCTTGCCCGAGAATCTTGCCCTGCAAACACAGTACACTATCATAGCGCAGCGTCTGCCTCACAGACTTTGTCCAACTTTTTTGCCAAAGGAGTGAAGTGTTAGTACACATGCTTAACCTGAGCTGGCTCCTTGACCCCCTCACTCTGTGACTGAGAGGATCTTTTCTCAGCAGCATCTGCTTTAAAAAAAGGAACAAAAAGAGAGCCAAGAGCATTTACTTATGAAAGAGTGATATAAATCTAGCAATGTGAGTGGTGGAATGTTAGCAGACATGTTTGAGGGGGCCTGAGGGAAAGCACTCTCTTTTTTCTTTGAGAGTAGGACCACAGGGCAACAATACAAAGTGATTACCCCCAGAGTGCTCACAGTAATAATGCTGGAGATACCATTGACACATTACACGAAGGAGCCTGCTTGGAGTGTCCCCTCTCTGGCCTGCCACCACTTACAATGATATCAAGTGATAATTGTTCCATTCTCAATGACAGAAGTGAAATAAAAGGGGCTGATTAGGTGATCGAGGTGCCATCAAGCACAATTAATGCTACGCAATTATCCTAGAAATATTTGATGAAAGAAAACAAAATCAAACAAGAAAGACAAAGACCTGAGAGCATTCCTCTGGCCCGGACCTGCAGTATAATGAGTGAACACAGAGTAAATTAAGCTAATGGGGGCTGATGCTCCAGTGAGTGTCAATAGTTGGGCCACAAACCTCTCCTCTCAACAAGACAATTTCCTCTTGTTTATTCCCTGTTTCCTACTTATCACTTTATTCTATGTCAACCACACTATTGACCCACCATAATGTGTGCCACTTTTACTCCACAATTTAATTTTAGGCACAAAATTGTTGTCGATGATTATGCTATAAGATTAATTTATAAATAAACTTCACCATTTTGTTAGCTGTAATTCGTCACTGACTGTACAGGCCGCTTTGTCTTTAATCTCCTCTGTGTTACCCTCTTCACTAGCATCACTTTGGTATGAAAAGTGCTGTTTTACAAAAAAAGGACCATATTACCCCATGTGGACACCCCCACTTCCTTTAGCACCCACCCCACTTTTATGACCCGATAAATGCTAAAACACAAAACCCATTTTACATTTGTGAAAACAGCAGCATTCAAAACCTAAGCCTTGAACTCCTCATTCTACACACCTCCTGTGTGACCCACATGTTTTATAGTAATTATACATGTGTGGTATCTTCAGTCGGGGATTGTGCTAGCGATGTACCCCAGATTTCTTTAACAAGAAGAAATACTCAAATATTTTGCCCATCATGTGATTTTGCAACCTACCTCCACAATATGAATGGTATGCATGGGACCAATGAGAAATATATTTATTCTGTAAGACTTTGTCTTGTCATTTTAATATAAAATGCCAAACATTTTGTGAAATGTCTGGGGCATGGACATGGTGGACACCTTCAAAGGGGCAGAGATACTGAACATTAATGAGCACAATGCAGGATTGTTGTTATAAACATCACCATCCAATCCATATGTAAAATGTATGGGTATATTGTAGCAGTACTTTTTGAATGACATAGATGCATTTCATGACTGGATAGATTTTTTTTCAGGGATGGTTCAAAATTTTAATCATCATTGAATTAGTACTTTCATTACACGTGGGGGAGGGGGTTAAATGGACCTATACACTTCTACAGATAATGGAAAATGATGGTCATTTCTAACCCAAATTTTGTGGTATCTTGGTTTTATTTCTTGGAAGATCATCATTTTTAAGTACTAAGTTGGGAGAGGGAGGGAGGGGGTCATAAAATTTAGTACCCTAAGCACTAATTCAAAAATAATGATTATGCTGATCCATCCTTAATGTAAATGGCTACTTTTAAAGTCATTGTAAATGATGTAAAATTTGTGTAAACAATATTTTCATTTGGTAGTATATCCAGTTGCATAAATACTGAAATTTCTACAAAGCTGTTAAATTTATGTATGGATTTTTTTCATTTAATTCTATTTTTTATTATTGTCTTTTTTTTTTTTTCCTTGAGGTCTTCCCTCTCCCCAAACAAAAAGTAAATGAAGAAAAATGTATAAAAACAAAACTGCTCCATGTAACTTTCTGAGATACCCACCTGGAACTTGCGTCTTGCTACAAAGTATCTTATTCGTCGGATCACCCTGATGGCAGTTTTGTGAGCTTCAGTTAACCTGTCAAAATATCAGAGTTGACGTCACACACAATAATTTTACTAAGGTGCTCCCTCCCAAGTCCACTACAAAAATGCCGAATTGTCTACATGAAAATGTAAATAAGTCGGACAACTTACAATTAGACCACTACTTTAAGGATGAGTCAGAGCCCAACAATTGTCTGCTGATCGCCCGATGTTCAAAGTACAAAGCATAGGCTTCATTTCTATTGTGTATTGTCATACGCATTGCAGTTTTGACCAAAGTACACAAAGTATGCATTGTTAACTGCACGGTCCAGCGTTCATATTGTGTCTACTCAACTTCCTACCATAAATCTCAACTCTGCAATAATCAATTCTTTTGCATTCTTAAGGTAATCTTTTTAAAGCTTGCTTTAGCAGAGTGGAAGTTGGCCCAGGTAGGTGACAATAGATGCAGGTGGATAGGGTATATATTGTTATCCAGGCACCTAACACAGGCCTCTTTTGTAGCCAATGCCAAGAAAAGCTCCTATGAAAGCTCCTGTCAACTAAATCAAGGCTATTATTATGCCAGTGCTCATAAACTAAAGCAATCCAATTGTTAAAGGTTATGACTGCTCTTTGTTTCTTTTTTATCCTTCGTCTATCATAGCCCTGCAATGCAGCCCTCTTTTTGGGGGGGCTGAAAAGTTTAACACCCATTTACTACACTTACACTGCTTGTATTTCCAGTATTTTGTGGGACATACATAATACAAATATCTTTTGCTAACTCAGGTTTTTTTGGGGGGGGGGCAATTTCTGTAAGAGCCACAGTAAGTTACTTGATGAAATCAAAATATATTTTGAAATGGTTTCAACTATGAGTTCCTGTTGTAACCAAAATGAAACACTAGCCCTGCCGCTACCCTACATTGGACCAACACTGGACCAACAACACCGATGTTGGGCAAACATCCTGTACATTGTCCCAATGTTGAAATAACGTAGTGTACCACCACCTGGGAGATCCATAGGCAGAAGTGAGCATGAATGGTAATGGACCAACAACCATTTACCATACATGTATTGGTATTTAGTCCCATAGAGTACCAGGGACTAAATACTTAATCCTGACTTCTGTATATGAGCTGCCATAGATTTTCAAAATTAATGCTAAACCAAAATTTCTAAAGACTTTGTAGCATGCAATATGTTGATTTTTCTTTGGAAGAATAAAATATTATACTGTGAACTCAAGAAATTTCAGTTACACACACACAAAAAAAAGAAATAAAATAGTAATTGGGAAATGGAATATTGTTTGAGGGAGATAAGTCAAATTGGGTAATTTGACAGGTATGTTACCAACATATCTACAACTTTAAAATTACATCATGTCCAACCACCTACCCGTAATCCTCTGCCGCCATGTTAGTGGGGATTTTTTTAGGGGGGGGTGTCATTTTCTTTTTTTTTTTTTTGCTACAGTGTACTGGAACTGCTACAGAAAAACACTTTACATATCAGTGTTTGCCACAGACTATCAGGGGCAGGGTGTCAGTTCATCAGGGCAGGGAAAATGACCTACTTTCAAATATCTTAGGGTAAAATCTCAATAATAAAACAGGAAACTTTTGAGAGGGGCAGGGTAATGCACTCTCATTTTGTCAAGGGGAAACACTGCATATGTAAAGTTACAACCAAACTATATCCCAGTGCAGAAAGTAAGCGATTAGTGTCATCTAATAGCCGTGCATCCTAGCTGAAATGTTCATCAACAATCACTGCAGCCAGCACAAACTGGATCACATCCCATGTCAGTAGAATGCTAATGCAGCTCGGTGAATTATTCTACAAGGTGCAGACTATTTCCAAACTTGGATGATTTCTCACAAAACCATGCAGGGTCAGTAAATATTGTTATTTTGAGTCGCTGAACATCAATTAAAGCCTTACATTTGGACTTGTGGTACTCCATGTATCTTGCTGTGATAAATAAAATGAATCAACAGTTGTGTCAGGCACAGTGGACAATACACATTGGTGAAGCAATGGCTGGTAAAGGCAATTTGGGAATTGGTAAGCACAATGGTGGAACAAAATAACTTAATGTGCAACTTTCAAGCAACAAAAAGTAACACCAATCCAGTCACCTGGAAAATATTGGACTGGAATAACCTATGCATCAATCAATTATTCATCTGCTCTTTTTGGGTTGAGTAGCAATATCAATTACTTTTAAATATAAATAATATTATGTTGATTGCAATTGAGTGAATTTGGAGAGACATCAACATAGGTCACCATTCTGCTCCATAGATTGGCGTCATCAGATGAGCAGAATGGTGTCTCCCAAAAATTACTGTTTTCTCTTTACTGTGATCACTTGAGGTTTTATTGCAAAGACAAAAAATGGCAGACCTATACAACATGTTTCTAATACATGTGGACACTTATCTACTATACACATAGCTCTGCGGGTAATCTTGCCTTTCTTCAGATAATATCGTCATTGTTTTGTTGTTGAACCCAACACAATTTTTTTGCATGTGCCAACAAACCTTTCCTTCCACGACTACAACCAGATTCCACTGTTTACTCCAATGACATAATGACTATACCCTCAATAACACATCCTCACTAAACTGACACCTCCTATAACACTCCCTGCTATTAAAAGCAACACATTCTCTTATCTCTGTGACACATCTTTGGGACACATCCTCTGTGACATACCCTGCCACATTCCTGTGACACCATCAGTCACACGCCATTGACTCCTTCTGTCAAACACCACTGGCATCTCTTATCTCAAGATGCTTTTACCTTCAGTCACACCCTGCTAAAACTGTCAATCTCACCATCATACTGAGACATCCCATTATACCCTTGTAACTTTTTCCCTTCACATTGACACTGAGTCAACAGCTTTCCTCAGCATGACAAAGCTTTCTGTTGATCTATGCCAGGCTATCATCATAGCTCAACGGTTCTGATTAAAACTTTTTTTTTTCAATCACTACAATCAAAGTGCACAGTTTGTCTGCAGTCTGTTTTTGGCCAATTTAATTTCTTCTCACTCAAATCACCCCCAAAACCCAAGATGTAACCTGTCATCTGCTCAATAGGTTCTCCCTAAATTCCTCATTCATGTAAAACATTTGGGTATGACTGAGGTATGTTGGGAGAACCTTGGTGTTTGACGGGCAAGTATCCATAACAAATAATGGAATGACCAAGACATTCCTGCTATCTATGCCAGGACACAAACCACTGGACCACACCAGATGATATTCAAACACTATCGCCCAGGAGTAAAGGAGGAAAAGAAATCAAAATCCATACTTGAGTGCTTAAAAGGCCTGTCTGGGCACAATTAACCTTTTACCAGTCAGAATATGACTGAATCAATAGCTTTCCTTGGCACAGGTCGGGCACATTGCGCCTAACCCAAACCAAGGAAAGTTATTGACCTGGTGTTTGCCATCGCAATATGTTTTACATACAAATCTTAGGAAAATGTTTTCTATTGACAAGAAATGTATGTAAAACCATTAATGAAGACCACTATTGACATCCTTTGGGCAACTTGACTAGGAAAGGGTTAAAGACGTCTGCCTGGAGGTGAAGAAGGACAGCTCATCTTGAACCAGGCCTCCCCCCCCAGCCTACTCTCAGGTAAACAACTTTCCAACAGCTTGCCCTCCACTCTCTCAAGAAAATTAGTTGTGAAGAACTGAGGGAAGATGAATACTGTGCATCCAATTCTTAGATGACTGAAGAGCACACACAGAGCCCATAGGAGGCCTGCGTTCCCACTATGAAAAACAGGGAGGCTTTTGAAGTCTGAACATCTACAGAAAGTGGTACATGTGCCTGCCCTAATAAAGACCACCTCTTGTCTGAGACCACATGCTTTTATATGACTCTAGTCTCCACACCACTGGCTTTGCTGGGTCTTATACTTTTATATGACTCCCATTTCATGAAAATTGATTCTGTTTATGATATAAATTTATCTGTGTTTTAAAATCCCCTTCAATATGTTGCCACTGTTTGGTGGCGCTAGGGGTTGTGTTGAGTGGTAGCTTCAACTGTGCACTGTTTGGCTGGGAATGCAGGTACAAGCCTGGCTCAAGCAGACCTTATGTTGATGCCCATGATGCCAACTCGGAATGTGCACAATAATCCGAGCTTTGATTAAAAATATCCAGAGTAGCCAAAAGAAATGTTGAGAAAAACTTGGTATCGCAGGAAATACTGTTTTGTAATGAATGAAATGGCAAAACTTGCAAAGGTTGACACATCACCGGGGTGAAGAGGCTTAGATCATATCACGACGGGAGAGTGTCGTTCTCAGTACGTTACTCTCCATTCAAGAGATGCCTCTGAAATCCTGCCAGAATTTCCAGAGCAGCAGGCATCATAGGGAGAGAGTCGGAGGGAAGTGAGGGGGTGAGGGGGTGTCCCCCTCGCAATCTGAGAAAATTTTGAACAATTAGTAAAAATGGTGCATTCTTGTCAAATCTTGCACTTGAAAAGATACAGGAGGACAAGGAAGCACTCAGTGTACAGTGTGCTTACATAATAACAGGACAAGGAAGCACTCAGTGTACAGTGTGCTTACATAATAACAGGACAAGGAAGCACTCAGTGTACAGTGTGCTTACATAATAACAGGACAAGGAAGCACTCAGTGTACAGTGTGCTTACATAATAACAGGACAAGGAAGCACTCAGTGTACAGTGTGCTTACATAATAACAGGACAAGGAAGCACTCAGCGTACAGTGTGCTTACATAATAACAGGACAAGGAAGCACTCAGTGTACAGTGTGCTTACATAATAACAGGACAAGGAAGCACTCAGTGTACAGTGTGCGTACATAATAACTGCTGGACAATTTTGAATATTGGGAGTTACTTCAGGATTTGGTAGGGAGACTTTCAGGAAAAGACCATATTGTCAGGAAATATCCCAAAAATTTGGGGAGCTCTGGAATCTCTGCAAAAAACAGTTGACACAAATAGCCGTCCAAATTAAAACCAAGTAACATGGATAGTTATTCTACAGAGTGGCTGTCGGGACACGCTAAGTCACAACACAGTCCTGGAATGCATTTGGATGATATTTTGTCGTGACAAAGTAATTTATATATGACAAATTTATTCACCATAAGTAGTCCAATAGCCATGCATCCTGACCTAAACACTTTACAGGGTAAAATACCAACAACAACATCCAGCACATAAGCAGTAACATCCAGCAAACATCAATACATTATATGACTAGACATATTACATGTACATACATCGTGAAATGAACTGCAAAGTTTCCGTGGAAACCACAGCAAAGTTTCAAGCAGGCATGTCAGCCACCCACAGAACTCAATATAGGCAAGAATTTAAACAAAAGGACATTAAAACAAGAAATTCACGGAAGAGAATCAAAGACTTTCAAGTTTTCAATGCAAGGAATGAGTTGTCCTGAATCCTGTACCCACAAATACATGTAGACGTCAAATCTGGCATGAGGATTTACAATGAATGTTTATGAGATTGATGAACCATACACATAGCATTGAGTCAGTATGGCCTGTGACTTACTGAACAGGTTTGCTGGGTTCCTCCACTTCCATGCACTCATCGTCCTCTGTGGTGGTGCCCAAGTGGCTGTTCTGGCGTGTCAGAAGGCTGTCGATTCTGTTGTTCCTACCTGCAAAATACACAACTTTGTGTGTGACTACTAATAAAACACACAGATCCACATTTACACAAACAATTGATCACATTTTAATACCACTTCACCTTTGCTTATGGACACAGTGATAATATTGAGCCACACATCAAGTGAAATGGAAGAAATCAAGAGCTCCGTCTGTTATCAACTCCTTGGTCTGTACTGCAGGCAACATGTGAACTGAAAGAAAGCCACAGCTGCCTCTGGCTCTGCCTGATTAATGACTGACAATCTCAGAAGGCTCAAATCAAAGATTCATGGACCTACAAGTCTCCAATCTGGTGCAGATCCAGAAAAGGTGTGGATTGTGCCCGGGCTCTTCCCCTAGAAAAAAACACACAAATTTTCTTGCTTTTTGTCCTCAAGGGGCTTTAAATTTGATAAAATTTACAGAACAAGAAAGTGATAATATGACTTTCTGGAGCCAGAAAAGGGTGAAAACAAGGTGTGAAAATGCTACAATTCAGGAGCTCCACGGGGCTTGACCCCAGACCAGGCTTTCAGCACCCCCACTGATACATCACTACATCCATTCCTGCCAATGTACCGACCAGGCTCTCAGCACCCCCACTGATGCATCACTACATCCATTCCTGCCAATACACAGACCAGGCTTTCAGCATTCCCACTGATACATCGCTACATCATCCCTGCCCATGTACAGACCAGGCTTTCAGCATTCCCACTGATGCATCGCTACATCATCCCTGCCAATGTACAGACCAGGCTTTCAGCACCCCCACTGATACATCACTACATCCATTCCTGCCAATGTATCGACCAGGCTCTCAGCACCCCCACTGATGCATCGCTACATCATCCCTGCCAATGTACAGACCAGGCTATCAGCACCCCCACTGATGCATCGCTACATTATCCCTGCCAATGTACAGACCAGGCTTTCAGCACCCCCACTGATGCATCGCTACATCATCCCTGCCAATGTACAGACCAGGCTTTCAGCATTCCCACCGATACATCACTACATCCATTCCTGCCAATGTACAGACCAGGCTCTCAGCATTCCCACTGATACATTGCTACATCCATTCCTGCCAATATACAGACCAGGCTTTCAGCATTCCCACTGATACATCGCTACATCATCCCTGCCAATGTACAGACCAGGCTTTCAGCACCCCCACTGATGCATCGCTACATCATCCCTGCCAATGTACAGACCAGGCTTTCAGCATTCCCACCGATACATCACTACATCCATTCCTGCCAATGTACAGACCAGGCTCTCAGCATTCCCACTGATACATTGCTACATCCATTCCTGCCAATGCAAGCATTGAGTTTTCTTGATCAACTTTATTGTTTGTTGTTTGTATGGAGTTAAGCACACTGTTAGACAACCATGCAGGCCGGACTGCTGAGAAGGCTAGCCTGCTAAACAACGGGTCTACAGAATATGGTTCAACCATGGGTTTTTGCAAAAAAAGAACAATGCCTCAGCAGGCAAGCTACAAAGTTGCCTCTAAATGGTTATCTGTTCATCTTATTTAAGTGCTCTTTTATTTGTATTTTACAGTTGATCTTTTACACAGGTTTTAACAAACAGAAAGTTAGAATTGGGCAAGACGACCCCTGCAAGCTTAAACTATCCTTCATTGTCACTCAAACCTCAAGGCACCCCATGAGGTCACACCCTGCCATGACAGGGGTGGTGAATATGTCAGGTGCTGGCATGGGGTATATGTAGACCCCTGTTAATAACTATTTCATCCTGTGGGCAAATTAACAGAACCCTTTAACTCCATCCTTTTGACCCTCAGTACAGAGTCAACTTTACCACTTCACAGTTCAATGGGTTACATGTACTTTACTTATTTCCAAGGGCATTAATTTTCATGGTTTTTGCATTTTGGACCTTTCATTGACACTTTTAATTCACTATTTTAGTTTTACTTCCAATCAATGCCATGTTAAAAACTTTTTTTCACTGTGTTCTTAATTTCACAGTCTCAAAGCATCAGCGAAATAAGCTTAAATAACACAACAAAATGAACTGAATTCACAGTATATAACTGTAGACTAAAGAATGTTATTTAAGATTACGGGGAAAATGTGAAATTTATGCATTAAAAAAAATATACTTCCGTTTTAAGTCACAACATTACAAGTCAACCAATACAATATTGTCTTCTACATTCATGACAGGTTTCACTATATTCACCAAGATGGCCATGACATTGGTGATGGTGGAGTTGATGTGTCTGTGTGCGTTTGTTGGGTGGGGGGTGGGGGGAGGTGTTGATAAGTGACAGCTCTGCTGTAGTAGCGGGGACCCCCTCAGTAAGATGGATGGAGAGTAACACACTATGATGGGCCTCAACAATGGACCCATCTACACACCTTAAACCTGTCAACTCCATATACCTCAATCATGTCAACACACCATGACACATTGTAGGCTATTCCTTTATACCACTGCTTAATATACCCTTAAGAAAAAAATAATAAGAAAGAGCCAGGCTTTTTTCAGTTCTTTTTCACATCAACTATGGATGAAAAACACGGAACCGTGAACAATCAGTTTGATATGTCTGTTACACCTGTCACAGTGCACAAAGAATGTTTTTTTTTTTCCTCATGCCAATCCTCCTATAACAGGTGTACCTTCACACCCTGTCAAAATTGTTTCATTGTGGCAAAATGTATGTTCTTCAATCTTGCAACTTTGTGGTAACTTCAATATCTAGTTTGGTTTTTTAATATGAATTTTAAACAGTTTCCTTACCCCTAACTCCATTATATCAATTTGGATTTTTCTGAATAAGTAGATCAAGACCAACAGCCCAAAGTCCTATCATTGTGGAGAGAGTTGATTTTCCCTTTTAATAGGCTGATGTGATAAACAAATGCATGCACCATTACATATCCATTTATCATGTCACTTGGAAGAAGCCACCAAATCATGAAACCAATCAATAGATCATATACAAACCTACTTTATGGTCAAAATATATTTAAAAAACTTTGTTATGCAGGGAAATAACTGCATGGAAAGAAATTTCTTTTCAAATTCCAATATTTCCACAATATATACCTAATTGTCTTCATGATCAATTCCATAGCTATATTCAAGCAACACAGTTTACTTGCATCCACACATGGGGAGGGCTGTGTTACTGCAACCACATAAAACTTTCTTACATTTGTCTTATTCTGGAATTTTCAAAATATCTTAACAGCATCTGAACTAAGCTGCATGCCTAATTTCCATACTTTATAGGGCATTTTTTAATGCCAAGTATGGCATACCAGTGAAACCATAGATAGCCAGTGACAGGCAAATATGCAGCAGCTTGTCACAGTTCCATTGCTGTAAGGTTTTGCATTGACAGTCAAAAAGGACTGAATTTATTTAAATGTGCACTTTAAGGTTATAAAATATTACTTCTGAATATATATTCTGCAACTCTGGTGCCGCTACCATCTTAAGCTAGGCTACAGCTGTGGGATTAACTGTCCCCTGAAAGTAAACTTGCTGTGCCGTGCGATGACTAATTATCCATATGTAATTATGTGTGCTAGGGCCACACATGCAGGTATAGGGGCCATTTGCACCTTGCATTGCTTGCGTTGCACACGCTCAGATGCTGACAATGTTTGCCTTATTGTTCAGCAGGTTGCTGCCATCCGAGTGAGCTTGCATAGCCTCACGATCATTCAACATCCACAGGCTCGGACAAATAACGAAATCATCACATCAAGCAGAAGATATGACTGCTTGCTTCCGCAATCCAGTCGTGCAAGCTGTTTGTAAACACCACTGTCAGACACCAATTTGCAAAAAGGCACAAACATGCACATGTACAGATATAAAATGAATGTCAAATCTGCCTCAAGATAATCTAACTTGTATAACATTCACTACTTACATAGAAATACCACTGTTTTCCTCTTAAAATATAAGCAAAAAAGATGCTCTCTTCCTTTTAAAAGGATACTTGCTTCTTAGTGGTGTAGACCCCTGATCAGAGCAATCTCTCTCTCTCTCTCTCTCTCTCTCTCTCTCTCTCTCTCTCTCTCTCTCTCTCTCTCTCTCTCTCTCTCTCTCTCTCTCTCTCTCTCTCTCTCTCTCTCTCTCTCTCTCTCTCTCTCTCTCTCTCTCTCTCTCTCCCTCCCTCCCTCCCTCCCTCCCTCCCTCCCTCCCCCCAGTTCCCTGTTGTTAAGTAACTTGTTCCTTTACAAAATATTCTCTGATCCTATCTCTCTGTTTCCCATTTTCCGCCCCCTTGCCCCATTTAAGAAGCCCTGATCTAAAGATCATATGTAGCCTCCTTGGTTAAATAAAGAACTTTGAACTTGATGCAGCCTGACACGCCTGTGTTGATGTGCAAACACCCTCATTATTGTGAGTGGGTCCTTCAATTCTCCATGCTCTCAACCAATTACTGTTCTTGTATCAATTACTGCAGGTGCTGTCATAAATAACAGTTACAGCCTTTTTTTACAGTCAACCATAACAAGCTGATTGTTCCAATTAGCTGTCTAAGTCAATCTGTGCTGGTCCCTATCAAAAGAAATTGTGCACAGTTAATGTGGATTGATCTTTCTGAAGTAAGATAATTTTGGCTACAATTACAGATTTTCACATCAAATTACTCCTGATAAGGAGCCATTGTCCTGGTCCCTCATTGGGTATTTTATCAACTGAGACACTTCAATGGTCAAAGGGGCCCAAGAAGGTTTTTTTAAACGAATATAACAGATTTTTTTCTGTGGCCTGGAATATATTTCAAAGCACTCTTCCCTCTTTCTATTTAGTTACACAAATAATGTGTGGCGCTGAAATATTGTTATCAAATCCTGTGGACAAAGGCTTTAAGACTAGTTACAAGGATTTATAAGCCCCCCCCCCCTTCATATGAACAGTGTCAGTGCACAAACACTTGTGATATATAGACTATGGGTCAAATCTCCAAGAGCATAACCAGACCACCCCCCACTACCACCCCCCACTACCACAGACAACAGGTACACACTGAGCCGGCAATGTCCCAATAAATCACCACAAATTAAATACAAGTTGAGATTGGTGGCTCCAGGCTTGGAGCTTGTACAAAGTCAGAGATAAATCCTGGCTACAAGTCAATTTGAAATCCTCTCCACAAAATTAACATTGACCATGTTTGATGGCCAAGATATGATCTGACTGCAAATCTCTGCTAATTGACAATTTGATATATTCTAACCCTCCACCTCTGGAGAGATTGACTTCACCCTCTTAAGAAAGGTCGCATAACTATTTATTCGATGAACCTCTTTAGGTTAGACTTGGACACTGCTCTGCTTTCAACCTGCTTGATCAACTCATAGCAAGTTCAGCGGGTCTGCTGCTGCATTTTTTTGCATTTTTTTTTTTTCAAAAAAAAAAAAAAAAGGACACAAGTGTTGAAAATTACTGCAATCTGCTACAAAGTTGCAACATCTTGATACAGTGCATTAAAGCCACACCAGCTTCATATAAGGGTCTGTCTGTGTTGTTATATAGTTAGCGTACATTACATGCATGACCCTGCACAGCCCAGTCTCACAGGTCGTTAGGTACACAAGAGCAGTACAGTGTTGAACTGGTAAAACTGATGTAGTGTGTAAAGTGTGTTGTGACACACCACTGTAACATCATCCCTTCCTCCTCTCTCATCCAACCTTTTGAATCAATTTTTGACATTGGTGAGGCTGCAGTTAGTCCCTGAGATATTGTGGTGATATCATCTACTGGGATGCCACTCTCCAAGGTTCCAAATAAAAAGTTTTTAAAATGTATAAAATGAAATTTAAATGGTCAAAGTAACCTGGTTTTTGAAAGGTATCTGGTTCATCCCCAGCAACATTTCTGATAAAAATTTGGTTAACCTGCAATCACACCTTGAAATGTCAGGGTAATACAGTCCCTCCCTATACGGGTAGCACATGTATGGCCTCCATTTTCTGTTTTATTTTGAAATCCAAACATGAAAAGTCTGACCAGAAGCCAGTTGTCAATAGATATCCTGTCCATCCTCCCCAACATTTTTGACCAAAATTTGGTAAAGTTGCCATCAATACTTTCTGAACTATCAAGGTAGCATTGTCAGGATTGACAAATGGGCAGGTACACTGACACACAGACAGACGATGTAGGGGACCACAATACCCTCCTGCACATTATGTGCCATGGATAACAAGAACAAGCACCACATATAATAAGTATAATATTTAAATACCTGTCTCCCATCCACATGTGAATATACAATGTAGCCGCAATGATCCAACACACTTGCTGGACCTCACCAAAACACTTACCTATTCTGGCCTCTTCTGGCACATATATTATGGAGCCTTCACTTTCTTTCCTATCTATATGATTAGCTAGTCCACTAAGATCAAAACGATTTTTGGAAAAGCGCCGTTTCTTCATGACACTGGCTCTACGAGCCACTTTGGTAAATGCATTGGGAAGATGGCGGGGGTGATCTTGCATATGAATTTTCCACGTTGCATGGAAGTTAGATTTAGGCTCTGCCGCATAACAACGCCATAAACACTGCAAGTACAAGAGAGAATTCAAGTTACTTACACGAAAATTCAGCATTCTATGTTTATAATGTACAAATTTTCATTTCAGTTTTAACATTTAAGAGTGGAAGCGACCAAAGCAATAAACACAGAAATACAGATGCCACAGTGGTAGTGTCTGACTGGGATTAATGCGGCCTCTTGTCTTCAAGTTGTGTTTTTGAGACTCTGTCATGTGAAAATACAAAAACTACATGATCACAACAAATTTGTCCAAACTGTCCATCCTTTGTGGGTTGCCTATTTAACATCAAATCCTTTTTTTAATCTTCCATTTAATCATAACAAACAGTCACCAATTCATTGCAAATATGGCCACTACCCATCACAAAAGTTACTGCATTTATGCAATAAGTTTTCCGTCCTATTTAACCTTTACAGGGTCATATTATTGGACTGAAACATAAGCTTTGCTTGACACATCCTGGCTGCCCGGGGCCAGGGTGCACCAAGGAAAGTTGTTGACTGTTGCTATGTTATCCTGGTAAGTCTTCCTTGACATCTTCATTGAAAAATTTCAATAGAGGACAATATTTGATAAAACAAATGACTCAGATGACTTTTGTAATTACCAGTTGCTGTAGACCACATTGACAGGGAAAATGTTACGGAAATTTCACAATGTTACATGTGACATAACACGGGGAGTTTTCTCACAAATAAGATATGCTGGGAGTATGACAGATTAAAGAAGAGTGTAGGAGAGTGTGAGAGCTGGTCACCTGTATCAAGGTAGCTGCGGCTGGTATCTGTCTATTGAAATGCTTCTGTCGTTGCTTCTGCTGTACCTTCAGTGCAAACCCTGAGCCAAGGATACCCTGCAAAACAAGTGTCACACAGCGTTATTACGACCCCCAAAACAATCTGACACCCCTCCCCCGCCAAAAAAAAAGAAGAAAAAGCAAACTCACACACATCATACATGTAACATCCTCCCTCCCCCCCCCCCCATAGAAATTGGCTTTTGAATCTCCTTTTTTTAATATATATATTTACCACCTTAATGCTCATGTAATGATGAGATCATGGATGGAGAGCAACTTCAGAATTTTTACAGCATTTTACATTTGGCTCCTGTCACCTGAGGGCAGCACCTACCTATCCCACTACCATGAACAGAAGCACAAAATGACAAAAGTGGTTCAGTCACATTGTTTTGAATAAAACTTAATTCTATGGACTGAATCCATTGTACTTACTCAATGAACATATAGAAATGATATAATGGAAACTCTAACAATGATTGTGAGGAAAAATGAAGTTTATGTCACTAAGCCACAAACAAAATATGAATGCATTGACACATGATTCACAAACAGAATGCATTAATTCAAGTTTTAGCCAGCAGGTGCCACTAGCAGTACTACACAGTTCCTCCTCCTTTCCCACATGCAAACTAAATCTTAAACTTTCTTATCTCCAATGTATGACAGATACCTCTGCCTTAGAAATATAGCATGTGTATTGGGAAAGATGATGTCATCTCCTGCAAATGCATACAGAGAACATGAAGGTGGCTATCAGATGGTGCTGGCTCCATCATGGTGGACCCATCAACAAAGGCTGGATATTTTGTTGGAAGCTACATGTACTTAAATGAGTGTTGGGAGTCGCAAAAAGTCCTGTCGTCTGAGCTTTTTACATCTTGCAGTAAAGACCATATAATGGCTTTATAGAGATGGATGGATGGATATGGGGGGGGGGTCTTTTTTCAGATTTTGTGGATAAAGTTTTAAATTCAACAGCCACAGTTTGTCAGTGTTGTTGGAAATTGTTTACATTATTCAGGCAGCCCTTAGTCCTGTGAGTCAGTACACTGAAAATTGCAGAAGAACAACACCTGCGTATACACCACTTGGCTGGACAAACAACAGGCAGAACATGTACAGGGTGCAAACACAGTATATTCAGCTTGAAGTCAGTT
This sequence comes from Hermodice carunculata, assembly GCA_964020975.1. Taxonomy (NCBI): domain Eukaryota; kingdom Metazoa; phylum Annelida; class Polychaeta; order Eunicida; family Amphinomidae; genus Hermodice; species Hermodice carunculata. The sequence continues at coordinate 14,422,967 of OZ026614.1, forward strand.
CTATTTTCCATTTAGTGACCATCCCATTTTTGTGTGGAGTCATGATCATTAAGCTTTTATAAGGACCATTTCAACACTACAGCTGTCCTGGTCAAGCATGCCAAACGGCCCCTTACATCATACATAAGACTGCCACCACTATAGTCCATGGTATCCAAGTTCCTGGTTTCCTCAGGATAACTCAAGAGCTAAATGAGGTGCTTTAAAGTTCCAGAAAGAAACTGCCCTTGAAAACACAACGATGGACTGCCAGTGTTTTATCCATGTTCAACATAAATAAAGTTTGTGGACTCTTCCTTCCTGCAGTGATTCAACAAGTGGAAATATATATTTCCACAGTTTTTGGTGCATCCACTCACATGACTAGGATTTTTTAATGCACATATTTTACACCAGCATTAACAAACTGTTGCTACCAAATTTCGAAGACACAGGACTACCTCTCTGAGGCAAAAGATTGGTCCTTTGCTGGTGGACAGTCTTATGATCCTTCCCAAAGTAAAATGATTTTTTTGACAAGTATATGTAAATACATAGAGCAAACACCTTGAAGCAGTGTCCATGCAACACTGTCAAAATTACTGGCAACAATGAAGAGAAATCTACTTTATTGGGAAAGCAAGTGAAAATGTCTCCCTTGCCCCACCCGACCAAGCCTTAAATTTAGCGCAACATGTAAAATTTATCCTTATTCTTCTGGAGTCATATTTTCCTAGCAAATGGATTACACTTGCCTTCACAGCATACCTGTGCTCCATGTTAGTAGAAGTAACATGGAACTTGGTCTGCTTTGGAGGCAAGAAATATTTGCAGTGTTGCCCACCTATACTTGCACTGTTGCCAACCTGCCAAACTTAAAATCTGGGAGATGGAAAGTAAAATTCAGGACAATTGATAAATTTAAATAAAATATAGAAGGAATTAATGAAATTCAGAGAGGTGGTCAAAAATTGTCAAAAATCTACAATTTTTCAAGAACTTTCAGCATAAAATTCCAGAATTGGCCTGGGTAATCCAGGAGGGTTGGCAACACTATATTTGTGCCCTGGAAAGACATCATTTGATCTTCAAGCCTGCAAAATGCAGCTTTCAGGAGCATTACTTCCCAGGTACCCACCTGACAAGGGGTTTTACCTTCACACCCAACTAGGTCCCCAGTTGCTAAGCTACATTTAGTGAGATTAACTTCAAAACGAATACTTCAGCCCTGGAGCACAACTGAACTTTTTTTTTCTTTTCATTATATAAATTTTCTGCATATCTGAGAACAAAAAAATGTTATATCAAATCAAGAAAACCACTGGGTCACTGGCACAAACCGAGAGGCATATATTCTGTCTCTGTAGTGTCTCTCCAGGGTTCCATAACGGACCATGTCACAGGACCCTCGATCGTACTGATGTCCCAATATTTGGTGGCATAAAGATATGTGAAAGTATGAACACTATCACTGGTAACTGGATACATTGTATCAATATTGGATACCTTGTATCAATACTGGATACCTTGTATCAATACAATATATAAACTTTATCCCACAAGGTCACATTTCTGGCAACCAATTTCATCAATGCCAACAAATCCATTTATTAACGACAATAAATTTTGTCCACTTCTGCTCCAGTTGATGATATTGTATGATCTGTACATTCCAAAATTAGTGTTGTCAGCAATTAAAATTCCTTTTCAATCTGGAACATAATACAGTGGTCCCCCTCTTATAAGGCCCCCCTGAGACAGGCCATCCCTTCTACAAAGGCCACTTCTCCATGCAGCAAGTATAACATTTTTATTGTGTTTACCCCTCAAGAGCAGCCACCCCTCTTATAAGGCCACTTTTCCAGGGTATTTGGGGGGTGACCTTATAAGAGGGAGGATCACTGTAGTAGAGTACAAAAGTGTTCAGATTAACAAGGTTTTACCACTATGAGGAGGGTAAAGTGGTCTTACATACTAAAATATTGGGCATTTTAATTGACCATACTTATGCACTAGAAGCCCTTTTATTTTCTGTACTTAATGCCAGCTATCAGTCCTACATTCTTTTATTTTCCATACCTTGAACAAGGATAATTTTTTACAGGGTAAAATTATTATCTGTATCAGCATACTGTGAACCCCCTAACCCCCCTTCTATGAAGTAAAATACAAGTGAGCTTGATGTACAAGTTGAAGCAGGATTTGAGCAGCATGATATATCCTCCAGCAAAATATTTACATCAAAGGTAACTGAACTGTCCCAATATCAGTTTGTACTATTGATCATAGTACCTAATCCTGGATCATACTCAGCTGTCTGTAGACTATTTCCCATAATTATTCAGAACAACTGGATTCAGAAGCAATATGTAGATAGCCCGATTCCATTTATAGGATCGTCTCATCAGTTTCAAACAAACTACACAACGGAAGGCATAATGTGAGTTCAATCATGATATATTGACGAGGCATGGCCAGGTAGCAATTATGAGGCAGACAAATAAATGGAGCAGAAGGAGACCCAAGTGACTGGTACAGGAAGACAAATACATCAACTGAACAGAAATATCTGTGGGAACTACTAATAACATCTACCATTCTCCACAGTCCTAGTTCATTCTCCTCTACTTTTAGCCCTGAGTTACTAGTTACTACCACATGCATGAAGCAACACCTCAGCACAATGAGCTGTCTTTAGCAATAAGTAGATACAGACATGTTACTGTTTTCCATGTCTGGACTTTCCTAACCTTACTACCTGCATTTACATACCTACTCTTTTTTATTTTTTTTTGGTGCAAATCTTGGAGCAGTCTGGCTAAATCCATTATCTGCACTGACAAGTGAGGGGCAATCAACCTGCACTGACTGACCTATCCGGGACAGTCAACCTGCACTGACTGACCTATCAGGGACAGTCAACTTGCACTGACTGACCTATTAGGGACAGTCACCCTGCACTGACTGACCTATCAGGGACAGTCAACCTGCACTGACTAACCTATCAGGGACAGTCAACCTGCACTGACTGACCTATCAGGGACAGTCAACCCGCACTGACCAACCTATCAGGGACAGCTGACCTACTCTCTGGTATCCAGACTATGAATGTACATGTTTTCAAACTTTGTTTGTCAATTGTGACATTATGGTAGCCTGTCTACCCAGACAGTTAGACTACAATTATGGGGGGGGGGGGGATTCATCTATTTTACCGAATTGTGAAATCACGATTTTGTCCCATGAATTGTGAAATATACTTTCCATAGTAAATGTGAAAGCCCATTCAACAATGTAGTGTTATTCTTCCCTGTGTATGACTCATATTAACCCTAGCAGCTGACAAACAACATCCATGAGCAAAACCAGTCCTATCATCCTAAATGAATAATTTCATTCAATTCAAGCCTTGTACAATTTGAAGATACTTGTTTTTATAGAATTCAAAGAAAATTGCAGGTTAAGATTCCTCGTAAAGAGAACTCTCATTCAAGTATCTGCATGCCCAGTGTGAAGGGGTTTTGCTTTCTTGTTGTTTTAATTGTGTGGCAAATAACAATATTGCATGACTTACAAGAACAGCATTCTTCACCATAATCTGCAGCTACTAATCATAACCTGACCCAATGAACATTGCATGTCTGAGGTAATCTTTATACCTGGTTCACAAAATGAAGCAAAGAGGAAATCTTAAGGAGAAAACGCAGGCATCACATCAACTACAGGATGCTCACAGGTCTCAGTAACCTCTCATCCATTTCCTACCAAAATTAACCAGCTTCCACATCAAGGGCACATAGTCAGTACCACACAAACAAGTTGACCTTTTCTGATACAACGGCATACATAGTTGCAGAGCCAATTAAGCAGGATGATCTGACAAACTAGTCATAACCCATCTTGAATCCCTCCATTACTCCACCCACCTTTAAGACAGTCCTTCTGGATTCCTCCAGACCTTTCCCCTCTCTGGTGTATAGACCTCTACAACAGGTCACTTTAATTTCCCAAGAGACTAGGTCTGGGAACTGTCCTCTAACTGGGTTCACCTTTTTACACTAAGACTGAGCCAACTTTCCATGACAAGAGTTGCTCAATTTCACCAACTACGTATGGTGCTGATAGGTTTTGACCTACTACGTATGGTCCTGACAGGTCTTGACCTACTACATATGGTCCCAGTAGGTCTTGACCTACTATGCATGGTCCTGATAGGTTTTGATGTACTACTACATATGGTCCCAGTACATGTAGGTCTTGACCTACTATGTATGGTCCTGATAGGTTTTCACCTACTATGTATGGTCCTGTTTAGTCTTGACCTACTATGTATGATCCTGATAGGTTTTTACCTACTAGTTATGGTCCCAATAGGTCTCTTTTGCCATTTTGAGCAGGGTGCATTAACTGTTCAACAATGACAGAAAAAGTGACCTCAGAAATCTTTTGGATCCTTCTGACAAAGCTACATTTCTCACGTAACAAGCAAAACAGTCTCCTTAAAGCATTGTCTTGTTCACACACATGTAAGTGTCTTACTCAATCCAAACTTAAGAGTTATTGATTGTTTGCCTCAATTCTTGAAGAGTGACTCTACACAAACATAAAAGTAGATCAAATGTACAGCCTTAGAGTGGATCAAATGTATACAACTACATTAGAGTGGATCCAATGATTCTACCCGAATGTATATGACAGCCTTAGAGTGGATCCAATGATTCTACCCAAATGTATATGACAGCCTTAGAGTGGATCCAATGATTCTACCCAAATGTATATGACAGCCTTAGAGTGGATCAAATGATTCTACCCAAATGTACATGACAGTCTTAGAGTGGATCAAAGGGATCTCCAAATGATAAAATACTACTAATGAAACATGAATAATGAATCTCCACAAACATAAAAAGATTACTGAGAGTGAATTATACATTTACAAATGACAACTTTAAAATAAAAATATGAATGTCTACAATTATATGACTACTTGACTCCCCCTCAAGACTCTGGACTCCAGACAAATTAATTTGACTATACTTGTACACAGAGCTGTTTTGGTGAGACAATACTGTGAGAGTGGGCAGCAAGTAAATAATAAGATCAATCTATGTGTCATATGTATTGTCATGATACCCCCAGCAAAGGATTGGGATCCTGCTGGGCCTACCTTGGCTGACCGGTAGGTTTACATAGTTAAAGATTTATTTACAGGTTACACAAGACTTGATTTGGGTGACATTAAATTAAAGTCCATGTATTACAGACTGGAACACAATTCTAAGAAATACTGAGGTTTGTAGCTAATATCTTTGTGCATAATACATACAATACAACAATAGGAGGGTCTTATGCAAGCTACAGACCCCAACTACCAATCTGCAATTTGAGGGTGAATAACGAATCTACACAATTACATGTATTAGACTGCTTGAGAGTGAATCATGAGTTCACACAATACTAAGAGACTGCTGTACATTATTTATATCTCCTATGAGAGGCCATCTGTACACTGATGACCATTAGCGGCAGTTTTTTAAGACAGACTTTTGCACACTCTAAATTATCGATTTTGCGAGACTGTTATCATAATGTCTTGACGGACAAAACACATCTTTAGCTCGTACATTAAGCAACTTTTAAATTAAGCTCCAAATTATAAGATTCAGTCTATTATTAATAATAAACATGATAAAATGATTCTATCAATTGTGATTTTGTTAAGATATCCTTCTTTCATATATACATGTACATAGCCAGCTGCTTCTGTGGTAATACAGTGGAACTTATGTTTAGGCATTTTAAATGTGAACTTGACATCATTTGCTATCTTTCATCAATAAACCACACGTTCCGAACCAAAACGTGTATAATGATCTAAAAATTCACTAAATCTCCCATCTAAAGATGTCTTTTGTCCAGTAAGTGGCTATATACTGCTAGTGTGTCTGGTACCCTGTACTCACAGCAGGTAGTGCAAAGAAAGATATGGCGAATACTGAGAAACATGAGGCAACAATTTTGCCCATCCACGTCTGAGGAACTGTATCACCATAACCAATTGTAGTCACAGTTATCTGAAAGCAGAAACAATACACACCAGACTCCCACAGGCACCAGACTAAACATGAGGAGAAGTGACTAGAGAAGACAGCGGTCTACTGGTATTGCATCTTGACCATCTCTAGGGACTACTTTGGATAAATCTGGGATATCTTGACTAAGTCTGCTTAAATAAACCTGTGTTACCTTGGGTAAACATCTTGGGATAACACAGATAGGCCTGGACTATCCTGATAAACTTGGGCCATACCTTCTTTTAATTTAGGATCTCCTGGATAAATCTGGGCTTTCTTGGGCAAACATGGGCTACCTTGGGCCAGTCTGGACCCCCTTGGGTCAAAAAGATATCTTGGGCCGAGCCAACTTCCCTGGGTGAGGCTATACTTGGCTACCTGGTATAGACCTACAGTCTTCATCTACATATGTCAAACAGCCTTCATTTTGTTCAAAATGCATGTATCATGTCAAAGCAGCAATAAACCTTTGGTTAATATTGTGTATAACCTCCTTTTTTTCTGCATATTAATCAGGTATTGCCACAGGTTATCAAATTACAATACTCTTTTTTAAGAATCCATTGAAAATTTGAAAACAATTTAATTTCTGGTTCACAGATACAAAAAATACACCACTGTACATTACACATCTAGATGTGCAAAATATTGTTTGTATCCTCTTCCTCCATCACAAATATGGTAACAAAATATCACTTGTTCCTCTTACTGTCACCAGATGGCAGCTTGGAACTTTTCTAATACTCACCACTCCCCACCAGAGGGCATCTGCATAGCTTGTAAAATCTGTCCTGCTCGTCCCATCCCCTGCAGTATCTTTTTCCGCCAGATATACAAAATATGAGGAGAAGATAAGCCCCAAAAATCCTATGTACAATGTGGTGATCAGCTCCTGTCAAGAGAAATAAATAATACCTTGATGAGAAAAGTGAAGAAAGTCACTCTGTCCATAAGATTTTTTTATGGTGCATGGTAAATTTGTCATCTTTGTAATCAATTAAGACAATTAGGTCAGAATAATTGTTACAATGTTGCACCTTTTCGCCCTTTATTTTCTTTTCCTGAAGTTGCTTCAAATCAAATTTAAGCTGTTTAAATATTCTTGTTCACATTATATACGGACAAATGCAACTTCTGTTCCTGAAGTATCTTTTTATGACACTTTGGACAACTGTTACTTCTGTCTTTACCTATTGTGCAGATACAGGTAAGTTGTGTCTACAGTGTATTCAAGTCAACACTACATTAAAATGCTGGGGCATTATAATTGGATATACTTAAATGCGCATGTATTTTTCCAAGGGAAGGTTATACAGTCCATGTACTAACCAACCAGTCTTGCTTGCAAGCAGTAACTGTGAAAGTCTTGTACATATATCTTACTGAGAGAAATTACCATGACATGCTCACCTGTCTGTGAATATATACAACGGACCCCAGGAGTCGCCATGTCCCTCCCTGCCTATCTACATGTAACATTCGCAGTATTTGTAGAAATCGAACACCCCTGTCAACAACAAATAGGATATGCATAATTCAGCATGTGTGATATACACAAATATTACACAGACTACATTGAAGACATACAACAAGGTACTACTTATACAACTATATCTAGATACATACAAAGCTGACAGATTTTTAGAGTAGAGCTACAAGCATATAGGTAGAAGCATAATTGTTACCAGTGCTATACTCACACCTGTAACCAACAGAAATTAATATCTCTACAATCTACATCAGGTTCCTTGGATATGTTACAGGAAGTGTCTCCATAACTATTGTTTTTGGGCATAATTAAACAGCATATAAGAGTAGATGACTGAATCACCAGAGGACACTACTGGTCATGACAATCCTTTTTATGTCCCCTGACCAATCACATACAGTATCCTCAACAATGAGAGCTGCTTCAGGGAGGGGGGTGGGTGGGTACAAAAGAAATGGCAACAGCACCAAGAAAAATGTGCCAAAGATCAAAGATTGCCAGAAGAGTGCTTCTTTCTGCTGACAGAATTGGGTCAATGCAGTCCATATGGGTGCATAGTCAGCTGAGTGACAACACACTCACCTCTGTGGCCTCAGTTTGATTCTCTATACAAGGACCACATGGAGAAAGGTCCTATCACTGTGACTGTGCACAGGGATTTTCTATGTCTTTCACTTTCCTCAACCGCACAAAAGGTAGGAAGTACATGTACACACCTGTCTTCACAGGTGTGAGCACTGACAAAGGTCATACAGGCACAAATAGGCAACTGTGATCTTGAAGTCTCTTACCAAGGTCATCCTAACTAAATCCCAATAACAGCTAGCTGGATGATGATGATGATGATAATGATGATGGTGGTGGTGGTGGTGGTGGTGGTGGTGGTGGTGATGGTGATGATGATGATGATGATGATGATGATGATGATGATGATGATGATGATGATGATGATGATGATGATGATGATGATGATGATGATGATGATGATGATGATGATGATGTAGTAAAACTTCAAAGCCCTTATTCCTACAGTTTTAGAGTTTAGTTTTTCATCCAAACCACAACCAATTGGACTGGACTGGTAATAGACTGTATATATGTATACACAGGTTCATGGAGAGGAGGATTGTCAACCTTCAACTTCATACAGCATCCAACCTTATACAGTGTATACATAAACTGAGAAGGAAATATTTTTGTGATGTTGCAGGTTGGCCCCAACTGATTTTGGTCCATTTGGAATCAAGTCTTTGAATATTAATAATTGATGTTTTTTAATCCTTGTACTGCAGGGCCCGTGTTTATATGGTCCAAAACGCAGGTTAAAAAAACAATTCAGTAGTACTAGGGTTAACTGAACTCCAACAGTTCCTGAGTTATCATCTGGAAACTTAAGTCCTGAAAAACTGTGAAGCAATTCATCTTCAAAATCATGTCAAAGGTTGATGTAACTCTGGCCTTATGGGATACATGATGATGAGGAATATCAAAATCACTGCTCAAACACAGTTACAGTTATTATCGGTAAACTCACAGGGATACACGGGATGGTTTTCACATATGCTCTTCTGACCACTAGGGGGCATAATAATGAATTAAAAGAGACACTGCTTGCACACAGATAAATAGGACAATAAATATTGGCATTCTGTCTTCATTTTATGAATTGGAGAAGCCAAATTTATCATCGCTAGCTGGTACATAAACAGCAGCATGCTAAGCCCTTGCTCGTCAACCTACAAAACCTTCTTCAACATTAACGCTGTACCCAACCACAGTGCTGGTTATATCATGACAGGCTTCATTTAATGCAAAACTGTGTTACATTTACAGAAAAATAATGTCAATAAAATACATGAATAATAGTAACTTTTAAAGTAAATTCTACACACAATAATAATCAATTGACACTATGACAGCTACCAGATAAGCTTTCTACTGTAAAATATGTGACTGGTTATGTGAACTTGATTTAAGCTGTTATTATTACATGTAAAGTGTATTATGGCACCAACAACTTAAATCTAAAATGAACAACTGATCTAGTCAACCCACTCACTTGGCAATTTCAATTACACAACCAGTTAAACAGTTTACGTTGGAAAAATTAAGTCCAGGTACATGATGCCGAGGAAAAGTAGTATAATCATTAGTATCACCGGGTTGCAAACACAACAAGTAATTTACATATACCAGTAGTGTACATGTACATACAAATGTACATGTATATACCATACATTTCATAGTTTATTATTCATGAACAAATATGAATAAGCACAGCTTGAAAAAAAGATAATAGGAGGTTAAGTTGAGTCCCGAATAGGGTGAAGTGCAACCTATTTATGACTCGGGCACTGTTCAACACAATCACAGTCATACCGGAAACCGTTCCGCTGTTCACTCATGAACCTGTATAGACACACAGCCACGCATCAGATAAATGGCTTCCAAATGATATCATGCTAATATATTGATGCAACATACATTATGCAAAACAATGTTGACCAATCTCTTGACTGAAATTGACATTCAACAGGAATTACAAGCATAAGAGGTGTCTAGGCCTCAGTTATGGAACATTTGGTGACACATATTTCTGGTTAGCAGTGGTAACAACTCAAAGGACAGTAACTGCCCAATAACCTGGCAGTCATTCACATGTTTAATTGATAATCAGTTTATAGGTCACGGTAAGAGTGAGTCGTAAATATGTTGCATTCACCATCCACAACTTAACCTGCCTAATATTTTTTTTTTGCACTGCACGCAGATATCTTGCACCATTCAGCCATAAACAGACAGAGCAGCCTGCTCTCAGGAGAAAATGGAGACTGTATGCCCAGGTATAGTCTGATAAATTGAGTAAGCCCCGAACTTACCTAATAGCTGACGTGGCAAAGACTTGGCCATTAGAGCCAACTGATAAAACTATTACTGAGGCTACAACAACTATTAAATCTGCAAAGGAGAAAATAGTTATGAGTTAGTAAAAACAAATTTAAGCAAAAGTGCAGAATCTGTATCCATAGGTGGTGGATGCTAACACGCTTGCATATCTCCACAAAATGACAACGGTCAATAGCCTGCATTCATACATGTATACAGCCTGTAGACATACATGTACACATGTGTATAGGCACATTTATGTCCTTTTTGTCTATAGATGGCTTCAAATTGGCATGGCGTGAAGGTATGTTCTTTTAGTTCATGATCAATGTACAATCATTTCTATGAAACACAGTCATTTTGACGTTGTATGCAGGAGACATTCATCCTGAGTTCATGTAGATTTGCAAGCTTGGATACCCATCAAGGCAGCAAGGTTTCAAAACATTGGTAAAATCACCCCAGGGAGTGGGAAGGGTAGGCCCATTTGTAAAGGTAGGCATGTGCTGGGTTGAAAAACACCTGTTCAAACATAATTCCTGGGGAAAGGCACAATGTGTTGAAAATCCAAATCACTGAATCATGTTTTGTTTACAAAACTGCATAAATTTGCCATAGAAATCAGGACTCAGAAAAACATATTATATCAGAATACCATTTGAATTGATATTTCAGCCACTGCAATCTTCCAAGTCACTTGGAATGATGGGGGGGGTAAGGTTTCCAAAGAGAGTACTACTGTGAAGGGCTCTCACACAGGGTTACCAGCAACACAGCCCCAAGTGTACAAAGACATGGACAGTACCCCGCCCACTCCCTGAGGACAGGCCCAGGATACAGATTCTACCTTTAGTATGGAGAACAAAACTTACCTAATAGCAGAGGTGGCAAAAACTTGGCCATTAGAGCCAACTCCTAAAACTACTATTGACGCTACAACAACTATTAAATCTGCAAATAAAAGAATACGAATTTTATACCTGCAAATAACATCACATCAGTTAGTATAACAGAAGGTAGGTACTACTTAACAACGGAAATAATTCTACTATCATACGAGGTACATGTATTAATCCACTAACATGACCATTAGTCAGTGTTTAAGACCACATGTCCTTTATGTCAGGATGTCACGTGACAGCGATATTTCGGGGCACAGCCAATGACTCTGCTGCTTTATGGTACATACTGGTGATTATTTCCCAACCACAGTGTCATGATGTACCATCTGCTTTGCAAAAAGAGTTGCCACTAGGTGGCACCTCTTCTGCCAAAAATTCTTGTCACTAGATGGCACCTGTTTGCAAAAACAGCTGTCAGCAGATGGCACCTGTTTAACAAAAGCAGTTGTCAACGTGGCAATGGTTTTATCTTCAGTTGCCAGCCATTTTGCCAGTGTTTCAGTGGTTTTGAAACAAACAAGAGCTGGTCCCATGGCCTGCTTCTTACAAAAAAAGTGAAGACATGATGCCAATGTCATTTTTAGTTGTACACAAGCAACATGCACCAACCACTGACAGGAAATGTCTCATGTTCAAGATCAACTATCAAGATAGTGTGTTTGTTCAAGTACAAATTTTGCACATTTCATTGCTTATGGCAACCACGTATTTATCTCTGTGTATGTCAGGATTACATACTGTGTCTTATCATACTGGGTAAATCTGTTACTGAGTTTGACTTCCTCATTCAACAAATACAGACCCAGGCACTTCAGTTTCCGTAACATAACCTCCAACCCATAATGTAATCAAGTGATAATATGACACACTCCTTTTGTGTAGGGATGAAGGAGTCATCAAAATGTCCCATTCTTTAGATTTTAAGTAAAGTACCGGTACATGAGAACTAAAAAGGGTGATACCAGCAGACAATATTTCTGAATTTGGGGTCTAAAAGTAAAGAATGAGTTTTCTATTTCCAGAATGCAAAATGTCCACTTGTACTCTGTAGCTTTTTACAAAGCTTTGTGGCTCAAAATAAAGACATAATCTACAAAGTGTTGTGTCTCACAACTACAAAAGTATAGCAGTCTCTTTGTGATCTTTCCTTAAGAGAACAGAAATTTTCACCATTTGTTCATTACAATAATACTCATTTGAAACATCACCTATACTCACCCAAACAAGAAATGCAACACACATTAACTGGATATAACATTTCTTTGAATCTACTTAGAAATGTTGAAAGAAGAAGGCTGTGTGAACAGCCTATGCTCAGCTGACCTGCATACATTCACCCCAACTGAGGTAAGATAAGTTAAGCTTCAGTTAGTGCTTGACCTAAGCTGAGCTAAGATGAGTTAAGCTTCAGCTAGTGCTTGACCTAAGCTGAGCTAAGATAAGTTAAGCTTCAGCTAGTGCTTGACCTAAGCTGAGCTAAGATAAGTTAAGCTTCAGCTAGTGCTTGACCTAAGCTGAGCTAAGATAAGTTAAGCTTCAGCTAGTGCTTGACCTAAGCTGAGGTAAGATAAGTTAAGCTTCAGCTAGTGCTTGACCTAAGCTGAGGTAAGATAAGTTAAGCTTCAGCTAGTGCTTGACCTGAGCCGAGGTAGCCAGTGTTGATCCTAGTTTAACATTGAATGGCAGTATATGGTATGAGTGACAGAGAGAGACTTATATCAGCCGTAGGTTATTTTCTCAATCTTCATAAAAGAAATAATACCATTAGGATGATGATGATGACATTGACTATTATTATCATTATAATTATTATTGTTATTATAATTATTATTATTATAATTATGCATATATGACAAGACTAGTGCCTTGATGACTGGAGGAAGATTGCGACCAGTTTCAATCTAAATTGATCTCATCAGGCAATGAGGGAAACTGTCAAGGGGCTCACTTTATATATGCACAAGTAACTTTGCTGTTGTCAAATAATACACGCAAGTATAATTATGTGGAACAGAGACGTGCATCACTGTGACATTGTTGTCACAGCAGAAAAGATTCAAAAGATTTTTTGAATCTGTGATCCTTCCAAATATGGATAGGTGATCCAAAAAAAATGATAATTATGATTGACTGACAAGTATATTTAACCAAGTGATTAAAAAAAGGTACACACTCACGCCAGTTTGAAACAGATCTTATGTATGGTTTTGGAGACAACCAGCTACATGCATGCACACTGGTATCCATATAGTAACCATGC